>PISX010000196.1:0-342310 GCA_004024625.1 Mellivora capensis
GCGTCTTTCAGTAAGGTCCCACACAAGGCCATTGCGGTGACTGGCTGCTTCAGAAGACGTGGTCATGAACTACTGGCAATGAATTCCCTGGGACAGGTGAGTGTGAATGGCCAGCAGCAGCACTGCAACTTGAAGAAACAAATCAGACATGGACTATATTAATCAGCTACCACTATGTCCCAAGAATGCTAGTAGTTTAAGGAGGAGAGCCACTTATTTGCTAACTTATAACTGGTGTCTTGCTGCCCATTGGTCTAAAGTGACTGTGCTATTCTTTCAGACTTCTATAGAAATTGGGAAAAGAACTAAAGAAGTTAAGCATTGACTGCCCATCAATAAATCAATTAATATCTCTCTGCAAATATGTTATAGATGTACAGCTGTGTATGTGTATACAATAAAGCAAATGCATCCACTTATACATGTATGCACTAATTCCTTTATTTTCTAGAACATAAGTGTGTTATACATCCCTACTCATATTAACACCACTAGGTAGATGTAATTAACCTTATATTCCGGATGAGAAAATTGAGACCCAGAAGGATTAAGAAGTGAGGATTCCAGTCCATATCTGTTAGCTCTCACTGGCTACTTCTTTTCTCCTGTCCCACCAGCCTCTTGCTGTGTATGGGGTGTGTGTGTGTGTGTGTGTGTGTGTGTGTGCATATGCACACTTCTATAGACCTGACTCATTCCTCCCTTTCTAATCTAGTTCTTAATGTGCTGCCTCTTATGTGTGCTGCTTCTCAGTGATGACTCAATACAGGCTTTTCATGTGCAAAAGCTTTGCAAGTTTTGTTACCACAACCAGCAATACCCTCTTGTTGCTCCAACTCATACCAGAACACCCAGCTCATGACTCTGGCACTTTCCCTGATCCACACCAACTCCACTCAACACAGCTCATTCTTCTCTGTTTCCTACCTTGTACATATCTCTCTACCAAAGCACCTTTTCCCTTTATCTAACCTGTTTTTATAGGTATGATTTCTTTGCATTCACAGTTCACAGGAACAATGTTTTCTTTACACTTATTTACATCAAGCTCAGTAGCCCTTAGTGGGTGACCCATAGTTGTTGCCTTATAAATGTTTGCTGAAAGTGGCTAGAAGAATATATTTCACTAATGAGATTTGAATTCTGATCAAGCAAATGGATATACCTAACAACAGAAGCAAAAAGAGAACTCTAGTCCCTGAAGACTTATAACTGGACCACCCATCTCTGATCATCATTAGGAACCTGTGCACAGACTGTGAACCCTCTTGAACTACTGCCTTCATCCTCTGTAAGCCACAACACATATCTACTTAGAAATAAAGATGTTTCCATGAAGTCAGCTAATAAATCCCATTCCAAAGATAAGTAAAGTGAGTCATAGAGAGAGCATGGCTGGGCTCTTATGATCCAGTCTGAGCCTCCAAACAGAAAGAACCCTAAGCTGTTGAATCATTCTAACCTAACCTTAGTTTACAGATCTAAATAAAATTCAAGGAATGATGTCTGTAAAGATTCATCTACTATGCTGAACACATTGAAAGTGATAGTTTAAGAAAGATTGATTACTATTATTACTTTGAGAGAGAGAGAGCGAGAGAGCAAGCATGAGCAGGGGGAAAAGGGAGAATCCCAGACTCCACACTTAGAGCAGAGCCTGATGTGGGGCTCAATCTCATAACCCTGAGATCATGGCCAGAGCTGAAATTCAGAGTTGTCCACTTAACCGCCTGGGCCACCCAGGTGCTCCAGAAAGATAGACATTATTAATAACCTTCCACATATCAATGTATACTATGTGAAGATAATATCTAATAATAATAATATCTAAAGATATTCCTTACATAAATAGCTTCATATACAATCATTTCAGAAGGGTATAAAAGGAGAAAATACAAAGCAGAAAACTTTGGTAATAATAACAAAAGCAATAACAAACATTTATTAAATAATGCCTCATATGTTCCAGACACTCTTTTAGGTACTGGAAATACAGTGCTGAGTGAGACAAAATGCTCACTCTCGAGGCATCTATGTTCCACATCTTCCATTAACAACAGCCACTAATATTTATTGCAAACTTTCTGCTGGGAGCCAGGCACCCTTTCAGCATTGTGCAACATAGAGAATTTCAGGCTCTTGTGTAAGGACACAGAGAGGACAGCCAGACTGAATCCAGAGCCCAGCCTGCTAAGCCTTCTCCATCACATCTCTCCTGTTTGTTTTCTTTCTATTTTGAACTCTGCTTTCCTCTTTGTAGAGAACTTTCCCTGGATCTTGAGGTAACCTTGTAACTGCTCTGCCTGATGCCAGGGTTGCCACCGTAATCACTCTGCAGCCAGGATGGCTTTCCAGAAAAGCCAGTGCCCATCTTCAACCGCCTTCAGAGGCTCCCCCATCACATACTAAGTCAAATCCCAGTTTCCATGCATGGCATTTATGGCCCTCGCGGATCTGGCCAAACTGAAATTTCCATGCTTCATCCCACATTCCTTCTGTTGCTCCTTCAAGTCACAGGCTTGGGGGCAGCAGTGCCCTCTTCCTCCTTCGTGCTCCTGGACTTCAACTTTGCCCAGACTGGTGCTTTCTCTCCTTAGCTTATGGTTGCCCTGTTTCTTTCAAAGATTAGCATAAACATCACTTTTCCTGTAAGTACCATTTTATAGCCTTCAATGTTGCCCATCTTAGAATTGGATTTATTAACTGTTTTCGCTGTGGGCTCACAGCACTTTCCTACATCTCGATTACAGTATTTTTATTTCCTAACAAGTATTTAGCAGTGGTTTGTGTGTTTTTCTCCTCCATCAAAGTTTGTGAACTTGAAAGCAGAGACTGTGTAATTCATTTTATAATCCCAGCAGTGTACCATGCCTGGTACATAATAAGAGCTTAATAAATATTGGTTGAATTGTTTTGTTTTGTTTTTCTGTTCTCAAAGAGTTTATCATATCTGAGAAATGGCTAATGTGGTTTGATGTGTGTGAAAAGCTCTAGACCAGAGAACACAGAATCTGAAATCTACCCTTTGCTCTGCCAGTAGCTTACTCTGTGACATTAGGCAAATTCCTTGTCCTCTCTGTGTCTCATTACCTCATCTAAAATAATAGGGAAACACTAGGTAATATAAATTCAACTATGTTACAATATAAAATTCTCATATTCTTCACATGTTAAATAAATATGTATTGAGCATTTTTTATATCCCAGACACTCTAAATTAGGCTCCAGAGATGTGGAAAAAAAGACAAGCTCTGAAATCAAGAACTTCATATGTGGTTCTCATATTAACTTTGCAACCAGGCAAGGTGATTATTAATGACCTTGCTCTGAACACAAAGTTCAGAGACCTTGTATTTAATTATCAGACATTCTTAGGATTCTGAGGGATAGTAGTTGACGGCATATAAATAACTCTTTATAATTTTCCCCATAGTTGAGAACAAAGTTCTTCAAAGATTTTTCATTTAGATTTACTGAAAGCTTAATTTCTACATGGATTTACCAGGTAATCTAATTTTCCTCATTGACCACTTTTGAAAAGAATGTTATGAAGCCAATGTTGTTGTTTTTTATGCTTATAAAGATATATAGGAGGTAGTCCTCACAATATTTTTGTAAAAGACACTAACTTGAAATGGTGGATGTCTAATCAGATTTTCCCACAGAAGTATGTAGGTTACATTCTTCACCAAAAGTGTGATGTCTAGCATTTATAGGTATGACCATAAACACCATATATAATTTTGTGCAAATAGAAAAAAAAACTATTTTGTTTTGAGGCATCAAGCTTTCTAAATCAGTCTACTCCATTAAATTCAACAAGAGTCTAACCAACTAACTATATAACAGGCTCCGAGAGTCACTGCTGAGAAAGAAATGTGAATAAGATACTGCTCTTCCACTGGGAGTTTTGTCTATTATTGACAACAAGAAAATGGCACGAGTGTCTGTGCTAAGAGTCATAAAATGAGAAGTGCCTTAGGAAAGAAAGAACATGTATTAACACTTATTTTAATCATTTGCTGTGTTCCAGGTGCAATTATAGATATTGGGATACTTGAAAGGCAATTGGAAGTGCTACAGTAGTGTAGAGTAAACTTTTAAAGTGTTAAGGAATAAAGATCTATTTGTCTGAGTCTAAATCCAAATCCAGGTCTGATCGTTACAATCCATGTTATTTCCATGTTTTGGAGTTCACACACACATACACACACTGACATATGTATATTCAGTAAAAAGAGAACAAATAAGGCTTCTTGTGGGAAAAGATATTTACACTGAGCCTTGTTAAGGTTGGGCAGAATTTTGGTAAGTGAATAAGGGAGGAGAGATACCAGATGGAAGGAAGGACTAAAGGAAAAGCAAAGAGAGGAAATCACAGTTACACTTATGTGATAACAAACATACAGACAGAGAAGGAAGACTGTCTTGAACCCATGTTTATCCTATGTTGTGTGCTGGGGATATAAAGACAAATAAGATGGTCAAGGTGTCCCCAGCCTTATAGAAGCAGATATTATAATAAAGAGATATACACGATGCTGTGAGAGTACAGAGAAGGGAATGGCAAACACTGCCAAGTTGGGTGAAAGAAGACTTTGCAGAGAACATAATATTCACACTGAGTTTTGGAAGATGATAAAGCATTTATCAAGGTAGAGAAGATGGAGTGAGGTTGTGTGGATGGAGGGGACAGGGTGATAATCTGGGCAGAGGAAACAACATAATCAAATTCAGAGACATCAACCAGCACCACATGTTCAGGAAATGACTAACTGCCTGGTGCATGCAGAGAAAGAAGACAAGGGCTCAAGGTGGACAGATCACGCACACAAAAAATACTGAGTGTTCAGCTCATGAGTTTGGCCTAATGACCTTCACTCATGCCAGAAAAAAGAATTTAGACTTAACTTTTCTGGCATAAAGTTATCATTAATGAATTCTGGATAGGGAGTGTGTCAAAGTCAGTGCTGTGTTTTGGGAAGATTAACGTAGCAGAGATATGAAGGGTAGAGACAGAAGGGACAGAGATTAATTAGTTGGTTGTTCTGATAGTTCAAGTGAGAAGTGATGACATAATAAACTTGAGTGGAGGTGGTGGAGCTGGAAAGGAGAGGTGTGAAGTTATAAAGTTAGAATCAACAGATCAATAGGTCTGAGAGACAAATTTTATGTAGGGGCCAGGGAAAGAGAATTGGTGATACTCCTTAAGCAATTATAAATGTGGAATTGGATTTCAAGATAGGAGTCAAGGCTAGAGACAGATTTAGGCTTCATTCCCACAGAGGTGATAATTGGACAGTGGGAGGTGATAAGAACACCAAGGAAGAGAGTATAGGGAAGGAAAGAAAAGAAAAGAGAAGAAAAGAGCCAAGGATCAAACCATGGAGAGAAAACTTTGCTTGGGAGCTAAAGAAAGGCAAGAGGGACCAAACAGGGGGCGGGAGCAAGTGGCCCCAGAAACAGGGGAAGGCCAGGAAGGCCAGCTTCACAGAGAGAAGCAGTAGATGGCCTGAGTGAAATGTTGCAGAAGTGAGTAGGTTGAATTGAGATTCAGCCAATTTATTTGATGATTAGTTAGTTGGTGATAAACTTGAAGAGAATAGATGGAAAGGAGCATAATGAGGAGAAAACAGGTGGCAAAGAAAGAAGTAGCCTGGGGACAACAGTAGCCACCAAGTGTACCATGTACCCTTGC
This sequence comes from Mellivora capensis, assembly GCA_004024625.1. Classification (NCBI taxonomy): domain Eukaryota; kingdom Metazoa; phylum Chordata; class Mammalia; order Carnivora; family Mustelidae; genus Mellivora; species Mellivora capensis. The sequence continues at coordinate 5,699 of PISX010000196.1, forward strand.
AAAGGTTGTCAGTGAAAGGAAGGAAAACACCCCACCAAATGAGGCCCATTCCCCCACCCCCCTGCCAGCCAGAGCAGGGAAAGTTATTTAAATTTTTCTTATTAGCTGCTTTGCAAATTTATGATATTTGGAAACACAGGATACCAGGTAAATCAAGTGTTAGAATGACTGGCATACATCAGTGATTGGTGCCATTCCTGGCCAGGCCAGAGTTGAGTCTCCGTCTGCCCCAATGCCTCCACCCTGGTGGGCAGCACATCAGACTCTAAAAAAACAGCAAAGGATATTGCACAACAGAATGCTAAACCTCAGTCAATAACCTGATGAGCAATTTATAAAGTGGAGGAAATAACGCTGTGTTTTTGTTTCCTTCTGCCTTTTCTCCCCTCCTTGGTCTATTAGTCAGCCATGAAGTGCAAGAAGGAAGGAAACAGGGAAATCACACTGCACAGGAAACCAGCCACTGCTTCCTGCACTCCAGACACATGCAGACAATTGACAGTTCATCAGGAGATCAAGAGCAGAGCCCCACAAGATGCAAGGAGGAGCTGCTCAGCAATGCCTTCTCAGGGCCCAGGCCCCCACCTTGCACTTGACCATCAGTGTCACAGAACAATGCTGTGACATGGAGGCCTCCAGCATAATCATTTGCATCCTCCTACCTGCAGGCACCCCATAGCTGATGGGTTCAGGGATGAAGGCTATATAGGGGCTGATGAATTCTGAGGGAGGATAAACAGCAACACATAAAACTCCAAGTAGCTGAAATTCTGTTTCATGCAAATGACCACAAATGAAAAGAGGCAGGGCTGGGAAAGAGGGAAAGAAACAAGGAAAAGCGGAATCAATTCTAAATGGAAGATTTTGTTTCTGCAGCATTAGCTACTATTGAAGAAAATGAATAGGCTTTCTCCCCACATTTATTAAATTTCTATGATTCTCTAATTTCGGAGCCCTTTATTTTCAGTGGAAAGACTGAGACTCTGGTGTATTACAAATGAGAGGCTCTCTGTTACTTATTTGTCATAATGCTCACAATGATTCCTTGAGAGAAAGGGGGAGATGAGGAGAGCCTTCCTTGAGGGAGAAAACACTAGGTAAAGCAGGAAGTCTGTGTGGGCCATGCAGGACAGGATATGTTGACTTGGATCTGGGAGGATGTGCCCTGCTCAAACTCATGCAAAGGGAGGGGGAGAAAGTCTAAAGATGTCAGAGAGTATCATGGAAAGAACACTGGGTCTGTAGGAAGGAGGTCTTATTCTAGTGCCACCATTCATTGGCTATGTCATCTAACCTTGGTTTCCCCATTTATGATATTGCATTATAAATAGCCCACCGCCCTTCTGTACCGTGAAAATAAAACGGGATAAAAACATAAAAACGTGCACGAAAAACATGGTGAGAATAGCTCTATATAAATACAAGATGCTAATATGCTTGAAAGAAGAAAAGAATGTCTGTTGGTAAGGATATTTAAAAAAAAAAAAAGTGAAATGACTCCATTCTAGCACAAAACTGCCAGAACACAATCTCTAAGGGAGTCCTGAGGCTTTAGTGGGAGGACATGCAGTGTTCTGAGGTTCTGGCAGGAGAGAACAAGAAGAAGAAGGAGGGGGTGCACTACATTCAGCTGCTGGCCTGTTCCCTGGCTCAGAGAAGACCTAGACCTCTTGGCTGGGTACTTTGCCCACCTGTTGTGGCAGCTCTTAATATGCACTTGAACCAAGTGAGCTGCCCTATATTCAGAAGGACAAATACACTCTACCTGTATCTGCTATGTCCGAACTTAAAATCTCAACTTGGGAAAAAGTCATTTCTCTCTCTTCTCTCTTTTTTCTCCTTGACTTGGTAAGAGTAATTCAAATGGATCACCATGGATTTGATTTGATGCAACGGTGATTCACCGGTTGTTGTGTAAAAGTGCTAATCTTCCCCCAACCACTTCTGAATTCTTTAATTCCTCTGACACATTAATTCTAACCCCAGTATAGAATGCTCCAACATCCCTGAGAATCCCAGAACAGAAATTATAGCAATTTCCTATAACTGGAATCAAATTCCAAGGTTGGAGAGCATGGGCCACATCCTGTCATTAATTCAAACATCCATGTGAAAGATTATGGTGGGCAGCTGGGATTCCATTAAAGGGGGCAATTTCAACTCCATTTCCTTGATAAACAGACACAAGCTCACCCCTAAATTGGGCTTGATAGATTTGATTAGGGTAGAGTTTTTGGAGGTTACGGTTTCTGCACGAAAATTGCTGTTTGATGTGCAAGGCCAAATTGCACTTGAAATCTCCTTGCATCCATAGAGGGGGGAGAAGGAAGAGGATAGAACACCTAGCCAATTGCTATCATCCAAGCAGCAGGGGAGTCAAGCTGTTGTATTCAAAATATCTGTTAGGTATGCAGCCAGTGTGTACTGCAGAAAGCATGCCACGCTCAGGGGAAACTATGATTAAAAGCAGCAAAAGCAAATGTTATTGAAACAAAGCAAAATGTACCCATCCAATTTCTTTAGCTCACATGAATCTTTTGCAGGGAGAAGGAATGGTATGTAGCCTTCTTTGGGGACACCTGTGGGCCCATGTTTCAGAATTGCCACTGAGAACCTGGGGACCAGGGAAGGATACAAGTTGAAGCTCATAGCTTTGTAGCACATTCTCCCAGCACAAACACAGAAGCCTGGGCTAAATGGCAGTCTAGCTTGCTTGCTTTGCCTTCAATAAATGAGAAATACTACTTCTTTAGGTCAGCTCCACCAGATAAGGCATTGGGGATTGTAATTCTTTCCACAAACACTGTTCTGAAAGTCTAAAAGTCACAAACCCTTCCTGTTGGTAAATCCTTTTGCTTCTTAAGTGTAAGCACTCACAGGAGCACTTGAATTCCTTTGCTATTGCTGGTTCTGCCTGGCCTGTGCCAAGTGAAAAGGGAATTAAGCTCTACTATGGACTTAGAATGTGCCAAAATCACTCTAGGTACTTTATGTATATCACCCCCATTAAAGCCATGCATAACCCTGGAGATGACTACCGTTTCTTCATCCTCAAATAAAGGTAATAAGTTTCATAAAAGTAAAAAAAAATGGCCAAAATTTTTTAAAGATTTTATTTTTATTTATTTATGAGAGGGAAAGAGATAGTAAGAGACAGAGCACAAGCAGGGGTGGGGGTAGGGAGAAGCAGACCCCTCTGCTGAGCAAGGATCCCAATGTGAGGCTAGATCCCAGGACCCTGGAATCATGACCTAAGCTGAGGGCAGATACTTAACCAACTGAACCACCCAGGCACCCCTATGTTCAAGATTTTATAAGTGGTGAGAGGTAGACAAGGCTGTAAGCTAAAATCACCTGAAACCAAGGTCCAAATTCATCTATCATTGAGGACTGCTGCCATAATTGACTCAGGGAGTGAAGGACCCTAGTGGGGAAAGAGGACACACCAAGTCAGTAGTACCAGAATGGTTCCAATCCTTGACAGAGGATCAGAGCTTGAAAGATAGAGTAAGTATAAAGACTAAGAGAGGATGAAAGCAACACATGTTTTAAAGTGCTGGAATTTAGCATTATATAAAGCAATCATCAAATCAGCCTCCACTAAAGAAAAAAAAAAATTGATTGGCAGGTGCCTGCTAAAAAGCTTCTGTGTTAGAGCCGCATTAGAAAATAGAGAAAGGACTCCTGATGACACAGGGATTCCATGTACCCTCTGCCACTCTCCAAAATGCTCTGTACCATATCCTTTAGGAATTGAACAAACCTATAAATTCATTAAACATCATCTTCCTGAATATGTCAGTAGGTTTTAAGAACCACTATGGTACCCCAAAGCAGAGCTATTCAAGATTCCAGGTCCTATCCACATGCTTCACTTTAAAGCATTTTTTTTAAATCCTATAACACTGTTTCCACAAATCAGTGTGACCAACCTAGATATTTAAGAGCATCTGTTCCAACCATAAGTTTGAAACTTTGCTGTGGTGTTCCCCATCCTCCTGAACCTTCACTCATCTACCTATTCAAACAAAGCTCTCAGAAGGGACTTTTGGTATGGATCAAATACTTTATAAAGAATATCAGAATACACTTTGCCAATCTAGCACCTGAGCCAGACTCGAACTGATTCGCTACTTCTGTTCTCCTCTCTCTTCATAGATAGGCTCCTGTGCCCACCTTGGGGAAGAAGTGGCAACCTACTTGGAACTACTGCTTTGATCAGGTGTCACTAGATTCAAAACTCCAGAACCTATCTCTCCACCTCTGGCACACAGACAGAAAGTCAATCTCCACTGAGCCAGGCTGGTCTCTAATCCTGAAGACCTGGTTTCCATGCAGTCTTTAGTAGCCAATAATTGCCACTCCTCTTCTCCAACCTTGCCTTCTTAATGAATCCTATCCTATATATGAGCAACATATCTGAAGATATAGAATACATACATACATACATATATACATACATACATGCATACAGCTTTCAGGATCTGATTTGTATATCTAGAGTGTTCCTTTTCAATTCAAGGGGCAACAATGCTCATAGCCCAGATCAGACAATTCCTGACATTGTCACTGAAACATGCCACTGCTCTATTCAGAGTACAACGCCACAGTCTGACTCAGTGAATTAGCATGGGGCAGTTTGAAGATACTCTCCATCAAGAGTCATATGTGATGTTAGTCATGATTGAGCTCAGATTGGGGTTGGAGATGGAGTATAGTATATGTAGACAATTTGTCTTTTGAGATGAATATTCTTAATAGATTATAAAGGGTGTGAGGTATTGGCAATTTTCCCCTCTGCTCTTTTTACTGTTTTAGAATTTTAATCAACAATTAATTGAAAAAATATTTGCATGGGGCTAATTTCAGTGAACTTATAGTTGATTAATATAGACATGAATTCTGTTCTCATTGAACTTAATGGTCTAGTGGAGGAGACATCATTGAACAAGTAGTTAGAAGTTCATTGGGTAGTACCATCTGCTTCCTGAAAGCATCTGGATAACCCAAGGCAGGTGCAAGTGCAGATGATCATTTCCCATCTACAGGGAAGAAGATTGCAGATACCCTGAATGACCCATGATAATATCTCAAAATCCATAAAGTCAGAGATGATCTATCCACATCATATCTGATATTCACACAGTAGTAGAAATGGACAATGAGCACATAACTGTTTTATGGATATAGATCAATAAGCTTCATACTATGTGAGGTCAAATAACAAAGAAACCGTTAAAATCATCACCAACCATAGTACCTAGCACATAGTAAGTGCTCATGAAACAGTTGCTAAGCAAATTATTTGAAGGATTGCTATCTGCTCCCAAGTAATTGGGCTTTGGACTCATCATTCTTGCCAGTTCCATTACCGTGTCCTTCTTCTGGTGCAAGCTAGGCTGCAGGAGAACAAATGCAATGAAGTGTTTGAAAGAGCCTCCCTCTCCTTCCTGCATTTAGATACTGTTCTCCAGCAGAGACATGGAAGGGAATTGAACTGCAGTGCAGGTCCTCGGAGATCTCAATGATAACAATAACAACTGGGAAGTGGGATAGAGGAATGCAAGGAAAACCTGAAGGCTGCAGCCTATACATCCACATGAATCATCAAGATGAGGATCACAAGGACCATTTTATAGCAAATCTTCAGTTAATTTATTTAACACTGCTGCCCATTATTACTACCCTTTTCTTGTTTAGGTCTTGTATCAATATGCTTGGTTAATTTTTTTCTGCCCAGCTGCCAACCTTGGGCAGGAGAACATCTGGTGTATCCCCAAAGGGCATTAGCCCATTAAGAAAGGCAAATTGATTTTTTTAAAACTTCATAAATCAGCAGTCAAATGAAAAATGTCATTTTAAATTACAAACACAACCCAGTTGAATGTGTGGCTGCTATCATGTACAATTGGAACTATTTATGATTGTTTAATATTTGTTGGGGGGACATTGTAATTTTAATTATGTGATACAAGGTGAGATAATTATTTACTGGTGCTGACATGGAATTACCAATAATTACTTAATATCTGTTGGAAATTATTCAACAGTTTTTAATTAGTGGTACATACTACAGTGATTGTTATTTTTCAAGTGAATATAAAAATCCATCCATGAGAAAAACATCTGGGACTTACATTAGTAATTGTTCTAAAATACATTATTGATTTATACACATGATCATACTATGTTAGTACTTCTCAGTATTTGAGGGTTTCTTGCCTACATCAGCGGAGGAACGAAAAAGTAAGCAATGACCAGCTCTCAGAGTAGGCCATTAACTAAAGGAAAGGCATCCATTTGAACAAGTCCCATTTGGCTCATATTCTCAGATTCTGGGATAAACAAATACGTTGCCATAGGGATACACAAATGCTATTTGTCCACTGTATCTCTTCCTTTCAATTGTAAATTCCTTGAGGGCAGGAACCAGTCTTTTTTTTAAAGCTTACCGTGTCATGTCCTCCCTTACAGAATCACCTTTACAGTAAATGTTCTATAAAGATGTGTGGATGGAGATGTGGAGCAGAGATCGTTGTTCATCTGTACAAAAATTCCTTTTACTATTTTGTTGATATGCTTTTGCTCATCCTCTCAAACCACAAAGGAAAGAAAATGAAAAAATGATCTCAAGGTCTTCTAATAAATGGTCTTAAGTCATTTACTTGGTGTAAAGATTACTCATGAACACCATTACTTACTAAACACATTGTTCTGAATCTTTTTTAATGTAAAAAGCATTTAATTAGAGTTACATTGTTAGAGCCTGTTAAGTATTTCCTTAGTTATTCATTAAAAAATGAAGTGCTTTACCAAAGAGAAAACAAAAGGAAAAAAGATATATCTATTTAATCATTTGCTAAATATTTTTGATGACTTGCTAAAGATCACTTCCAATTATTTGTAAGTGTAATAAATTCAACTCCTCCTACACTGCCTTGTTAATGCCACCTTGTCTAGGAGGAAGGGAGACAGGGACTCATCCTCACCATAAGACAAGGCACAATGCAGACAATAGGCCATGTATTCCAGCTGGGCCAAGTATTAAAAAGCCTTTCCTCCTGGGGTTCTATCTAACTCCAGCTCCAGACTCTTACCTCACCCAATGATGACAGTCATGCCACATCACTTATAAGCTCCTGTGTTTCTCAGCCCCAAATGCACCGTCTATGTTTTGCTTTGTGATACAGAGACTGGGATTCTACAAACTACATTTCTTCTGTGCCAGTTTGGCTTTCTGTTAAGTTTCTCAGCGGGGTCATAAACAAAGGATGGAAGACAAAAAAGGAGAAGGGGACTTGCTCCTTCCTGTTGGCTTGTTCCTCCTGTCAGCACTGTTTCAGCAATGGCCCTTCACCCAGAATAAGAAATACTTATTTCTAAGAACAGCTGGTTCTGTTTCCAGCTTCTTTCCATAGTTCCCAACCCAGGTCATGTTCCCTGCCATGGGAACCGGCATGTGCTGTGGCAATTCCCCCTCCCAGAGGATAACTACCAGCTCTGCCTGGTCCCTCCAACATGCTCCTGAGATACAGAAGCAGCCAGGTGGCACCTCTCCTTAGAAGGCTGGCCCCGGCTCTGCCAGCCTTTTTAAATTTTTCCTACAGGTCCTAAAACTTGCAGTTTCTGGGGATCCTAACTTCGTCTCTATGTTCTGCCAGCCCTGGCAGGGCTTCAGTCTTTTCTTCTGTCTAGTTCATCTTCCCACACCTTGTTACCCAATTCCCCATATTCATGATTTCTGGTGGAATACTTAGTATGGGTTATATTTTCTTGCCCAACATTGATTGTAGCACTTCTCTACATAAGTGCTGGCTCATAACCTTGGCTCGTGATGTCCTCCACCTGTGGCACTGTCGCAACACATGTCACTGTCCCTCTCACACCTCAGACTATATCCCATGTACAGAAAAAATATCGCAAATGTCTGCTGTTTGCCCTGAACTAATGTGTGCCAGCGCTATACTGTCCTAAATGTGACCTGAACTCCGAAGAGCATCACATGCCTTGGCACTGGTGGAACCATGATTCTTATTTCGAGGAACCGTGATTCTCTTCCAAATAATACTGGATGGACATGTCTTTGCTGTATTCTGATAAAGCAGTGTTTTGTTTTAAAAAAATAATCATAAAAAAGGAGGATAAAAGACAGCTTTGAGGTAACCTGATACCATTTCTTCCAGTTATTTATTAAGCTCTTTATCTTATACCAATAGTCTATCTAAAGAGAGTCCTCAAACACCACTATTCCTTTCTTAAGTGATGCTAACAAAGTATCTAGTAACTATAATATCTACCACTTAGTGAGCATACACTATGAGCATCTGGACACTGCACTAGCTTATTAAATTCTACCTGATCCTATGAGGAAGAAATTATCATCATATTTTGCACCTGAAGAAAACAGTAATGCTGAGAGGGTGGAATTAGGGTGAGGTGAGTGTGCAAAATTTAAGGGGGTGACAAGAAATTCAGTAATCAACACATCGAAGTTATTACATTTTAATAAATCAAACTAAATACAGTAATTGATAAATATGAAAATGTTAAAGAGTCCAATATGGCAGCACTGCTGTTTCTGTTGCTTGTGCAACATTTCTGTTTCTGTTGCTCGTGCAAGGTGGTACATTTAAGTAAGACAAGGAACTGAAATGCAAATTCAGGTTCCCTTAACTCCAAACCCTCAATTATCCACCACTTGCTATAGGGCAGGGAGACCATAATCTGTATCTCTAGAGGGCATTACCAACTCTAGTTTTCTGAGTTTTTTATTTAATGTAGTGCCATCCAGGTAGGGGCTTTCAAAGAACATGAATTTATTCATGTGTCATAGAGAACTTGATTTCTCTAAATTCTATGCTAACTGTGGTTTTAGATGTCATGCACTCTAGAGCTGGAAGATGTAGTTTTGATGAAATATATACTACTTATTTATTCATGCATGAATTCATTCATTCATTCATTTAGCTAATAGTCATCTAGTACCTATTTTGTGTTCAATCTCTTGCCATTCCTTATTCAAGTACTTGTGGAATCCATACATGGATTAGTTAAAAAGTAGCAAGGAGTGAAATTCTATCTTCCCTAGGATAACTCCCAAGGAATAAAATAGTAAAATATGGATGAGACATAAAGACAGAATACTTGTGTCCTAGTTTATTAATTTATACCAGAGATCATGAAGATCTGGTGACTTCTATAGCTAATGGCTATTGCGAATATATCACCTGAATTCTATAACTATTGAGTATCTGAGCTAAAGGATAATCCCTTTTCCTCTCTTCCTTTATTGTAAAGTAGTGCATAACAAAATAATGACCTGGTTGCTAATGATTGGTTTGTACCTGAATGTCAGTGTGATTACCTACAGGGCAAATGCAGATATGGAGTGACCCTCCCAAGCCAGAGTTGCAGAAGAGAACCAGAACACTGGCGGTGGTACTGGGGAGGCAGCAGTAGGCTGCACATGCCTTCATGCATTTCACACCGACGATCTCCTTCTTCCCTTTCTGACAGTCAGCATCCACTTGCCTGGAGAGTGGTCTGAGGAAATTCTACCCCACAAATATTTGTAGGTAGTTATCCTGTCTGTCCCACAGTCACAACTCAGACAAATGATAAATTTTGGGGTCTTTTAATCTTATCTCACAAGTCAATCCCTCCAGCTTTCTAATCATTCTTGTTGCTCAATGGCAAGAACCTTCACATTTGTCTACCTCTCTGATACAGAAATGATGGGAGGCAGAGCCCAATAGAGCAGCTGGTAGGTAGACCTTGACCTCAGCCCACATCCTGATGCCCAGACAAATGCAAGGGCCACAAAACTGCATCTCTGCTGCAGGAATCTTCTGCCAGGATCTCTTCCCAGAACACCAGTTGTCATTAAAACAAAACAAAACAAACAAACCAAAAAAAAAAAAAAAAATGAAGGGGCGCTTGGGTGGCTCAGTTATTAAGTGTCTGCCTTTGGCTCTTGTCATGATCCCAGCCCCACATCAGGCTCTCTGCTCAATGGGAAGCCTGCTTCTCCCTCTCCCACTCCCCCTGCTTGTGTTCCCTCTCTCACTGCATCTCTCTCTGCCGAATAAATAAATAAAATCTTTAAAAAAGAAAAAAATAGTGGAAGCAGGAAATGTGATGTATTCGGTTCACGTAAAACAGGAATTTAAACTAATCTAAAAGAAGTTTCCGCCCTGGGCTTGCAAAATCCAGCCCTTAACAGAACATCGTAAGGTGATGTACAGACTCAAATAAGACTGACCCAGGATAGAAAGACAGGTGTTACGGTTTTGATAAATTGTTTAATATCTTTGCTATTCAGTTTTTAAATCTGTAAAATGGAGATACTCCTTCCTACTTCTTAGGTTGCTTCAAGTTAGAAGACACAACATAGCAAAGTCTTAGACACAGCATCTGGTATTCCTTTATTTAGCCATTAACCAATGTACAATAGTCCCTAGTGTGTGCCAGCTATTAGGTTCTGGGGTTAGAGTCTTAAAAAGACAGAGTTAGCCATTCATTTCATGTAATTCATCACACTCTGAGTTATTATCATTAATAATACTATTTAAAGAAGTGCCAGCAGTAAAACAATGGAAGTCTTACCATTATTGCTAGTATCAAAACCATCCCACAAATATAGCAGGCTCTATATGAACTTCTCAGTCTATATTCATAGGTAGCTGTCAGTGCTTGGCAATTTTTGTGATGGAGATGGGGCATGAAATTACTGAAAAGTCCTTCTACACAGGTGGCAATTCTCACTGAGAGGTCCCAGGGCCTTCCTTTCAATGGGACTCTCTCCACTCAACTTCTAGATGTACATTTGTCTAACTGAGCTCTGGGGAATCCAATCCAGACTATTCCATTTTACAGTAGAGATGAGTGCTAGTAAGAGAAATTAAGCAATTTAACAAAAGTAAATATGATTCTTTCTATAAATGTGTACCTACTAAACAGATATTTGATGAGATCTGCAAAAAACAAACCATTTTTATAGCCTAATCTTTCTTCCTACATAGCAAATCAACTGCCTTAGCTTACTCTTTTTAACTTGAAAATAAAACGAAAGCGATACCGATTTTAAGAGTAAGGGCCACAGATACTATTTCAGAAGTATCAGCATGAAGATGACATGTCCGCTTATCATGGATGTCTTACGTGCATCATTTATGGCCTCAGATGTCATAAGAAGCAGCAAAGATGCTAGTGACAGCCAGAGGTGGTGGTCAGAGAAAGAGAACTTTCTGCGGAGGTGGTGACAACACTGTAGAGAAATAAAAAACATGAACTCTAGAGCGGTGGTTGGGAGATCCAGTGAGGCTGGATTATCATGAGACTCAACCAACCAAGTGTAGAGTTAGAATTTGGGCCTGAAATGATGCTAGCTTAATCCATTGGACAAGGCTGGTGATCCACCACCAGAATAAGCCAGGGCCTAGAGGATCAGAAATCCAGGAGAACTACTGTAATCCTGTATGCAGGATCCCCTGTACGCAGAGAGGCAGACCTCAAGACCAGGACATGAACCCTTATGAGGACACAAAGTAGCTGTATTACCTTCCATGACATTCTCTGTTTGTTGATTTATTTATTGTTGTTGTTGTTTTTTGATTGTTTTTTTGCTAGGATGCTGAGTATGGTTAAACACATTCCACTGCATTAAAATGTCCTTTTTTCTAAAAGGATTTGAATGTTATTTATAATAGAAAGAATCAAGGTGAAGGGATTAGTCATGCTCCAAATACAGACAACTGAGTCCCTTTTCTTCCCATGACAATTATTAGGTACCAATAATAAATAGCCTATTGGGTACCAGGCACTGGTTCTATATACATTAACTTTAAGCCTTATGACAAACAGCCCCTGAGATAGATATTGGTGTTTCTATTTTTAGATGAGTAACCTGAGTCTCAGTGAGATTAAACAACTTGACTCAAATTACACAACCAATTAAACTTGGATCTCCACTTCAATCTCTGTCTCCAGACCCATATTTGGCAATGTTTCACCTTCTAAAATTCTCTTCACTTAATACTTGACTCGTGCAGTTACTCACTGATGCATTCATTCCTTCACTCATCCAACAGATATTTATCAAGCACAGTACACAGTCCACATTAAGTGATATATATAGAATTCAGGTTGTCTTTGCAAAAGTTATCAAGGCTGTTGGAAGACCAGGTAGTGGTCACTCTTCAAGGAGTGGGTAATGACTACAAAATAGTGAGAGCGGGTAATGGCTGCAAAATAGAGACATATATGTTACAATGTTGTGTTGCTTGACCTTGATGTTATTTACAATACATGTGCTCAGTTTGGAAAATTTATGAAGTTGTATACTTATGACATGTAGACTTTTCTGTATGTACATATTTATGTATATATATGCATCCATACACACAAATGACACTTATTAGAGGTATAAACACACCCACATACAAGGAAACAAGCAAAAAAGATACTGTCCTTGGCTTTAGAAAAATCATATCATATTGAATAAAAGATAATAACTCTCCCTTTACCAGAATAACTGAAAGTACTCTCTTTATATCGATGTTGGGCATTGTTTACATTTTTATGTACTTTCCTACTAATTTTCTTTATGATATTATTATACATGTACATAAAGTAAATAGGATGAAGCTAGCCTTGATTTCCTCTTCCTTATTAAAATAGTTGTGCAAAAATCATTGGGCTTGGGAGAGAAAGCCTTGGTTTTATTGTTGTTCTTTACTAATTTATAAATTTAGGCATTGCATTAAACACTTTGAACCAGTTTTCGCACAGTAACACCTACAACGCAGGGTGATTTCAAGGATCAAATGTGTTTGTTAAATCTTAAAGAGCTACTACTAATTAGCAGTTGTTGCTGCTGCTGCTGCTGCTGCTGCTTGCATTCTGGGTTGAATAGAGATGGCTCCAAAGAGATTTCTGGACGATTAAAACAAACTTGGTAAAATGATAACCTGAATGCTCTTTTTCTAGCTTTATTTCTGACTTTTATCTGCTTCTCTTGAGCCACATGTCTTGACCAAAGGGCAGTCTGATGCAAGCAATTCTGCTGTAGGACGTGTTCTCCTGTCCTATAAGCTGTAAAAGAACTAGAAATTACTTTCAGAGAATCTTTGTCCAAACCAGAATGTGGTGGACTTTGGGACAAGCCTATCTCAGAGAAGTCTGTGGGATCCTAGATGAGAGATCAATTTCTCAACATTTGCCTGGTTTGAATGGCCTAGTTCTCCCAGCACCTCAAGAAACTTAGAGGGAGCTAAATGGATGGGCTGAGTACTCCTTGTTCCAGAAGCCAAGAAGATAACAGGAAGTGGGATGTTGGGGGGAGGGCTACACTATTTCTATTTCCACTGATCCCCAGCAGGAGAGACCACTTCACTTCCCACCACCTATCTAGAAATTTCTCAGCATGACCACAATCCCAATTTATTGACAAAGAAAAATATTTACATGAAAGAGACAAGCAGTTAGAGAATCAGAATCTCTCAAAATAAAGCAAGCACATACTCAACAAAATACAGCCTCTGAGGATGACAAAACATCTCTCTAAGAGAGAGAGAAATAGAAAGAGAGATTCAAATGCAGCATGTTCTTATTTCTGCAATAAAACATTTGCATAATTAATCAATCCCAAAATTCTATATTTGAACAGAAAGAGAAAATGCCTCTGTTGAGACCCAGATTAGTTGCCTGGAATGTCAGGGGCAAAGTATTAGCTTAAAGCACATATTAAAAGGATAAAGAGATGGTAATCATTAGAATAGATACAGGAGTTTAATATACAAATAAGTAATTGTTTAATATGGGGGAAAACAACTAAGAAGAGAGATGTACAATCTGAACAAATGACAGAAGAAAATTTGGGGAAACAGAGGATAGACCTGAATCTGAATATTTAAATGGGTTTCTTCTGGTCCAGACTAGATCAATAAGTAAAGTACACACTTCAACATACTGCAATAAAATTCCAGAATTCTATGTAAATATATAATCTTATAAACTCCTAATGGAACAAGTGCTTACAGAAGGGAAAGAATCAGGCTGGCATTGAACTCATCGGCAACCTAGGAAGCTAGAAGACAATGACATAACATCCCAGACGACTGAGAAATGACTGTAGTATTTGAATCCTTTGCTCAGTTAGGATTTTTCATTCACCTGTCAGAGTAAAAGAAAGATATGGAGACTAGGCAATAATTCAGAAACAACTTCATGCATATAGCCCATCTGAAGGAATTACTCAAGAACAACTCAGAGCAAAGAAGGGATGAGGCAGAACAGAGGCAACAAGGTGGGGAGGATGAGAGGTTTCCTTTCTCAGAGATGAGAAATGAGCACCTGCCTGTGTTTCTCCCAAAATGGGTAAGAAGAGCTTGCCCAAGAACATATTTAAACCCACCCTTGTAAAGGAAGGTATGCATTTAAAAAGAAATGCTAAAAATTATCCAGAATGCTGTATCAAAACCTGGATCTTCAAGGGGGGGAAGAAATTGGGAGAAGTAAGCTAAAAAATATCAAATATTTGATGTGAAGTAATGGGGAGGAGGAAGAAAATCTTCCTATTTCTAACTGGGGAGGGTTTGGAGATTTAAATTGGTAGAAAAACAGAGAATATTTGTAGATGAAAGTCAATTTTAATGGGGAGATTTTACAGTTGACCCTTGAACAACACAGGTTTGAAATGCCTGGGTCCACTGCCTTTTTTTTTTTTTTTTTTTTTTTTTTACAATACAGGAGTGTGAATTTATTTTCTTTCTTATGACTTTCTTAATAATATTTTCTTTTCTCTAGCTTACTTTGTTGTAAGAATATAGTATAGAATACAGATAGCATACAAAATTTTGTTAGTGGACTGTTTAGGTTATCAGGAAGGCCTTTGGTCAACAGTCATACGTTTTTGGGGAGTCATAATTTATATGTTGGGTGTTGGTGTCCCTAAACCTTGTGTTGTTCACTGTATTTTACACTGCTTTCAAATAATAGGGGAAAATATGTCTGATGTGTCAGCAGAAAAGATTATAAGCATCAATAATATTGAATGGAATTTCTAAAAAAAAACCAAACAAACCAAAGTGGGAAACCATAGAATGAAGAGTGATTTAGATGTAATAGATATCAATCTATATATACTATGCAATATACAGTCAGTTATATAAAACAAAACTATTCAAAAACCCCACAAAACTATCCAAATTCAAGAATGTGACAAAAATAGTTATGGGGGTGGGTGCACCTGGGTTACTCAGTTGGTTAAGCATCTGCCTTCAGCTCAGATCATGACCCCATGGTCCTGGGATCAAGCCCCTCATTGGGTTCCTCACTGGAGCCTGATTCTCCCTCTCCCCTGCCTGCTGCTCCCTGGTTGTGCTCTCTCTCTCTCTGTCAAATAAATAAATACCCAGCCCCACCCCCACAAAATAGTTATAATAAGAAAGAGTAATGCAACTTTCTTAGAATTTGGCATCTTTAGTGGACAAAAACAATGATAAGAAGTTAGAAGAACTTAAGAATATAGTCAATAAAAAAAAGAATATAGTCAATAAAACTAGTTTCAGATGTAATCTTTTATTATTATATGCTATATTTAGATAGTATTAATTTATGTATATAAAAGGGATAGTTTAAATTTTCTGTCCTGGAATACAAAGAAATTTAAATAATTTTTTTAAAAGATTTTATTTATTTATTTGACAAACAGAGATCACAAGTAGGAAAGAGAGGCAGGCAGGGAGAGAAAGGAGGAAGCAGGCTCTACGAAGAGCAGAGAGCCCGATGTGGGGCTCGATTCCAGGACCCTGGGATCATGACCCAAGCCGAAGGCAGTGGCTTTAACCCACTGAGCCACCCAGGTGCCCCAAATAATTTTTTAAAATTAAAGATTTTATAGACAATGTTCTCTGACCAAAATTCCTTATATTAAAAAATAATAAATTAATGTTGCAAAATTTTTACTTGGAAAATAAGAAATAGATCTCAGCTCATCTTTGTGTCAGAAAAGGGAATTAGAAGTTGTCAAAGAAGAAAATTAAATTAAAATACATCATATCAAGCCTATAGAATACGAGAAAAAATTATTGTAACCTTAATTGTCTTTATTGCTAATTAAGATGATAAAAATGGATGAACTGAATACTCATCTTAAGAAATTAGAGAAAGAAAAACCAAACAAGCAAACAAACCTAGAAAGAAGGGCTTAACACAGAGGTAATCAAGAATTAATTAAAATGAAACAAACAAATACAAAAGAAAGGGGAAAAAAATCAAAAATCCAGTTCATTGAAGTCTTTTGTGAGCCTGATTAAGAAAATAGAAAACAAGTACAGATACAATTAGGAGAGAAGATAAGAAGAAAAGAGAAAAACCAAATACTGACTCCATACAGATTAAAATATTTTAAGAAATACTAACTGAAACTCAAGGGCAACAGCAAAATGCAAATTTATAAAAATTCATCTTAGAAGTAGAAACCCCAGAGGCGCCTGCGTGACTCAGTCAGTTTAGCATCTGACTCTTGATTTCAGCTCAGGTCATGATCTCAGAGCCCTGGGATTGAGCCCCACATTGGGCTCTGCACTCACTGGGCTCTATGCTCAGCATGGAGTCTGCTTGCCCCTCATCCTCTCCTCCTCCTGGCTCCCTCTCCCTTTCAAATAAGTAAATAAATAAAATCTAAAAAAAAAAAAAAAGTAGAGGGTCGCCTGGGTGGCTCAGTGGGTTAAGCCTCTGCCTTCGGCCCAGGTCATGATCTCAGGGTCCTGGGATTGAGCCCCACATCAGGCTCTCTGCTCAGCAAGGAGCCTGCTTCCCCCTCTCTCTCTGCCTCTCTCTCTGTCTACTTGTGATCTCTCTTTCTCTCTGTCAAATAAATAAAAATCTTTTTTAAAATTTAAAATAAAATAAAATAAAAAGTAGAAACCTCAGACAAACCAAAGATCTGCTGCATCCATCTATCTATCTACCTATCTATCTATCTGAGAGAGAGAGTTTGAGTAGGTAGTGGGAGGGACAGAGGGAAAGGGAGAGAAAAAATCTTAAGCAGGTTCCAGTGCTCAGGATGGAGTCCCCATGACCTGAGCTGAAATCAAGAGCTGGATGCTTAACTGATTGAGCCACCCAGGTGCCCCATATCTGCCATTTTTAATAGGAGTTGAGACCAGATTGGTTCAAAGTTGAGGTTTAACTAACCTTTAAATTCTGATGATATTTGGAGTATTCTGGGCCATAGAAAAAATAAAATTTATCTTGTAAATCTAGTAGTAAATGAACAGAAGACCTAATAAAAATACTATAGGGACGCCTGGGTGGCTCAGTTGGTTGGACGACTGCCTCCGGCTCAGGTCATGATCCCGGCCGGAGTCCCGGGATCGAGTCCCGCATTGGGCTCCCAGCTCCACGGGGAGTCTGCTTCTTCCTCTGACTTTCTCCTCGCTCATGCTCTCTCTCACTGCCTCTCTCTCAAATAAATAAATAAAATCTTAAAAAAATACTATAAATATATTCCATATTTATATATCAAATCACTCATTAAAATGTTAATATTAGAATGGAGCAATTAACTCTAAGAAAGGATGCCTTTATCCCAGGGGTGGGAGAACTTACATAAAACTGAAATAGTGTCTCTTGGGTGGCTCAGTCAGTTAAGCTCCTGACTCTTGATTTCAGCTCAGGTCATGATCTCAGAGTTGTGAGACTGAGTGTTCATAGTGCCCTGTGACTGGTTCTGGTCTGTGTGTGAAGCCTGCTTAAGATTCCCCCTCTTGGGACACCTGGGTGGCTCAATTGGTTAAGCGTCTGCCTTTGGCTTGGGTCATAATCCCAGAGTCTTGGGATTGAGTCCCACATTGGGTTCCTTGCGTGGCAGGAATCCTGTTTCTCCCTCTGCTTGTGCTCAATCTCTTTCTCTCTCTGACCAAATAAATAAAATATTTTTTTAAAAGAGAGAGATTTTCTCTCCCTCTCCCTCTGTCCCCACCCCTCTCTAAAAAAATAAAAATAAAAAACAAAGTAATCTTTAAAACTGAAATAGAATCAAGAGATTACCATAAGTTAGAATGTCTCAGCGTCAGAACTGACGTTCAGAACCTGAATGTCTCAGCGTCACTTTTACAAAAATTGCAAATACTACATTTGCAAGACATTCATTAGCACAGATATGTTTAAACATACATAACCCAAATGCACAGGTGAAGTTTTCAACTCACCTTGTAGCTTCCTCATTTTGGCAAGTGCATCAAGATGCAATGTGTCTAAAAGACAGATATTCCCCAGTGTTAACACTGAGTTCCTTTGATAGAAAAGGAGGTCAGCTGTAAGATTTGTCTTAAAATTTTTCAAGCTAAAGCCATTTTATCCACATTGTGTAAAACTTTGAGGTCTAAACCAACACGTGCTTAAGTAGTAGGAGATAGAAAACTCTTCCCTGAAGAAAATGCTGGCTCTACCTGAAAGAAATCCTGCTGTCCCCACCTGTTCTAAAGTGCAATAGCCTTCTGTCTGTCTCCTCAGTGTTCACAGCAGAACGACATCTTCTTTCCCATCTGGTGTGGAAAGCATATGGCCATCACAGCAACACAGGATGCCCTCACTACAGGTACTTGTTAGAAGATTCAGTCATTTGTTGTCTGATCCCTGGCCTCAACCAGAGGCTCTCCTAATATGGTATAAATTTCTAGAAAACTATTTAATAAACATATGAACTACTTTTCTCCCTTCATTTTCTCCTAGGCTACTACCACTGTATTAAGTTAGGTGATCAGAAAGAGATGCTTTAACCTTGTGTCCCAAATTTACCATCTTTATTAAGTGTTCATCTTAGTACCACCTCCTCTGCCCTCTTGGGCATGAGGACAGTGTTTTTGTGCAGAGTTGCTGATTTTTTAAAAATTCTCTTGACAATACCATTTACCTCATTACCAAAAGTTTATTGTCCCCATAATAAATTCTGTCTTGAGTTCTGCTCCAGGAACACATTTTTCTATCAGAACATGGCATGCTTTCTTTCAGTGGAAAAGGATAATTAAGTAATACAACATAATTTCTTTGTTAGCCTTAGTTGCCAAAGGCTCAATTGTAAAATTAGCTTTCCTGGGCATCTAGATGAATCAACTGTCTCATTTTTGAGACTATTTCTGGTCTGTTTTTATCTCCCTCTCATTTCACAATATGTTTCACTTGTTAAAATTCATATAATCTTCGTTTTGGGTTCTGAACTAGCATTAGCCTCGCTACATTTCAGGTGCTTTTAGTCTGTAAGTGTTTGGCTTGCCTGGACCCCACCTGCCACTGCCCAGACTCTTAAATAACAAGGCGAGAGGACCTCTCAGATCAGGTCCAGCACGTATTATGAAGAAAATTGTGAATCTTGATTCGGGTGCAAAGGCAGACCATCTTCAATTTTTGTCTTTGTTTTTAATGATGAATCCAGTATGTCTTTGGATAAAGAAAATCTACATATGTATATATACAGTAAGGAAGGGCTAGTTTTGGGAGGTCCTGATTATATCTGGTAGAGCTGATTAGGTTGCTTGCAGAGTAATTATACAAGGTTACTGCATATACAATGAAAGTGGGAAAATAATCTTTTACTTAGTTTATTTTAATGAAAAATATTAATAAATGAATTTAAAGAGAGAATTTGGAAAATACAGAAAGACCAAAAAGGGAAATTTTAAACCATTTTAAATGCACTTTTAAATCAACTTTAATTAGATATATTTTGCAAATGATAAAATGGGACCATTTAAAAGTGCACAGTTCAATGAGTCTTGACAATTATATACACTCATGTAACTACCTCTACAGTCATGCTTTAGAACGTTTCTACAACCTCCTCATCTTAGCTCATATCCTTTTCCAGTATATGTCACCAACTCTCTCTCACTTAACCCTCTGACCCTGATGCCAGGCAACTCAGCTTTCCTTTTTCTCACTATAGCTTGATTTTGCCCATTCTAGAACTTCATAGGATTTGAGTTATATAGTGTGTTGTCTTTTATGTCTAGCTTCTTTGGCTTGGGATAATGCTTTTTAGCATCTATATGTTCTCTTTAATGTATCAATGTTTTCTTGTCATTATTCAATGGAATTCCAACATGTGACTATAATACAAATTTTTATCCATTCACTTTCTGATGGATAATTAGATTATTACAAGTTTGGGACTATTATGAATAAAGCTGCTCTGAACTTTTGTGTGCAAGTCTTTGTGTGGACACATATCTATTTATCTTAGGTAAATGCTTAGGGACTGGTAGGTGATATATGAAGTATTTGTTTAATTTTATGAGAAACTGTCAAATTGTTTCCTAAAGTGATATACAATTTTACATTCTTACCATCAATATACAAGAGTCCTGCCTATTCTCACATCATCATTATATGTTATTTTTCAATCCATTAGAATTACATCCTTTCTAGAAGATGGGGAGTGACACTCACTGTGATTTTAGTTTGCATTTGCTTGATGACTTGCTTGATGTTGAATATCTTTTCATGGCACTTTTCATTGGCATTTCATAAATCTTCTTTTGTGAAGGATTTGCTTAAATATTTTGCCATTAAAGAAATTGAGTTATTTGACCTCTTACTATTGAGATGGAAGATTGGTTTATAGACTGTGGATACAAGTCATTTGTTATATATATGCATTATATATATATTTTTCTTCTAATTTGTGGCTTGCCTTGCCATTGTCTTACCCTTACAAAGAGTAAATATTTCAATTTGATGAAGTTCAATTTAATAATTTTTCCCTTTTTGACTTGTACTTTCCGTTCCAGATCTAGGGAATATTTATGTATCCCAAGATCACAAATATTTCCTCCTCTTTTGTTCCTAGAAATTTTATAGTTTCTGCTCTTACATTTAGATTTATGATTCACTGTGGTTTTTTGGTGCATGGTATAAAGTATGAATGGATTTTTTCATGTATCATACAACTTTGCTAATTTCACATTAGCACTAGTGTTTTTTATGGATTCCTTCATATTCTCTAAGTGCATAATCATGTCAATGGTGAATTTAGACAATTGACATCTTTCTAATCTGTATAAATTTTATTCTTTTTCTTATACCATTGCACTAGGTAGGACCTTCAGCTCAAAAAGAAAAAAAAAAGTAGTGAGAGCAGACCTTCTTTCCTTGTTCTCAGTTTTATGGGATAACATTATTCCTTCCCACTATGATGATAGCTATAGGTTTTCTGTGGATGCCCACTGTCAGTTTGAGAAAGTTACCTTCTTGATTTAGTTTATTGAGAGCTTTTATCATGAATAGATGTTGAATTTTATCAAATGCTTTTTTCTGCATCTATTGACATTTTTGTCCTTTATTTTGTTTTTATGAGGAGTTACACTAATTTTCAAATGTTAAGCAACCTTGCACTCCTAGGCAGTATTAAAATCCACTGGTCATAATGAATTAATATTTTCATTTCTGGGTTCAATTTCTTAATATGTTGTCAAGGACTTTTGTGTCTATACATGATTTTGGTTTATAGGTTTCTCTTTATCTTGTAATTTCCTTACTTCTGTTATCAGTGAAATGCTGGCCTTATTAAATTTCTTACTTCTCTATTTCCTGAAATTCTTTCTATAGGTTTGGTATCATTTCTTTCTTAACTACTTAATGTAATTAACCAGTGAAGTCAGTAGGCCTAGAGTTTTCTCTGTGGGAAGATGAAATTATACATTTAATTTCTTTGTATATAGGACTGTTCAGATTTTCTACTTGTTCTTTTTTCTTCAGACTTATGTATTTATTTGAAAGAGAGAGCAAGCGAGGGAACAGGGGGAGGGATGGGAAAGAGAGAGAGAGAGAGAGAGAATCCCAAGCAGACTCCCTGCCGAGTGCAGAGCCTGACTCAGGGCTTGATCTTATGACCCTGGAATCATGACTGAGCCAAAATCAAGAGTGTCAGTAGCCAGCTGAGCCACCCAGGTGTACCAGATTTTCTACTTATCCTTGTGACAGTTTTGGTAATTTTTGTTTTTTTCAAGGAATTTTTCCATTTCATCTAAGCTGTCAAATTTATTAGCATAATTTTTATTATAAACCCTTACTATCCATTTGAAATCTGTAGGAGCTGTAGTAAAATAATCTCTTTCATCTTTCTTTTAGTTATTGTCTTCTTTGTATTATATGGACCAGTCTTCTCATGCATAAAAATCTCTTAAAAATAAATAGTTAATTTTCTTGATCTTTAAAGAACAAACTTTTGGTTTCATTTATTTTCTGTATTGTTTTCCATCTGCTCTTTGCATTGAGTGCCTCACATGTCTAGTAAGATCTCTCCACTCTAGCTGGTCAGACCTCAAATTATCTCCTAGTTCTTTCTGAGCTCTAAGAATTATCCAACTTATAAATCCCTTTTAGCTCTTTTCCTAGCTGCATGCATGTTCATTCTACACATGTGCCCTTTAGTATTCACCAGTGAAGTCATGGAGACTCCCGTGTTGATTTCCATAGCTCTTTTTCTCCATGTGACGTTCCTCCTCCCTATCTCCTCAATCAGATCAGTGCACTGAACACTGATCTCTACAGATTAAACTCAGTAAGAATGATATGCTTCCAGAAAGTACTTCTCGTCTGAAAGCTGGGTGGATCATAGAGTTTACCTCATCTGTTTTCATTTACTCAGGGATCATAGTCGTCACTGATTGTTGTCCAATTGTCTTAAAACATTGATTCATATATTATGTTTCTAGTTTTTACAGCAGGAGAAAATTCTGATACCAATTAATCTTTCATGGCCAGAAGCAATATTCTAGAAGCCTCACTATTAGCTTCTTGATGTTTGTTTCTTGTAATATTTTATTAATTAATTCAACATAACCTTATTAAGCATTTGTTACATTGCCAAGCATTTAACATCTATAAATTAACACATAATATAACATATTTAAATTGGGTTCATGTATCATTATGTTCTTTTTTTCATTTATCTCAACTGGTATTTACTAAATGTGCTATTTCCTCAAATTAAAATATTGATGCAGCTTAGGAAATGATTAGGCTTTGTATATATGTTGTTTTCAATTGGTATGGTATATTCTTATAGGACACAAATTCTCCTTAGGTAAGAATTATTATCTTTGCTTTAATTCTTTCATTTCTTTGCTCTTCATCTTTTAATTTTGAAGTGAAATAAAACATTCCCAAATGTGTTCTCTGCATCACTGATTAAATTTTAGATTGCTATTTCTGTCCTATACTCCTTCTTTTGAATTTTACTTTCCTTAAATATTTCTTGATATAATGGAACTCTCTTTTTAACTCAATCTGCTGTTATATCATCTTCTATTTTATTGCCTTTTCCACAGAGCTAGTGAATTCTTTTTTTTTGCCTCTATGGAAATTATATATAAGATACTCTCTAAAGTTGTTTTCTGTTTTCTGTAGTGTAAAATTTTTTAAAAATTGTGTTTCCTCCCTTACATCTTGGGTATAATCACATTCATCTTGTAAGTACAACAAAGACTCTACCAAATCTTTTCACAAGTCTCATATGGTTATTACTTCATTCTTTGTATTTATCCATGGAGGAGAAGTTATATAAAAATTGATGGAGAGGTGGATTTTCCTCCTGGCCAGCATCACTTTCCTCCTAGAAGCAGTCAGACTCCTCTTATTAAAATCTACCAGGCCGCCACATGTGCTTAACTCATTCTAAAACTTTTAATACTGGATATGTGCAGTATGTATTGTGTATAATGTGTATGTATTCTATATGTGTATTTTTTTATTATTTTAATAAAGTGGAAGAGGGAAAAAGCAAGCACTGGTAGAAATCTTGATCCCAATGTCTTTAAAAATTTTAGAGGAAAACATTGAACAGAAATCACTCATTCACTCATAACTTCAGATATACCCCACAAGTCTCTGACAAGCAAAGTAACTACCCTGACTTTTCTAGTGACCTAGAAGTGATCCAGAATTTTCTGCAGTCCTAGAGACACATCTATCCTACCCATTTCCTACCTAAACATCTTTAATTCAATCCCACAGGCATCTCAAACAGACTTTCAAAAATAAAACTCATCCTTTCTCCTGTATCTCCCACAATTTAAAATGACCACTTTGCCTGCATAGTTGTATTAGCCACATTGAGGTTCATTTTAAACAACTCAGTGTCCACAGTCTGTTGTTCAAATTCCAGATATTCTGTCCCTTTAAAATCCGTTTTATTTGTCTACTCCTCTCTGTATTCACTGTCCCTGCTTTGTTCTCCTGCCTGGAGTGCTAGAATAATGTTCTAACTGGTTCCTCTCCCTTCTGTCACATGTGTCTTTGATCATCCTTCCCATCGCTTCTAATGGTGGTGTGGTCATTTCTAAAAGATAGGCCTGATTGTGTTAATACTCACCTTAAAACATTTCAAGATCTTCCCTTTATCTAAAAGATAGTGTCCAGACTCACCAGCATCAAGAAGCTCTAAACCATGATCTCTGAATCACCTGAGAATGTGGTTAAAACACAGATTTTGGTTTGGTACCTGTAGGTGGGGCCTCAGATTCTGCAATTTTAGCAAGTTTCTGGGTGCGACCCAGGCTCCCACCCATAGGACCACTTTTGGTAGCACATCTGTAAGATGTCTTCTGTTCAGACTTCTCTCTAGACTCATCTTCATTTCTCCCTCCTCCACTTCAGCCCTATCCTTTTCACTTACTTAACTCTTTAAAGTGCCTAGAAAAATATCTCTGTGTGATTAGTCATAGACCTCTTCTGCTGAGAATGCTCTTCTCTCCCATTTCCACCTGAAGACTATCTATTCCTCTTTCACACTTACCTCAAGTTGAATTTTATAATAGAATCTTTCTCTGATCCCCCCATCCCCTGGGAAGATTTATTTTACTTATTGACTGCTCTTCGTGCCTGGCTGTGCCGGTACGAGCGACTCCTAGGGCACTTTGTGTTAAGAATGTGATCCTTTCTCAACAGATTTTGTTTGTATGCCTAGTTTCTTTCCTAGTCTGTAATATTATAAAGGGAGAGATTGTGGTATCACTGCTATCCAGCACACCATCTCTCATCTTTCAAGTTCTAAATAAATAGGTCTTATAAGAATGTCTGAATATAAAATGAAATAGTGGAATAAATGGGACATTAATTTGAAAGTTTATTTATAGTTGCATTAACTATCTATTGATGCATAAGATATTATCACAGACTTGGCAGAATCTGCCTGGGCTGAAATCATGGTGTCAGCCAGGGCTGTGACCTTAACTAAGGCTCCGAGTTCTCTTCTGAGCTCATTGGCTCTGGCGGAATGCATTTCCTCTACTGTAGGAGGGAGGCACCCATGTTCTTGCTAGTTATCAGTTCTTAAATGCTGACTGGATCTTTGGCACATAGCCCTCCTGGGCCGTTCACAACAATGCTGTTTGCTCTCTTCCAGGCCAACAGCAACACTTGTGTCTGAATTCTGATCCCTCTCTAGTCTTCTATGATGAAGACTGATAAAATGCAATGTAATCTGGACGCCTGGGTGGCTCAGTTGGTTGGACGACTGCCTTCGGCTCAGGTCATGATCCCGGAGTTCCAGGATCGAGTCCTGCGTTGGGCTCCAAGCTCCACGGGGAGTCTGCTTCTCCCTCTGACCTTCTCCTCGCTCATGCTCTCTCTCACTGTCTCTCAAATAAATAAAATATTTTTTAAAAATGCAATGTAATCAAATTTGCTATGTAGCATACCCTAACCAAGGGAGCAATAATAGACTATTTCATCACATTCATAGGTTCTGCCCTCATTCAAAGATGGAGGATTGCACAGGCATGTACACCAGAGGATGAGAATCTGGAAAGCCATCTTTGAATTCTCCCTAGCACATTAGTTGACTACAAAACTTGAGGTGCTCATGACAAGCTTGGTAAAATGGAAAAGGAAGCTGATAGTAAAAGAGGAGGATAAAATATATAAAATTTTATATATAAAATTAAGATAGGAGTTTACTGTCAATGTATGCTAGTACTGGATTTTTTAAAAATATGTGGTTGAATTCTTGATTTTATAAATGAATATAAAACTTAAGGACCTTGAAATTTGTGGTAGAAACAGCACTCCTGACTACTGCTAAATGATCTTTCTTCTATTTTAGAATTGCCTTCTATTCCAAGCCATTGTAAACAAACCACCCCTCAGCCTTTGAATAGTTAAGTGTATAAAAAGGGACTTCGCTGAGGAATTAAGTCTGATCAGTCACTCTTAAATTTCTTGCTCAACTTTATCAACTCTAAATTAGAATCTTGAACTTCAAGTTTAAAAGAATGTAGCTGATGGCTTTGAAGTAAGACTGGCAGCTTATCTCTTTTTCAGAGCATAAGTATGCATGGAGCCAGTTGCATTAGCTTCAGTTTAACCTTCTGGAAAGCCAGTCACTAGCTAGCATTGCAGATTTAACTCCTCGTAGAGGGTATCTGTAGCTTTCCTACAAATCCATGTGGATCATGGGATTTGAATGACAGGTGCTTAATGTTACTGAACATACCGGGTTTACCTTCTCATCTCCTGCATTGAATGGGATTAAACTTCCGAGCTGTGACAGGTGATGTAATGACAGTATTATCAGTTTTTAAATTTTTTAGCACTTGCTCACTCATGGCTTATTCCTCTGGGACAGTTCTTCTCTTCCCCTGAAATCCGCCAATGATCTATTTATCATAATTCAATATATTCATCCATCACCATGAAAACATAATTGGGTCAAACAGTTTTGCTCATAGGTAAAAACTCCCATAGGCAATTATCAATTCCCTTTATGATTAATATAAAAATGATGGTGTTTCTATTAATGGAAGTGCATGCGGGAGCATTCACAGTTATATACTATAGGTAAACTTTGTCATTACACTAACACAAAGTAAAAGTTCCTGAAGCACCGAGGAACCTGGTAGCACCTGTAATATCTGAGCATGTCGATTTGCCAGGAAATTAGACTGAACTCACAGTGTTACAAACAACACTTCTGCAAACCGTTGTTGCAAAAATGAGATTAAAGGGTTTTTTTTTTTTTTTTTTTTTTTTTGCTTTTTCTTAAATGCCGTAATTTGAAGCAAGAACACAGAACTGGAGAGCACACTGTGTAGAGCAGACATCTACTTTAAACTCCTCCTAAGAATGGTAGGCACAAGAGAAGAATTTCATACTATAGGCTTCAGTGAAGACTAACACCAGAATTGCATTTGAGAAAGGATTTGGTCATAAAAAATCAAGTATGGGAATTTGTGGTTTTTGTATTTCAAAACCTAAAAAAAATTAGCCCCTGTATCATGAGGATGAATTAGAATCATATTGTTCATGAAAATATCTTCATTTACAGTGTTGTGTTTGTGTTTTGTTCATGAAGCCATGTTTCTCGTTGGTTTTAAGTCTTCCCAAATCAAGTTCTTTAACCTTACCTCTAGAGGGTATTGTTGAAAATGTTACATATATGTGTGTATATACATAACATAAATATACTACAATATATGATATCAATATAATACTTATATACATAAGTATACAAGTACATGTACTTAAACATATATATTATATAATATATACATAAGTTTAATAAATGTTTATTTTCCCTCAAAAGAACTTAATTTCTTCTAAAACCTTTCTCCATGTAAGGCAGAAGTAGCTTCTGCTACCAAATGTTTGTGATTTGACCTTTCCTACCATACTATTGTCGCCAGGATGTGGCTGCCCAGACGGAGACCACATTTCCAGTCTCCTCACACATCCTAACAGGCGTTTGCTGAGTTCCAGCAAAATGGAACTGGAATGCAAGTAATATGCACCATTTATAAGGCTAATCCACAACCCCCCCTACCTCTTCCCTCCTTTACTGGCTGGAGGCTGAAGACTTGGAGCCCCAAAGACAGTGGAATCACAGGACAGAAGGAACCCTACGTCATTATGTGGCAGGAAGCCAACTTTTCATGACCCAGGAACACCTTTGCATTGGAATTGATATGAAGGAAAAATAACTTTCATTTTGTTATGCCATTAAAATATGGGGATTTGCTTGATGCAACAGCTAGCATTACCTGAACCAATACAGAAATCAAGGCCTTTGAAGTAGATGCTGCTTTAAAAAAAAAAAAAAATCTAAACTATGTGACAGGAACTTAGCAGTTTTGTGGTAGGCAGTGAGGATACAGATCTAGCAAGCTGGAAGTCCCTGCTTGCTGTAGTGAAACATTTGGTAAAACTGTCACCCTTGTTAGCGTGGAACGCAGACCAAGTGTCTATGAGCCTGTGCATCTCAGGAAAGTGATTGGAATGAGCCAGAATGCTAGCATATGTTGATCTTCCCTTGCTGTGTTTGGCAAGGTATTTCAAGAAAGAGTGAGCTAGTTTGCAGACAGAAAGAAACAGAATGAAAGTATCAGAAATTTGGAGTCACACAGGTTTGAAACTGCTTCTAGAGGACAAACAATGTAAAATAAGACTTTAAAAACCTTTGAGCCACAAAGGCGCATTAAAATTTCTCAATCAAATAAAGGGACAGGGCCCTGGGGCTGAGACCCGATTAAGAGTGGGGTTTCCACGCAAGCCTGCTGTTGTCTACAGTGATGAGGTACCCTTCTGGATAGAGAGGGGCAGAGTGGAGAAATAAAGAAGACACCGCTATTGCTGTAGAAAGGAACTTTTTTCGTGTGATTTCCAACCCACGGAATTGGCTGAAAACACATCGAGCATCTCAGAGCACATACTCTGCCCTTAGTAACACAGCCTGCAATAGGGACTTATTATATATTACTCCCATCAAAACTCGAACCAGCTCAATCTCAAGTCCACCTCACACTTGCTTATTGGACACAGAGCCTGCATTTTGCTGTAGGCATTGTGTTGACTGAAACTCCTGCATTCCTGCATAGCCTAAATTCAAAGCTCCTAGAGGAAAAAGGACAAGTAAATGTAATTCTCTTCAGGGTGTGTCTAAGTCAGACAGAGCTGCAGTGTGTACCTTGTACCAAGTGTTACCTAATAACAATTCTTTGGGGAGGGAAGAGATGATCATCCGAATGGGTATCTGGAAGAGATATTCCCTAAATTCATACTTTCTGGTGGTGTCAGTGGAGGGAAGAGGGAAATCATGGGGGCAAATGTTTTCCTTTGGGGATTTATCGAGTAAGGAAAATGAAAAAAAATAAAAGACCTTTTCAGTTTTGTTTATTCTTGCTGTCTAAAAATCGCCAAAATTTCATTTCATCTTCACCTGGTGGAGAAGCTCACCTCTAGGGAGGAAACACGTGACCTCGCTCCTTGTTAAGCAAGTGCTGTACACAGCAAAAAGCACCCTGATATTAAACCATAAACCAAGTGAACTAATAAATAAAGATGCCCACCGCAGTTGAGCAGTAATGCTCTATATCTAACATTTTCAGGGGACAGGCCCTGTGCAAAGTGTTTCAATTTTTTTTTCCCTAGGATGCAGCTGGCTGTGTTCTATAAAACATAGATTAGCTTTAGAGCTAATCTATAGGAGCCTTGTGCTGAGCTACAATCCAGGCACACTGAAATGGAAGCCAAGGTGAGGCTAACAGCAAATGGGAAAAGACTGCACCTTTGGAGTTACTATTTCTAACTTCCAGAAAAACAAAACTCCAAGAGAGATGTACATTGCTACGCCTGTGAATTGGCAGGGAGGTGAGAGGAAGAGAAAGGGAAAGGGGACACACATATTCATTTTCTCCTGAGTCACCACAGGATCTGTCTAGAGGGCTGAGCTCCTCTCAGCAGTTTTGAAATCTGAGTCTGCTCTAAAAGCCACAGGCATTCTAGGAAGGAAGTAGTCCACAGCAGCACTCAGATCATTAACGATACACTCATACTGAATGTTGAAGCAAAATTATCTTCACCTTAAGTTTAATGCATTCCTGGAAACAACAAGAACAGCTCTGAGGAATGCCCCTAATGGCAAGTGACAGAAAAAAACTTGGTACAATTCTTGGTGACCACACAATTACCCAAAACAGAGATGGAAAATTATATTTAGGGCCAAAAGTAAGACCTCTTCTTTTATACTGCATGCCATGAATTCATCCGCAACAAGTAAATACTCTATTGGCATAGCTAGAGTGATACAAAGAGGAGAAGACTATTTCAGAGAGCAGAAAGTGGGGAAATGTGTATTTTTGTGCAAAAAAAAAAAATTCAGTGACTTTTGAAAATGAATTCTCCAGCTCCTTAAGAAAGTGTGTATAGTTGTGTGAAAAGTCAAGGGTTAGTGTGAATGATAAGAATGGACGTCCCCAAGG
The DNA here is from genome assembly GCA_004024625.1 of Mellivora capensis. Taxonomy (NCBI): domain Eukaryota; kingdom Metazoa; phylum Chordata; class Mammalia; order Carnivora; family Mustelidae; genus Mellivora; species Mellivora capensis. Next base: position 35,956 of record PISX010000196.1, read on the forward strand.
GGAGACAGAAATGGGGAGAAGGAAGAAATGAAGAAGCACATTAGTATCCTCCCTAAGATGCCACTGCAAAAGAAGAAATTGAGGTTGTAAGGGGCAAAAATCAGTGCCTGAGGGGTAAGAAGCTTAATAAAAGTTACTGAGATAAAGGAAAGCTCTTGGAACCATTGGGTCTCCCACTGACACTTATGAAGAATTCACTGACAATTAAGTACTCCAAGCCTGGTGGAAGCCTTCAGAACAATTTTGGAAAAATGGAAGAAAGCAAAGTCAATGACACCATGACTATTGACTATTTTGTTTAAAAATGGCATGGCAGGAGATGTCAGAAATTGGAGGTTGTTAGCACTATTGAGTCCAGGCTTTAACACACTTGTGGGAATTGTGTGGTGAGTCCAGGAGTCACCCCTGACAGAATGATACATGAGAACCGAAACCATGTAATAAAAGGGAGGAAGATCACACAGCACTTATTCCCCGAAATGAAGAAGGAAGGGATACTGAAGGTGGAACACAATCAGGTTATACGACTTGTGGATAAATACATCGTATTTGACAAGACAGTGGGTGACTTTGTGTTGCTAAGGTATTGAGTTTGAGGTAACACATTAGCCGTATGAAAATGGAGAGTCAGAAAGAAGAGTAAAATCTCTGGAGACAAGGTAAAGATGTCTACTCAACTACTTGCTGCATGCATTTACAACACATTTCTGATTTTTAAAAAATGCATTGATATGAGACCAATGCCAAGGAAAGGGATGTAGGAAATTCTGGACAACAGCATACATGTGAGACATCGATGATTTGGGAAGCTAAGGTGAAGGTCACTCCACTGCTTTACCCATGGAAACGTGCATAAATATCATTGTGAATTGGCTGTATGAAGAAAGAACTAAAATGAGCATAGGGAGCCCACCCTTTATTGTTTTTAAGATTTTATTTATTTGAGAGAAGGGGGGCATGAGAAGGGAGCAGGGGGAGAGGGAGAAGCAGACTCCCCACTGAGCAGGGTGCCTAATGCGGGGCTTGATCCCAGGACCCCAGGATCATGACCTGAGCTGAAGGCAGATGCTTAACCAACTGAGCCCCCGAGGCACCCAGCAACCTACCCTTTAGATACATAAGGGTACCTGCTCTTCTGAAAACATATCTTGGATGGTATCACAAGAATAAATATCGCTCCCCTTTGTCTGGCAAACCTCTACTTCTCCTTTTAGTCTCATCTCAACTATCATCTCTTCTCTATAATGTGCCCACCCCTTCCCAGGTAGAGATAACTATCCCCTTCTTAGATAAAACTGCCATGTGTGAGTTTTCTCTTGTTGCAGAACAAATTTCCACAAAATCGGCACCTAAAACAACACAAATGTATTATCTCATGGTTTCCATTGGTCAGGAGTCCTTATGTTTTAGCTGGGTGATGTCCTCAGGATCTTACAATGCTGAAATTGGGGAGTCAGTAGGCCATATTGTCATCTACAGACTCAATTAGGGAATGATCACTTCAAGATTTCTCAGATCACTGGGAGAATTATTTCCATGTGACTGACTGAAAGACTGAGTCTTATTTTCTTCTTGGATATCAGCTAGGGATCATTTTCAGGTCCTAGAGTCTGTCCTTGGGTTTCAGGCCATGATTACAGTCCTGTGATTCCTTCGTAGGTGGCTTTCTTCCAGTCAGCCAGCAGAAGGGCCTCTCTCTGATACTCCACCTTATCTCGATGGAACTGCTATGATTAGATCAGTCTCATCCAGAATAATTTCCATTTTGATTAATTCAAAGTCAATGGATTAATAACCTAATCCCAGGGGTAGTATCCCATTATATTTACTGACCCCACCCACTCTTAAGGGGAAGAGAATATACTCAGTGTATACACAGTTGGGTGGAGAAATGTGGGAGTCATCTCAGAATCCTGCTCACCATGTTCTCTAAACAGTCAAGATGTGGTATAATGACTATATATATTATGGCTAGGATATAAACAATGTTTTAATATATTATATATTCACAACTATAAATTATTGTTTATATGTGCTATATGTAAGTATATATAATACATATATTATTATATTTTTAATTAATACATATATTATTATATATGGGTATTTTACACACACACACACACACACACACACACACAACCTGACTGGAGCAGAGACCATGCTCTTTCCAAATCAGTATCACCAACAACTAGCATGATACCAAAAATCTAGTAGATATTAATACCTTCTTTTAAGTTAAATGCCTATAAGAAAACAATATATAAACAAACAACAACAAAACTTGGGGTTGGTTTGTGGAAAGATTATGAGAAATAGATTTGGAAATGGGATAGGAAGGAGAGAATGGGAAGAAAAAGATAGTGTCTAGGAGAATGTGGAAAAGACCTGGCAATGTGTCCATTTCAGCCCTCATGTTTCACCCCAGGCTTTTTAATAAAGCATGCACTATTTTACACCGCTACCAACAGAATTATCAAATTTCTTCTGATAGTCTTAAAATCAAGGAGACACAGCATGACACTTAGAAATGCAGGGATCAGGGTCCATATTCTCTCCCGCCTAAGTTTTAAGGCACTTCCACAGGGCAGAAGTGGGGCTGGAGGGAAGATGGCAGTGCCCAAGCTTAGGGCGAGAAAGAACACCTCTCCACACAAGGGTGTGTGCAGATGGTGCTGACGATGGCTGCATCTGGGATAATCACCTTCATAGAAAATCTCCTCGGGACACCTGAAGAGCTCAGGTTGCCCACCACATTAGTCCAGCAGAATAAGGAGTCCCCTTCTTGAAAATACTGATATTTCTGACTGAATAACAAAAATTATGAAAGAGTATGGACTTGGAACCAAAGGAGGCCCAAATCACTTCAGGTTAACTGCTATCAAGGCTAATTGGGTGATGAAGATGATAAACAGCCCAGAACATGCCCCAGTCAGTGCTGATGCATATACCTGGGAAGACTGTAGTCTTAGCCTGGGGCGATCATGATTGAAGCCTTGGCATCTTGGTATCTCCATTTCTAATCTTGTCATCTGCTTAATGGATGCTGCTCAAAGCTTGAACCTGAGTCTTTCACCTCCAGCAGTATGCTTACAGAGTCACATGAAGACCTAACTGCATTTTCCTGTGTTCATAAACAATAGTAACATAATTGATAAAAGTCTTACAGTGAGATAGATACAGAATTTTGAGAATTCTGAAGATGCCTTTTATTATAGAACTACATTTTTACAACCAGCCTTGTTCTATAAGCTTTACAGCTGGAGGTGGTGGATTTTTCCAGTTTATTCAGAGTGGTGGCCCTGTTTTGCTTGGGACGTGCTTTAGAGGACCTCTTCATGTGAGTCACCGGGTCTATAAGAAATGTGAAACGAAGCATCATCGCAATCTAAGCATCCACAAAACCCAGAGTCCATAACACAGAACAATAGCAAAAAGAACTGTATCACCTACAAAAAAAAAAAAAAAAGCTATGGACTTTGAGTATAGGGACAGCCACAGATGGTGTCTCTTCAGTGACAGTCCTTTTTGACCTAATCCTGACTCAAGAAACATTGGCTGAGAATTTGAAGCAGCAGGCAGTGATACTCATCATACTGACCGTGAGGTTGCAGAGCAAAGTTGTGAAGGGCCAGTGTTCCCAATCGTCCCAGGGATCAATGGCAAAGCACTGGAAAAGAAACAATGAACAGGAGACTTCAGGAAACTCCAATTCAGTTTCATGAAGCTCAGAATTTTGAGATTTCTGTGTATGAAAGTTATTATTTCCACCCACAGGCTATTGACTTAATTTAGCAGACATTTCTTATAGAGGAAATCTCATGAACAATAAAGCCAGGGCTCAGAAGTGGCCACAACCCTAGAGCCTACAAGGTAAACACTTAATTCTGATGAGACTTGCCTAAGAACTCATGCAGAGAAAGCTGCACTGACTGTCCTGGGAAACCAGAGACAGTGTTTTATCATTTGGAACTCAGTGCTTCTGCTGCTGTTGGAGGAGAGTCCCTGCTGTGTTGACCACATCACATCTCCACAGATGAGCTGGGCCTACAGCTATATCCCTTTATCTTTCTTTCAACTGTATGACCTGAGTTCTCCACGTCTAGTAGAAAAGGAGGAGGGAAACAGAAGTCTGAGTCTGCTCACCCTGGTCACATGGTCTCCCCTGTCAGGGGAAGAGGCCAATCAGGTGACTGGAGAACTGGTAAATAATTTAATTAAAATCAGATGAATAAACAAAATAGCAATGTGGACTATTTGGATCTTTTCTTCTTACTTCTGTAAGGAAACATGAGTGGATATTACTGTAATATCCTCCCCACTGGCTCTTCCCTGGAGGGGAGGAGAGATCTATCTGACTGGTCAGCCTGGGAAACTTCCTGAGTATGTGTGCTCTGTTGGGACTGGTGCATCAGGATGCATTATCTGCCTCCACCATGCCAGGAACAGCCCCTCAGTTAATGAGAGGCCAAGGTCAGATTGCTAGTTTACCTGGACTGGATGGACATCTGACTTCTTGGCATATTTCTCAAGTGGTTCAGAATATGCAAAGCAGAGATGTGATTGATTCCCCTATCCCCCAGTCTTTCCTCATGAACAGGTAGCAAGAACACAGCATTGTGTAACCCATGGCCTTGATTCTAGTCACTGGCTGTCACCTTGAGCATTGTTATTTCTCACCAATGTTCTGAATTTCTGTTACCTCATTTGTTTAAAAAAAAAAGCCAATAAAATTTGCTCCACAGGCAGGGTGGTAGAGGCCCTACTGGAAAGCATTATTGAAATGTCTATAATTAATGAACCCAACATATTTTGATCTCCCAGAAAAAAAAAAAAAAGGAAATAGTAAATGCCTTAGAGATGCCAGAAGCTAGTTACTGATGAACACTTATTTTTCTTCTTTGTTCCTTAATTTCCTTCTTTCTTGCCTCCTTCCTTGTCTTGTTTTTACACTGGAGTTTCTCTGTTATCATTTTCACAGAGGCATAAAGCTTGAAGAGGGTTGGAGTGCTTTTCTTCCTAATTGAAAGAATAGTTTCAGTAGAAGACTTTTCACCTTAAAAAACTAAAAATATCAAATCACTGGAGAATAAAATATGAACTGATGGGATGGGTGAAAAAAGTATAGGGGATTCAGAGATGGCTGTGAAATGTTAAATCTGGGAAACTTTAGGATATAATTTCTGTGAGATCTGCAACAGAAAAGTTGCTATAAAATGCTTAATTATATATTGCTATCATAGGAACTGCATAAAGAATGTGATATATGCCCAGTCTTTGTACTTGGCAACGTATACCAATGTTTAACAGCTTTTTGAGATATCAAGACCTTATCAGGACCCTCCACCTCCTCTGTGAATATTTGCATTTATTTGATGAAATCAGTAGCACTTAAATGAGCTATATTACTAAACATTAAAAAAAACACTTCACACTTTCAAAAATAATACAAAAATATCTAGGTCATATTATTTAGTCCACACTGACTAGGGGTCTTGGTCCCATAGATTAGGAATAATGATTTACTCTCTTCTGGTGCTAATAGAACCATAAATGCTTTCGATGCAACTATAAATAATAATAATAGTAGTAGAAGTAGTAGTAGTAGTAGTAGTAGTAGTAGTAGTAATAGTTGTTCATGCATTCAGGAATTACTAAGCACTTTATTTGGATTACCTTATTTATTTCTTACAATAATCCCATTAGGTCAGATTATTGAATTCCCTTTGGAGATGAAGGAACCAAAGTCCCCCAAAATGTAAGTAATTTACCCTTAAAGAGAGATTAGGAGCCCAGGCCAATTGATTCTAGAGTTTGAATTGTTAACCCTTGCATATTATTTAGTGCCTTGCCTGTAGATCTCAGCAGAAAAGAAAACACATACCAGTGATTTCTATTTAATCACATTAGTTAATAATTTAAAAATAAAATAAAGGGGATAACTATTAAGGAAGACCAGGTTAGGTAACAAATCCACCGGGAAAAAGGGAGAGGAATATCCCCATGATGGTGAATTGAAAAAAAAAAATGTGAATGAGGAAGGGGACAAAGAGGGTTGGATCTGAATATTCATGCCCCCTGTTTTTCATGTGGCAGTGACTGAAATGTGATGTGTAGGAATGGAAAGTATCTGACTGAAAAGGGAAATAGTTAATGGAAAGGAAAAAGACCACATTGCTATACATAAGCAACTTGTATTTTTAAGATCACACACATATGTAAGGAAGGAAAATGCTTCAATAAAATAATAATTGGAGGACGGGGGGGAATAATCAAGTTTAGCTTGTCTGATTTCTTTGGTGGTAAGTGTACAAACAAGCGGTACTCTTGGCAGAATGGGAGCCTGCCATGTGCCCCTTGGAAGTGTAGCTGTTCCCAGAGTCCCAGTCAAATGTCATTTTGGAACAATAACCCTGGCTTTCCTCACATTTATGGAACAAAGGAGAACTCTCTCCCTCCCCCTCTCAAGTGTGTCTGATTCAATTGCCTTTTCCTTGACATACTCATCCCCTGGCTGACCACATTATTGTCCTAATATGCTCCCAACTCCTGGCTCCCAAACGTACTCTCATCCACGTCTAAACTTTTAAGATAGGTGCCATATTACATCTTGGATGTTAACTAATACTCCTCATGAGAAAATACAATTTCCTTTCCCTTCCATTACACATGAACTATTTAAACCCCAAAGGCATGTATGGCCACACAAAGACAGATAGCCATTCTTCCCATAAGCAAATGCTTACTGAGTCGCAGATCCTGAGCTTTGTGCCAGGGGTAGGACTGTGAACACGCCAGATCCAGTGCCCAGGTTCATGAATTTTACACCTTAGTGGAGGACACGCTGCAGAACCCAAATGATCAGAAAAATAAAATAACTTCAGGGACAGTACCTACACAGTATATAACTACACGTGAAACATATAAGATGCTTGTTAATGAACAGGAAGATATGGGAGCCAAGTTAATTTAAGTAAGGCTTTTGGGGGAAATGCTATATAAGTGGAGATTTATAGGATGAGATGATAGCATTCCAGGCATAGGAAACTTGAGTGTAATTCCCCAAGAGAAACAAAGGCGGGAACCGGCGCAGTCAGGGAAGGTCTGGAACCTGCCCGATGATGGAGAATCGCAAGAGACAAGGTCAGATCATACAGATATGTAGATGTAGGCCCTAGCAAGAGGCTGAGAGGCATGGAAAGCCCTTGGAGGATCTAAAAGTAGCAATTATGTCACTGATTTGCATTTTCAGATGATTAGATACACTACTCTACAGAAAATGCACCCGAGAGGTGGAAGAGGGGAAGGAGATAGTTGGTTCCCCAGAGGGAAGAGGTGCTCACAAGGCTGCTTCTTTCTGCAGCTGCTGGTTATGCACCTGGGAGGAATGTAGAATGTAGCTAAGAACACCTGCTATGGAGACTCTCACTACCAATGAGCTGGGAGGACTTTGGCACATTTCTTAACCTCTCTGTGTCTTGATTTTCTCAACTCAGAAATAAATAATCGTCCTTACCTTTTAGGGTGCCTGGGATGATTAATTAAATAACACAGGAAAGGAAGGGAGTGTGCAGTGATCACTGGCTCCATGTTACCTCTGCAACAGTTTTGATGACTTTGCGGGGCTCTGGGAAGGAGGGAGCTCCTGGTCATGAGTCAAGAAGGCAAGAACAAGGTGATTCATAATAAGAAGCAACTTGGAGGTGGATTCTGTCTCCTAGTTTCATTTGACGTATTGCTCCAAAACAAGAGCTAACCATAGGCATCAACCACAGACCTGGTCATCTGCACCCATTATTTTATTTCATTCACACACAGTCTTGCTTTGTAGATATTGTTATCCTCATTTTTGGTATGAGGGAAGTGTGGCCCAAAGGAGATAGTCAACTTGCTCAAGGTCACTAGTTAGTGGCAGAGCCAGAATTCAATCTAGATCGGTCTCTTCCCAAGCCCCATGCTCTTTCCACCAAAACAGCACATCCACAGCACACACCTGAATCCCAAACAAACCTCAGGTTCTTAGGATTCTGCAACATCTGTGTCTCTCAGCACCAGGTAGCCTGTCTATAAAAGGTCTCCAGGTAACTCAGGGAAGAAAGAAATCTGCCCACTCCAAGCCTTATAAAAAAGGACAGAACAGCCCTGTTCCATCTGGTATTCCATAAAGCACAGCCTTGCCAGGTAAAGTCTGGAAATGAGGTTGTACCCACTGCTGAGTACCAAATGTTATATAGCTAATTAACCACAAAGGTTTGGGAAGGAACCCATTAAAGAGACCAAATACAGCATGAAGAAAAGAGCAAATGGTAATGTTGCTGCTTATTACCATTATTGCCATTAATATTAATATTAATACTATTATTTAGTTTTATTATTACTCTGATATATCATTATTATTGCTGTCTCCCAGCATCTTCTGCATAAATCTATCACCAAATGTTTTAGAGGTTTAATATCATTATAGTTATGTAATTAAACAAATAGGAATAATAGTTGCAGAATTGCATAGTTACATAATTATTGCTCTCCAATGGAAACAATAAATAAAACTTACTTGCCTCTATAGCAGTTACATTAACAACAATAGAACATTGAAGGCTGAAACTGAAGAATTATGTAATGCTGACATAATTAAATAATAAATTATCCTAGAACTACGGGGACATGAGCTATATAAAGCAGCTTATGCAATGGAAGAGAAAAGGAAACCATTAAGCAACACAAAAGAAAAAAATAAATAAAAGAAAGAAAGAAGGGATTTTCCGATGGATACAAAGCAAAGCCACATGGGCCCAGAATGAGGAGTTCTGGGGTTTGTAGTATGAAGAAACTTCCACTTCCCATTCTAGATTCAGACATGTGCGTGGAATTTTATCAAGCTCAACACACAGAGTAATTTGTCTAAAGCTATAAATCACTTGGATAATATAATCCCCTTAACTGAACAGTTACCACATGTGATACACATTTAATCTCTGTGTTTAAACTTATCTCAAAATTTAGCTCCGTTGTATATTACAAACCCACTCTTCAGCTACCTGCATGGACTCAATGACTACTGTGTGCACACAGGATGGGAAGCTTGCCAGGGGCTAAGAATGATACTCTTTAGAGAATTATTTGAAATTGTTGAAACACACAATCCCCCTATCATGATGTTCCTTTGGTTGTGTTATCACAATATTAACATACTCAAATATTTGTAAAGGCAAAGATGTTTGTTGTTACATCAAATACAAGATGACTGACTGACTTGCTCATCTTTTTATCCCAAAGTTTTGCAGTTAGGTTGCCTCGATTTTATAAAATAAAAATTTTTTAAAGGGTGTGTTTATTGAGGTCTAGAGTGAGGGACAACGTTATATACCTGAGAATATAAAAATAGGTACCTGCTCTACCGACTGAGTTCAGATTGGGAAGCCAGTGTATAGCAACACATTTTGCACTCCGAATCTACCTGTCTCCCCGGTGTCAGCAGACCGAGCCCATTGTTGGAATGAATGGCACGATGGGATGTTCCTGGAATGCCAGCAGCATGCAGTATGAATAAGCACATGGCATCGCTCAGCAGTGACAATGGGGAGGCAGAAGGCTCCTGTCCAGAGCCAGCAGGGAACAGAATCGCAGTCTGCCAGCCTCTCTGTAATTCACATTTCAAGGAGGCTCTCACTTCTCCATCAGGCCTGTTCTGAGAGCAGCCAGGTTGGGCCATTATCATAATGGGGTCACCTGGGAGTCTGGGAATAGACAGGGGAGCAGTCTATTGGGGAGAACTAATTGACTCCTATCCCATTACTTGGCTCAGCTTGACAGGCAAACTTAGTGATGGGGAAAGGACAGCCTCAGAAGAGGACCATGCCAAGGAGGGGCCAAGAAGCCACTGCACCTGTGGACCTGAGGGGGTGGAAGTGGCCTGCCCAGTGTCAGCCCTAGAAACTCAGGCTGTAATTTTTCAACATGCAGCTCGGCTTGCCCCTGGCCTATAGAGAGACCATGCCGCCCATCTGTCTGTGTTTGTGAACCACTATGATGAAGGACATTCAGAATCCACACCCTTTTGGCATCACTTTGTCCCATCCCCCAATATCTCACCTGTAAATCCAGTGACTAAGATCTTTGTACCGTTTCCCAGAGGGAGGTGAGAGTAGAGCTTGTCTAGGTGAGCAGGGTAAGTTTCCATTATCCTGGGACTGCAGAAACTTTTACAAGGGCTTGAGGAATTACCATCATTATCCTGAACCTCATAGGAACATATGCAAAGCATGTTCAGTTTCCTCAGTGACTACTGAGGTGGCTCCTGGAGGCACTGTGGGTTTGTTGAATGTCCCAGGGCTTCAAAAGTAAACACACTTGGTATATTAGCCAGCCCAGACTGTCATGATAAACACCATAGCCTGGGGGGCTTAAACAACAGACTATTTATTCATTCAAGTTCTGGAAGCTGGAGTCCTAGATCAGGGTGCCAGTATCGTCGGGTTCTGGTAAGAGTCATTTTCCTGGCTTGCAGAAGGCTGCCTTCTCACTGTCCTTGCATGGCCTTTCCTCCATAACATAGAGAGAAAAAGATCTCTTTCTCTCCTTCTCTTCCTCTTCTGATAAGGCTGTGAATCCCATCATGAGGGTCCCACCTTCATGGCCTCATCTAACCCTAATTGCCCCCCAAAGACTCCATCTCCAAAACCGTCATAGGGGTGAGTGTGACTTCAACACATGGATTTGGGTGAACACAAACATTCAGTCTGTAAAATACCTGAGTTTGAATTCCAGCTTTCTCTTTTTATTAGGTGTGGATCCTAAATGGCTTTGATGCCTGAAATTTGTTGCCTCACCTGTGTAATGTGGCTAGCAATACCTACTAAGTTGGACCACTATGAGGAATAGAGGGGTTAATGCAGACAAAACCTCTGACACATAAAAATATTAAAAACTACCAGTTCTGTTCCCTCTGTCTTGCCTCTTTCAAGGAGTCTCTGATCCATGGTAGCATCTTTGTCCTCAAGACTTCTGTTCTACCCCATTCCATGTGGAAAATATCTCCTTTTTGAGATGCTCTCATCCTGATGAGTTGGGCTAGATTGCACCCTTCTTTCTCAGGAAACAATAACAGAAGTAAGAATTATCCCCTAAGAGCCAGGATGGTACCTCCTCTATTGGGGGCCCATCAAGGAGGAGGGCACTATAAGAGGGCTCTAGAAGACATGTGGAGGTCATTTTCCTTCATCATGATCACCCGGAAGCAGGTTTCCTCAGCTTGCTCATCTTCTGTGTGTCCTATTCCTGGGGCCCCTCTTGCCTCACTTCAAAGTCTCAGTGTCTGTGTCACCAAGTCCCATCATGTGTCTTTTCTTGGATATGGAATCCCTTGGCCTTGCTTCCCAGCCCCCAGACACCACTATTCTCTCATCAGGGTTATCTCTATTAGCTGTTGCCAACGTCAGTGCATTGAAACAGTGCAATGCTAGACACTTCCCCTGACTAACGTCTTTGTACTGAGCGGGGGAATCAGAACGGAACAGATGTTTTAAGGACTCCATAAATCCGTGAAGATAAAAAACCACCCACCCAGCACTTTTTAACAATGCGCCATGCTGATGAACCAGCATATCGGAAATACCAAAATAAATATAAAATCCCCCTGAAGCTTCAGAATAAATCTTAGTTTTTTTTTTTCTCTCTCTCTTTCCCCCCTTATAACATACACCAGACATCACTTTTAATACTCCGTGAAGATCCACAACTGGGAACAGAAGCCTATAAAAATGCTTCTGCTTCCCTCTGGAGTGACCCGATGACCAACCACAATGTGCGTGAATCACCCTCCAACTGCTTCCTGAAAAACTCATTTCACTCTCCCCCAGAACCTTCTCCCTCTCCCATCACAACCAGTGTTGTCATGTTTCCTCTCATAACTCCTTGCTGAATTCCAATGAGGTTTTCTAATTAGCCTAATTAATTTTCTGCCCAACTTAATAAGACTGTCTCTAGTTCAGAAATAATTGGACTTCCCAAACACCATTTTCCCTCCCTCTGTTTCTCAGTGGTGAGTTGTGATCCAGCCTCCTTTAATAATTCAAAATTAGCTTCTGTTTTTCAGATGATGGGTTCGTTCGTTCAGAGAGTTGTTTACTTTTTTCATTAACACTCTGACATTGCCTTCTCCCTCCTATAAAGAGTACCTAAAAAAACACTAAAAATAAAAATGAAACTTGGGACCTTTCATGGAGAGATAAATCCATTTGGGATCAGGGTTTCAATGGATTCTTGCTTCCTATCATATCAATTTCAGGAAGGTAATTTAGTGACTTGAAGTACATTCTTTCCCAGAAAGTTTGGTAACAGTTATGAAAATAAGCCCTAACAAACCCAAGGATTAACATCACACAAAAAATATCTTAAATGCATTTAGGACAGTAGCCTCTAATGGAAGAACAGGCTTCTTTCTGATCTCTCGCAATTTTTTTTATATGGTGGTGAATTTGTTACAACAGGCAAATGAAGCTGTTGTTCACTATATCAGCGTGTGTGCTCGAAACAAATGAGTCAGAAAAAAAAAAGGAGGAAGGGATAAGAGCTAGGGAGGAGGATAAAGAAAGAAAAGTTGGTAAGCCAATGAAAATGTCCATGTTCCAGTGTGTATTTGAATAAGATCTGCAAAGCTGTGTAAATTGAATACTGTCTTCTGTTTGCTCTCAGGTTCCAGACCGCCAGGCAATCTTAGCCGATGCAGCATTGGTTATGTAGCCTCAGGAATACTTTACTTGGAACCATGAAGGTGGAATTATTTTCTCATTCCCTAAAAAGCCTGAAGCATTTTTTTTAGAGAACTTATAAATATGCCGATGAACAGTACCAGAGAATAAAAAGCAGGGTAAAAATGTTGCTTCCAATCCTTCTCTTGGTACCAGAGTGGCACAGCGGTGAACCCTCTCGTTATGGCTGCCATGTTCCAAGCAGAATCATAAAGGTGTGAAGGTTTTCAAAGAATGTATTCTAAACAATAACATAAGGGTACGGCCCTGGTCTTCTCTTTGCATTATCTTCAACTAAACTTCTCAAAAATGATATATCTGAACTTACAAAGTTTGGCTTCTTTTGTCAATGAAGATAGGCAATCCACTTATGTTCCAATAGTCACTGCTTCTATATTAAGACTCATCTAGGCGGTATATGTTTTAAGACAATATCATTCTAAAAACTCCAAGTGCACCAAACTGGTAAATTTGGGGATAATAATCTCCTTCTAAAAAAAGACTTAATCTCTGTCTCTCTGTCTCTCTCTTTAGAAGAGCTCCGTGGATGTTGTTTCAAAGATCATATTTTGTAGTGAATGTGAAGTGAAACTCGATTTTTTCAAATGTAAATAAGATTCAATTTCCTGTAAATGTCCAGATATGAAGCATGCCTATATTACAAGCCCACATCATCAGAGTTTGCTACAACTAGCTACTGGGAGGGAAAAAAAGGACTGAGCTGGATTAAGAAGTTTACTCTCAAAATGAAAATGAGAAGAATGATAAGAATTGTAACTCTATATTTAAATGAAGCTTATTCTTGGACACCCAAGTGGAACAATGTAAAACTATATAAAGTCATCTATATAGGGCTTAAAAATCTTTTTTTTTAAAGATTTCATTTATTTATTTGACAGAGAGAGAGAGAGCACAAGCAGAGGGAGCAGCAGGTAAAGGGAGAAACAGGCTTCCCACTGAGCAGGGCGCTTGATGCGGGACTCAATCCCAGGACTCCAGAATCATGACCTGAACAGAAGGCAGAAGTCCAACCAACTGAGTCACCCAGGTGTCCCAGGACTTAAAAACTGTGGGCTTTCCTGCTCATTGCTTAAGTAAGACTACTTGCTTTCAGCAGACTTCTGCAATGTCCAGTGACTAGTTGGGGGCTTTTGGAACTATGACACATTTAAACCCCTAAGCTATCCAGTGGAGGTCTGTTTAAAATTCTAAGATGATAGAATAGTATAAACATTAAATCCTTTAACCACATTTCACTCCCTGGAATATACATTCTCATGACGATGTTTAAAAAAAGTATCCTCTGCCGTTAATGTTGGGGTGGGTTTCTTTTCTCAATTTGGGTACATTTTTACTAATCTTTGTCCTACTGCCCCTGCTCTGGTTAAGTTCCTCCATCACATAATGAAATGACTTTAATCCTGGTTTTGCATAAATACCTTAGAGATAAGATCCTCCTAAACAAACAAAACATCAAACATAACAACAATAATCACATGGTGATTTCACTCGAAGCCACGCTAGTGGAAGTCCAGAACATCAAGTCCTGCCATTGCTTCCATCTCACCTGAGCCAAGGGGAGCATCACTCATCACAGAGCATTGACTACAGAGCTAGCACATTTTCAGAGTACTAGATGAGCAGGAAGAGAGTCTTCACCCACGTCCCCTTCCATTCAGGTTTGCCGTGACCGCAAGGCTACACTGATCTCTGTCGATGTAACCACCCTATTAAGATGGTGTAACAGGAAGAAATATCCTGGGAAAATGGCATGTCCAGGCACATCAGTCAGGGGCCAGTCAGGCAGAATGCAAACATGGCAGAACTCTAACAGAAGGAATTTCATACTGGGAGCTAGTTACCCAGTTATGGGAAAAGGGAAAGAGAAAATTTTGAAAGGTCCTGTAGGTTCACAACAAAGGAAGTCTCTACCAGGTCTAGGACTGAAGGGTCAAAGAAAGATACGATGTTCCCAGGGCCATGAGCTGGGGGATATATTGAACTAGGACAGTGGCCCAAAGATAGCCCATCCCCGCTGAAGGCATCAGCTTTTACTCTGGGCTCTCAGGTGGCATTCCATGCCCTCACTCCATGCTGCACTAACAGCCAAGATTTTATGGATCATAAAACTTCCAGGTCCCTTTTTTAAACATAGCCCCTGGTTCTGCTTGAATGACCTCCCGCAGCAGTGAACTGCATAGCAGATAAAGAAGCATTTTCTTTTAATGGTTGGGAACTTACTAGCCATAAATTCCACCGAGTGCCCTAAGGTCTATGTGTTATTGTCAGGTAAAGTAAGGGGAGTAAGCAGTTTTCACTATCCCCCTGAACACCCTCTCTGCTTCTCTTCCTGAAATAAAATAATTCCCTATTGTGGCAATTATTTAACAGGAGGGTGTCCCCCCCGCAAAACCCAGTTTCTTCAGAGTAGATCAAGACCTCTCCCTGTTTCTCTTTAACTCCACGCCTCCTTCCTTCTCTCAAGAAGCATTAGCAGGCTGTGAAAAGGACATCTCATTCTCTTTCCTACTGCCACTGCTACAACACCCACCTCTTCACAAAACAGAGAGTGTGGGATACTGATGATGATAATCAAGATGACAACCCAGCATCCCTTTTAGGAGTACACTCACTGCCAACGACGTGCTGTCCTTGCCCAGGGTTCAGGCACCACAGTGTTAGTGTTTCTGAAAGTCTAGACCCCTACTGGCCATAGCAGGGCAGCAGAAGGAAAGGAAACTGTCCTTTTGATTAGGAATGCCAAACACCTAATTCTTCTATTGCTACTCCTCAAATAATACTGAGAGAGATGTTACTATCCTCATTTAGCAGAAATGTTAAATAGCTTGGCCAAACTCTCAGAATGAGTTGGGAAGCAAAGTTGGGAATAAAATCAAGGTCTGACTCACTATGAAATCCACATTATTTTTGCTACATAGTATTGATTCCAATTTTCCATGTGAGTGGCATCATAAAATGCAAAACATGCTCAAAAGAAAATCTTTCCACATATACATTCAAACATTTTGGTGATAATACGGTATGCTGGAAGAGCTGCCAGGTTTAGAAAATAAAAACACTGGATACCTCGTTAGATTTGAAATACAGATGGGTAACTAATTAATATTTTTAGCATAAGTATGTCCCAAATATTGTGAGGGACACACTTACACTTAATTGATGTGTTATTTGTCATAAACTGAAATGTAGCTGAATATCCTGTATATGGGTTTTTTGTGTTTTTTTTTGGCAACCCTAAATGTAATCTATCTGTATCTTAATGCCTTGAGCTGTCAGGTTCACTTTGCTGTGACAAACTCAAAATCCTGTCAAAGAAAATTTAATTGCTTTCTCCTCTGCCATCATCGCTAGTCTCTACTCCCTGGGCTTGCTGGGACTCCTCCTTGGCCAAGAGCAAAACCTGGATCTACGACCATTTAAAACTGATGTTCCCTGATGTGTCTAACTGAGACTTTCATCCAACTTTATCAAGGCATTATATATACACATATATGTGGATATATGCACGAGATGTAGCCATTAGGAGTGTGGCTCAGAGAATTTTTCTGAATGTATGCATCTGTGTAACCACCACTCCAATCAAGAGAGAATATTTTCATCACCCCATGATGTTATCTCACACCCTTAGCCATCAAGCCCATGCCCCTCCAGCTCTAGACAAACACTGCTCTGCTTTCTCTCATTATAAATTAGTTTTTCTTTTCCAGTAATTTTATACAAAGGAATCATAGAATTGTACCATCTGTGCTCTTCTGTATCTGCCTTCTTTGGCTCAACATAACCATTTGAGATTCATCTATACCATTGCCTGCATTAATAGTTCATTCTTATTAATTGTTGAGTCATAGTCCATAATATGGATTCATCATTATTTGTTTAGCCATCCGTCCATTTATGGATGTTTCCAGGATTGTTTCCAGGTTTGACTTATATAAATAAAGCCACCGTTAACATTCATGTATGACTTTTTGCATAAACATATCACTTTATTTCTCTCAGATAAATGCTAAGGACTGAAATGACAGGATCATATGGTAGTTATATGCTTTACTTTATGAAGAATTGCCATGATATTTTTCAAAGTAGTTCTAGTTCTCTACATTCCTACCATTGGTGTTTGATAGTTCCAGTGGTTTCACATCTTGGCCAACACCTACTTATGGTCAGCTTTTTTTTTTTTTTAAGTATTAGTCATTATAATAGGTATGGTATCTCATAGTGGTTTTGGTCTGCATTTCACTGAGATCAACTGAGTTTTAAAGTACTCAGAAAAATAAAAGTAATGGTTTCTCCATTCATTGAACAATTCTTTGAGCATCTATTTTGTGGCGGGGGGAGCTGGGCAGGAGCTTCACTCTCGGCAGTGAGTATAAAACGGCAACAATAGAGCAGACATGATTCCTTGTGACATGGAGCCAAATCTAGTATGTGAGGAGATATTAAGAAACATTCATGAAGGGCGCCTGGGTGGCTCAGTCGGTTAAGTGACTGCCTTGGGCTCAGCTCATGATCCTGAGTCCCAGGATCAAGTCCTGCATCAGGCTCCCTGCTCAGCAGTGAGTCTGCTTCTCCCTCCGACCCTTCCCCTTCTCATGCTCTCTCTCTCTCATTCTCTCTCTCTTTCTCTCAAATAAATAAATAAATAAAAATCTAAAAAAACAACAACAACACTCATGAATATGTATCTATTCCTGGTAATCAGTATCACTAGCAGTATTAATAACTTCTGTGTGCTAACAGAGGCCACTCAATTTAGACTAGAAAGTGTGATGAGCCTTCTGGAAGAACATCTTGACACACCCTGAGAGTGAGTAGGACTTGCAGAGGCAGTGAGGTGGGGGGGTCTTGCAGATGGAGGGAAGGATGTATTTGAAGACCACTGGATGGAAAGGACTGAAAGAAGGTCCATGTGGTGGAAAACACAGAGGCAGTGGGGTATGGCACATGAAGAGAATGCAGAGGTTGCCTGGGGTCACAGCAGAACTCTCCAGATCATGGAAATCATTCTCTGGTCCTAAGTGGAGTGGAAATTCACTGGTAAGGGAATGGGGGGAGCATAAGTTAATGAATGCTTTTCCAAATCTCACCCAGACTCCAGTGATGGGAAAGATTTGAATGAATCTCTGAGGCATGGGGAGTGAGACGTTAGCCCATGACTGTCACTGTGGTTGAAGAAGGTGGCCAAAGTGTGGCCCTTGGTGGACGGAGAGGAAATAAAAGAATCCAACATGAATCTTGGAGAGGAAATCCACATGATTTGGTGAAAACTCAGATGACAGGACTGCAGGAGAGGGAGGTAGGGAGGCTACTGGGTCCCTGCTTGAGCAGTTAGTTTGACGGAGGTACCAACGATCTGTAACTGTCACAGTAACTTGTACAGAAAGCTGGAGTGGCAACCTACAGGGAAGGAGGTGATAATCTTGTTGCCAGAGTAACATTTTTCCTGACTGCAAAAATAAAGACAGTAAAAATACACAAGTGTGTGGCAATGTGCATGTGACTTCATGGAATGTCATAGGGGTCTCTAACTAGACACTGAGTGAGATTTGGGGCCACCACACACAGATGGGTGGACTGTCCAGCTTGAACAACCATGTCTAACAGCCCTGGACAAAATTGGCAACATCTAGTCTTATGAATAAAAGAAAAAGATGTTTCTGTCAAGAAGATATGCAAGATAGATATTCTTAAAGATAAAATTAGAGATAATTGGGGACAAAAGGTAATTGGTGCCCTTTCTCTGTCACATATAAACAGGTGCCTAATGGCTTGTTACCTGAGGTCACCTAAGTGGGAACATAAATAAACACAGAGCAAATGGCCATGGGGCAGCTTGCCCAGCTTTCTTTCAGTGGGTCTTCATGGGGCCACTTCTCCAGGACAGAACCCTGCCTAAATGTGACAGACAGACAGAAAGACTTTGGTGACTCTGTCTCTGCCCTGTAAAGCCCACAGGAAAGAAGTCTAGTGGTCCCACAGGTAGAACAACAACTATGTGGAGATGTACATGCTGGAGCAGACGTGGGTCCTGGGGCCTAGGGTATACAAAGCAGGAACAGCCTAATCCCTTGAACTGGAGAAAGAAAGAAAAGAATGATTTCCTTATAGTGTTAACTCTGTGCAGTTAATAATAATAGCTTTTCTGCTTCTTGCCACTTTCAATGCTCACTGGGTGCCAGACAGAGCACAGGGTTGAACATGTTGTGGACTCCATGCCTTTACTCCTCTATGCCTTACTCCTTTACTCTATGCCTTTACACCCACTCTTGGGGGTGGATGTTATTGTCCTTCCTTTACTACACACTAGGAGAATGGCTAAAACACCTGAGTTTGCTTACTCCCTTTCTTGGGGAGTGGCCTGCAGGGATTCAAACCTCGGTCTGTGGGACCTATAAGCCATTGCTCCTGATGACTCATATGGCTGTGGATGAGTTTATTCAGAACAAATTTTCAAATTTTCAGTGGGCACGAAGTTGGCTGCTCTTATTTACATGTTCTCCAACACCCACTCCTGCTTCAACTGTTGATCTTTTTAACGCCCAAAGAGGGCTCATTCATGTGT
This sequence comes from Mellivora capensis, assembly GCA_004024625.1. Lineage (NCBI taxonomy): Eukaryota > Metazoa > Chordata > Mammalia > Carnivora > Mustelidae > Mellivora > Mellivora capensis. The sequence goes on from PISX010000196.1 coordinate 55,288, forward strand.
CACGTTTGTGGAACCAAGTGCTAAGGACATACACTGCTCTGTGTCCTTTATTCTTGGTCCAGACAAAACAGGGGACAGGCCAGAGAGGCGGGCCCAAGAAGAAAGCAAAGCCAGGCCCCCTCTGATGCCAAGGACCCCATGCTGCTGGAGGAGCTTTTCTGCACCACACTGTGGCACCACGCAGCTACACACGGCCCCCACACTTTATGTTGAGAGCCCAGTCTCCAAGGGGAGCAGAGAAAGAGAGGTAGTGCCGTGTGGTCCCCTCCCATCTGTTTTGCAGAGGAGAGTTATTCTGAAAAAGCACATCAGATTAAATAAATTAAAAGAATTGCACCCCTCTGGGAACATTCTCAAAACAGAAAGTCATTTGAACCGATGTACGATTCACTCACAGCCTCTCTCCTTATAGGAAATGAATACAATCAAAATAAAAATCACTCCTCATTCTGTAGAGTAAGAGACAGTAGATGGGCACAGGGAGAGGGGGAGGAGGAGGGGCAGGTCACAGTAGACACAGTGTTTACAAAGCCATTAAAGGAGAATGAATAGATCTAGTCTAGTCCCAAAAGGCAAAGAAATGTGAATTTTCACATATAAATAGAAAACGTTTAGAATGTTATTAATTCAACACGGAGCTCCTAATGCCTCTGGATGGTAACTGTGTTTGGGCGTCTGGTTAGCTGCAGAGACCCCTGCTGGTAAGATTCTTTTCATGCTTGCTGCAGGCCTCTGTTTTCAGAACTTTGACCGGTTCTGGGGACTACCAAGGAAGCTTGGGTCTACATTTATATACTAGGTAGTGCACACCCTGAACACCTAACCAAGAACTCCTGTGTTACCTGGAACCTACTGGAGTATGTGTCCCATAATAAGCCCTTAACAAAGATGCCTGAGTGATGACATGACCAAACATACACAGCTCTGCCACAGAACTGAACACACTTGACCCAGGGCACCTTAACCTTGGAAGAACGGTAGCATCAGAACTTCTCAGCTCCAATCGATGGATTCTTCTAAGAAAGATTTATCAGGTAAGACCAAAGTCACCATGACAGGTGACAGGTGCAGTGGGTGCCCCGCGAGCACAGTGGGAGGCCATCCCATCATCTATCGGGGTGACAGGTTGGTAAGGTGCAGGCTGTGTCCTGTTGGGGCCACCCTTGAGGTCACAGGATGATGAGGAACTTGCCAGATGGAGAAACAAGGGAAGGGCATTCCACACCAAGAGAACAGAACCTCAGTGACGTAAACACGAAAAGTGTATAGGGCTTTCAGGAAATTGACTTGGTGTCGCTGGAGGTTTCAATGAGAGATAGGATTGGCATTAGGTCAGTGTTATAGAGGTCAGATAAGAAAGAATCCTCTTTCTTTTGATAGAAAGTTTGAAATTATTCTACGGTCCACGGCAGTAGGCGGGGCTTGGGGCGGGGGGTGGGGTGGTTACATTTAGGACTGACATGGTTCATGACGCATTTTACAGACATAGTTCTGGTGTGATTGTGAAAGATGACCTCAGGGGTGAGCAACAGATGGCCAGAGGCAGAGGGCCCAGCTGCAAAGCTACAGCATTTAGTAGAGCTTCACTGAGATGCCAATCGTCTGGAGAGCAAGGAGAAGGCTGAGGGAGAACGGTTGGGGAGGTACAGTCAGGCCTGTCCACTGTGTAAGGAGGTCAGGCCAGGAAGGGATGCCAGCTCCTGGCACAAAAACCTGTGCCACGTGTGACAGAATGCCCCGGAGAGGAGCGATAGGTTTGTACAGAAACTCAGAAAGATGCCAAAGTGGGTGCTGGTAAGTTATTCAGCCAGCATCTTGACGTAGGAATTTTTAGCTCACAGGAGCTTTGTCTGCATTAATAGTTTTGGGAGTTGTTAGTTTATAGATTGCAGTAGGAAAAAAGTACATTTTCCATCTGTGCCTTGGTTTCCCTCTGGCATATTTATATAAAAAGCAAACTGCTCCTTAGGGATGCAGTGGCTTCCAAGAAATGATTATGATAATCATTTCATATTTGTATAATGTTTCGCAATGAAGTAGGTATCTCATCTTGGTCCTTACCACAACCCTACAGGTTAGATACATTTACCCCAATTTTACAGGTAATGAAATTGAGTGTTTAAGATTAAGAGTACTGCAGCAAGTCAGTAAGTGACTAACTCAGGACTGAAGCTCTGATTTCAGTTCTCTGATTTTTTTTTCTGTACCTATTGCTGAGACTTTGTTACCATAATTTGTTGACATCGTTTTTACTGTTTTTTGGGTTTTTTTTTACCCCATTATGGTACAATGGCCTCATGAAGGGTAATACTGAAATTCAAAGTTTTATAAGAACACTAAGTATCTGAAGCAAGGAGAAAAAAAAAAAAGCAATGTTCCATCATTTATGAGCTCCTTGGAAGATAAAGGTTATTTAAATGCATAGGCTTATTAATGTCTCTGGAAACTCACAGATCTATCCATCTGAGCACAACCTGAGCCTGTTAGTTGTACAGGAGCAGGCAGACAACATGCTTCATGCTTATCTTGACCTGGAAAATTATACCATACAGATGAAGCAAAGCAAACTCAGTGCCTGGGTGCAGAGTGAAGAAATGCATTCTGGAGCATCCGTCTTTCCCTCTGCAGGCTCCTCCTTTCCTGTCTCTAAAACTTTCACCACACCTATCTGGCTATATCACATCCCTTCATCGAAGTCAATGAAGGGCTCCCCGTTGGGCAATGTTTCACTTTTCCAGGGTTGAGAAAGAGCAGCGTGTGTCCCCATCCCACCAGCATGCAGGAAATGTGCCCGACCAGCTCTGTGAAAGATGTCTGTCCCTGATGGTTGCCACGGAGAAATAAATTAAATCTTGCCAACCCTGAAAGTCACCTTCTGAAGGAAGATTCTCTCTCTCTCTTTTTTTTTTTTGTTCTCTACCATATCTACTTACCTTGCCCTTCTAATCATCCATAGGAGTAGGAGAGTATCAAGACTCCCCAAGAGAGGGCATGTCCCCTGGTGGAGGCTGATACAGGAGGAGTGGGCTAAAACCCCCACGGCTCCCCCCAACAGAACTCTGTCTTTCTCCCACAAGCCACCCAGCAGCCCACGTGTTACAGGGTGCAGCAGAAAGAGGGACACCGATTAAAGAATGAACATTTTACCTTAAAATGCCTCTTTTGGTGAAATTAAAAAAAAAAAAAAAACAACTAAAGGGTCACTTTTGTCTACCGAGAAGGATTTATTTCAGGGCTCTAACTTCACTTCATCTCTGGGAAGACCTTAGTTTCCCAAATGGTAAGCCTAGCCGATGAGGAGGGAGGATGAAGTTGAAGGCATTATTAAACCAGACAGAATGCTCTGTCATGGCAAAAAATAATGATTCTGAAAGCATTGATTATATTTGCGCAGGGCTTTTAAACTCACCAAAACCTTCACACTCATTCGATCACCTTGGCCTCATCCACTAGGGCAGTAAGAGCTTGGATAACTCTCCCATTTGAAAGATGAGGATGCTGAGGGGCAGAGCCCTTAACCTGACCACACCTCCTAATCCCCAACAGATCCTCTGCTCGCTCTCAAATCCTTCAACTCCCAGGGATAGCTCCAGGAAATACTGCCCCAGGAATATGTGCCATAATCATTGTCATCCAAGGCTGTAACTCCCGCAAAATGGTGTCTGGTACCACCATCAATCACAGTAAGTCAGTGCAACTCCAGCAGAAGTCCCTGCATCTCTGTACCAGCCTTTGCTTAAAGAATGTCACTCCTTTATAAACACAGGGCAAGGCTGCAACCGAATCCCAGAGTCTGGGGACTCTGTCAGTAAGCAGAGTGCTTGCATTTGCCCAGGACATGCTGCAGGTGGGGCCACTGGCCTCAGTGGTCAGTCTGCAGTGATACATATGCTCCAGTTGGTGCAGCCCCATGGTGGGATTAGGTCAGAGGCATGTATAATAACCAGGATCTGCACATCTCCGCAGCTGAAGAGAGTCCAGCCAGTTCCAGTGTCTAGTCCTGAGTCCTGAAGAAGTTGGGCTTGAGGGCAAGGACGATACATTTATTTGCCAAAATTGTTCCAGAGTCCCGGAAAAAGCACAATTATAAAAATATTCCTTTGTTTAAACATTAATTGTCTAATCCACATCCAATTCCTTAATAGACTTCTCTGCTCCTTTTGCCTTCTCTGACAGGTTTTCTGCAGAGTGCTTGAAGAGGGAATTGCCGACAATGTTTGAAACTGGGAGATACTTTCCCCCAGGACACTTAGTATGCTTCTAGTGACGGTCATTTCCTTTATGTTTTTACTAACTTGAGTAGGAAGAAGGGGTTGATTTTCATGTTCTATACTGCAAACAATAATAATCTCTATACAAATGTTGGATGGGGAAAAAACCCACTTTTTATAGGTTTGCTAAAATATTATAAACTCACAAGAACAAAGTCAATTATTTAGTTCCTTTGGAGTCTAAATTGCAATTTATTTGTATGGAATTTAATAATGCTTAGCACTTTACATATCTAAAGTACTTTACAAACATTAACAACTTAATCTTCTCAATAGCTCCTTAAAGTTAGGAATAATTACCTCTGATTCACAGATGGGGAAATCGGGAAAGGTTAAAAGACTTGCTTCAAGCCACAGAGATAGGGTCTCCGAAGATAGGAAGCAGAATAGGACCTGCTTCTCAAATATGGGCTAATTTTGTAATATCAAGAGCTCCTAGTGGAAAAAGACTTTTAGGTATTACCTGCTGTTGGCAGCTTATTAGGTCAAAACATACCTTGAGGAAATCAGGAACACAAAGGGCATATTTTGATTGGGTGCAGGAATGAATAGACCAGATCAGATGGTAGGACCCTCTAAGTGTTGGGGAATTGCCCCGAGTTTGATAGCTCTGCCCCCAAAGTACTGGACCAAAAACTCTAGGTGAAACTTTAGTTGATCTGTTATCACGCTGAAAGGTATATGCATTTTCAGAGAAATTAGAACAGCTGCTTCCACCATTTCACATGACTTCCCAAGCTTATTGCTTTTGGCCTATTCTCCTTGAGATGTGGAAGTAAAATACACTGAGGGGCAGTGACTCACAGAAATATTTGGAAAGTGGGAGAAGTCATCATTCTGCCTGGTATGGCTTTATTCTGGCCAAGCACTTATTAGGAAGACTGCATATCACAATTACATTTAATTAAATCCATGATCCTGAATACACTTAAAATCCACATAACAGAGTACCCCTCTGAGGAAGAGTACTGTGAAGATTCTAGCATTATCTTTCATCTATTTCATAATTTTTGCACAGAAACTTTTCATACCTGGTTTCTGAAAAGTAGAATGTTGGTTTTTAAGGGGAACTTTGTAAATGGAAACCTCATAATATGGCTTCCACATTTTATTTTGTCTTCCGTTTTATCTTTCTCCAAAATTATTTCTTAAATAATGATCAGACCCCAGAAACTGACATATCCTAACCAAGAGTTACTATTTTTAAAGTGCCACACACACACACACACACACACACACACACACACAATGTGAACAATCACCAGAGGAAGGCACAATTGGGAAAGTATTAACAATAAAAAGCCAAGCTGTTAGGTCTTAAACAGATGCCTGGGCCCGAGAGGTTACCACCAAGTCTCTCTTTTATTGAAACAATTGCATCCTTTGTGAGAAGGGGAAAAAAGGCAAAGATAGTTTTTCTGAAATCTCTTCTTGAAATAATTGAACTGAACAATCAAGCAGAGCTACAGACCTCAGATGGTTCATACAAATGCATAAACAATCGGAGAAAGGGAAGCTGAATCTATCAGCTTCTCGTGTCAACCTCAGAGATCCCTCTTCACACTTTTCCTCTGCAGTCAGCACTTAGGCATTCAGTTCATACAAATTTAATTTGTACACTTGCTGAATTGTTACTATGAAAAACAAAATATTATTTCATGTCTGTTCTCACCCTTCACCTAGATTCTATTCTACATGAATACATGGCCCCCTTTTTTTGTCTATTTCTGTCACAGCCATCAGTTCTGCTTATAACGTTTCTTAGCTGACCAGCCTGTTCGCCAGGAAAGCAGGCCATTCCCTGCTTTAAATGGAAAGAAATTAAATGAAAAGACATAATTTATGCTCCCTTCTCATACATTTCACCCAGGGCTCAAAACATCTTTAAATTGGCGTAAGTGCCCTTTTATTTAATATTGGAAGTGGCTTGGCTAAAATCACAGTTTCTGTGTAATTCACAGAGGTTATTGCTCAAGAGAAAAACTACACCATACTCCAGATTATAGACACCAAAAGATACTTATATGTTCTTTAGTTGTATTGGTGCTTTCTTTCAAAAAGTAAAAGAAATTATTTAGTATCTCTCAGTATTATTTTTCCTCTCAATATTCATTTGGAAAAGATTACCAAATGAACAAGTCTAAAGAAAACAAATGAGGTAAAGATATAATTTGTAAATATAATGAGATAACATCTTATTACTTAGAAATGTTTTCTAAGGCTGCAACAAAATTTGCCCCAAATTTGCATATTTTGACTTTCTTTATTAACCGTATAATATTTATGAGTATAAATTCTTGTTTTTAGTTTTTCTGTATTTAATTCACAAATTACGAAAAACATAAGCTTCCTCTTCCTTCCTTCTCTCTCTCTTCTTCCTTTCCTTCTTTCTCCTTGAGTTTTTCGCTAGTCTCATTTTTCAACTATCCTTTTGCTTGTACTTCCACTTGCAAACAAGTTGCTTATAATAGTGAACCATTAAGTTAGCTTAATTCTTTTTTATTTCGTAATTAAGTTTCCACCAGAAAGTCCATGATCACCTGAGTGAACGAAGAAGGCAAGTCAGTATTCAGGAGCAAACTCCCATGGCCAACGAGAATTTCTGAAAAACAGCGTTTCTCTGTGGCTCCAACATCACGAACTTGGAGGTCAGCATGCCCAATGGAAGTCAAGAATTTCTCAGAGCTCTGACCAGGAGATCCTCCTATGATGTGGGGTCCACACCCACAAAGGTGTCCAGAAGACAAACTCTCTCCCCGCCATCTGCCACCTGTCTCCTTTTCAAACAGGCCAAGCCCTCTCTGGGCTGGGCCATCTCTCCTGGACTGGGTGGGAGTGGGGGGGCGGCGCTCTGGCAGTGTTTTCCAGATTCCCTGCAACATCCTGTCTCCTAAAAGTCACAACAATGATCAAAGATGATCTAGCCTCCATTGTGACGATTATGCTCCACCTGAGTCTCGCCTGCCCTCAGTTCCAGCTGCCACATTCAGGGTCAATAAACTATTATTCTAACTGCTTTTCACAGCCCACTGACTTGAAATTGACTGCCTGCAGCTCTGTTTTACTGCATGGAGGACAGAGAAAGAGAGAGAGGGAGAATCAGGGATTAAATGGAAGGAAAGTCCAGAGTCAAGGGACAATTTTCCAAAAAAAGAAAAATTTCTAGGAATTTTAGTATAAGCCATCTAAAAACACATAGTTGAACTAGTGTCCCATTCTAGTCCAATTAGTAGATAAGAACTGTCTATTTTTGTGGATAAAAAGCAACAATCAATAAAATAATAGCAACGTTAATAACAACCACTTATCAGTGAAAAAGGGAAGTACTTTCCCTATGTCAGGCACTGTTTGTAAGATGGCCTAAGCCTAAGAGGCTTCTTGTGGGCCCTGTATCAATGACTCCTCACAACACCCTTGGAGACAATCAGTGATTATTTTCTTCATTTCACAGATGTGGAAATGGAGGTCTAGAGATGTAAGCCACTTTCTTAGACACCAGGAGGTAGTGACTGGGGGAGCTGAGACTTAAACAGTCTTGCCTAGTAACCCAGTGAGCGAAACATTTGTCTGGTGTTATTTTTTTTTCTTTTAAGATTTTATTTATTTATTTGACAGAAAGAAAGAGTGAGAGAGCACAAGCAAGGGGAGCAGTAGGCAGAGGGAGAGGGAAAAGCAGGCCCCCCACTGAGCAGAGAGCCTGGCCTGAGGCTGGATCCCAAGACCCTGGGATCATGACCTGAGTGAGCCAAAGGCAGATGCTCAACCAACTGAGCCACCTAGGTGCCCCTAGTCTGGTGTTATAAATTACAAAGCTGAAAGTGAGTGAACAAGGTAATTCACTCAACACTTTGCAATAGTGTCACACCGAGGCTTCAAACTCACTTTTGACTCCCAGACCATTTTTGTTTCCCATTAAACCGAAATGTCAGATCATCACACTTTTGGGTCTAGGAGGCTGTGTGTTCAGCTTCCTCCTCATTTTTGGTGATTCCCTTTCCTTTGAGGCCCCTGGCTCAGGGTTTCTGCAGGATCTTCATCTTCTGCCAGTTGCTCTGTACCTGTCTGTATCTGAGGAATGAAGAGAAGTCAGAAGCTCAGACAGCCTTTGACAACTGCGGCCTCCCATCCGCGACATCTTGCAACATTCACGTTCTTCTGCTCCTGCTGGCAAAGACTGCTACTCTAACCAGGAACAGAGTCCTCATGTGACAGCTGTGTCTTCTCGTCCCTGGGCTGGGAAACACATGATCGGCTATGCTGTGGCTTGACAGGCTTGGGCACGTGGCACTGAGCTCCCTGGATTCTGAAATCCCCCCACAGACACAGAAAGCACAGAAGAGGAGACACAGGCCAGCAAACTGCCACCAGGGTGTGGGATTGAGAGGTTTCATAGAGGTTGTCAAGCCATTTAGAAACAAAAGTCTTCCTGCTGATATTGAAGGAGTATTGATATAAAAGACATAATTGATTTTTCCTGCATAATTATCCCTATTTTTTAGACTGGGAAAATAAAGTTCCAAGAAGGTAATTTACCCATGGTAGTAATAAATGGGAAGATTAGGATTGGAATCTTAAAACGCTTCATCCCCAAACCTATCTTTTTTTCTTTTTTATTTTTTCCTCTCCAACAGGCTGAGCTGTTTTGATTTCTCAAAAGCAGTGAAAACACTATTAATATTGGTTCCCTGAAAAAAATTTGGGAGTGGAGGTGTGAGAAGGAACTTTTCCTTAGAAGCATTAAAGCACAATCATCTTTAAAATGCTACTGTAGGGAAAACAAACAAACAAACAAAACACGCTACTGTGAGTTTGGCATGGGAGGGACTGATGTCTCACGTGGCAGATGGAAAGAAGGGATGAATGTTCATCCTGGGTCAGTGGCAAGGCTGCAGGAATCAATGGCCACATCCCTCGGGCCCCCAGTTCAACCCAGGAAATTGTATAATCTCATTTTTGAGCTTTGGTCCCTTTGATGGGGCCTGGTCACACCTCTCGTGTTGACTTGTTCATGCTAAATTGTCTAAACACTCCTATCTCCACAAATCATTTGGACCCAACCTATTATGGGGAAATTGAGGGAATACTGGTCCCATTTGTGAATAGTTTTCTCTCACCTTCTGGATGTCAGAATCAAAATAAACTTCTTAGAGGTGTAATACATGGCTTATTGACAGAGAGTAGATGTCCACTTGAGGGCCATAAATCTTGGTGTCTAATTATGCCAAACAAACATTAGCTATGTACAAGCAATTTAGAATTAGCTATGGGAGTTGGGATCTGAAAGAAGGAAGATATGGTTTTCCTGGAAATTTTTTTCTAGAATTCACAATATTGAGTACAACATAAAAGGCACTTCACTTACATTACTCTGGAAAATTTCTTATTGGTTCTGCCCTATTTCACAAGTCACAGTGACCATTTGTAGCAGGTGAACAGAAACTTCTGGTAGGTAGGATGGTCAAATCTTTCCTGTGGCTGACATCTAAAAGCAGATGAGTGGTCCTGCCTACAGCCAACAGGGTGGCGGAGTGTGTCCCCTGAGCCCCTGCCATTCACCCCCACACTGAGGCAAGAGACCTGAACCCTGTGTCCATCTGTGTTTGTGCAGATTGCACATGTCCCTCCACAAAAAGAATTCGAGGAAGGCTCCATAGGAATGATGGTTAACCCAGCCCATCCATCGCCATCCTCTTGCTCTGCTGCTAATGAAAACTGCTCTGCTGGCTACCCTGGCAGCCTCGGGGACATCACAGAGGGAAAAAAGCCACTGAAAACGAAGGAGTTATTTTGATCTACAGTGTAATTACAACCACGCTGTGAGACAACACAAATTTGGCCCCTGTGCATGCATATTTCTTCTGTCCAGAAATTAATTTTCATATCAAAAAAGAAACCATTTAACTTCTGAAACCAAATTGGGCAGGGGAGAGAAAATGTGAGGACGGCAGCCTGAGGTCTGGGGTGTCAGCCTTGTCCTGGGCATTAATATTTCTGCTAGACTTTGAGGAGAACGGAAACTCCCCCTCGCCTCCCACCCCCGCCTGGCTCCAGGGCAGACATCAAGCATCAGATTCCAAGTAGAAGATATTTGTGGAAGCAGGGGTAGGGGAGGAGGAGGAAGCACACAAAGAAGGAAAAGAAAAAGGGGAAAGGGAGCAGAGAGCATGGACATCATAAAACCCAGATCTATTAATCTTCCCCCCAGGATCAGGAAGAGAGAAGTAAAATGATGTTTGATTTTTTTTTTTTCCTGAGCTCTGGAGGGCAAATGAAATAACAAATAAGAAAATGCTGAAAAATCAACACAGTTTATCCCAGATAAAAACAGAGGTACAGTAAAACAAATAACATGAATGGTTTCTCTTCCACTGACAAGTGGAGCAGAACGAATATGCTGACTGGACTTCGCAACAAAGGTTCTCCTTGATTTCTGATGTCTGTGGCCCAGACAGGGGGTGCGTCTTTAAAGACAGAGAGGTGAGATCCACCAATCCTGCCCTGTTCCTGTGGCTATGTCCCTCCCCCTCCCATTCACTTAAAATCTCCAACTACATCGTTTCCTTCCTTAGCCTTTACTGCCTGGAATGGTGGGGCTCAACTCCTGAAACCAATCATCCCCTCTTTTTTTTTTTTTTTTTTTAAGATTTTATTTATTTATTTGTCAGAGAGAATGAGCACAGGCAGACAGAGTGGCAGGCAGAGGCAGAGGGAGAAGCAGGTTCCCTGCTGAGCATGGAGCCCCATGTGGACTTGATCCCAGGACGCTGGGATCATGACCTGAGCCAAAGGCAGCCGCTTAACCAACTGAGCCACCCAGACGTCCCCAATCGTCCCCTCTTAAAGGAGTTCCCTTGTGGGGGATGCCTTACACATTGCCAGATAGATCTGAATCCAATGAGTGGTAATTCTCTTCCTCTTTTGACACTTAAACTCACAACTGGACATCCAGAAGAGGTAGCTTTCTTAAAAAAAAAAAAAAAAGTATAGCTATCATGCATATGAAGAAGCAGATAGATTTTAAGCTCCCTGAGGAGAGAGACTGTATTTGAGGACCTTGTAATGACACTGATCCCTGCATAGGAATCCTCAACTAATAATGGCTTCTTTTAGAGTAAACACATGTCACAGTACTACATGAGAATGTCCTGGATTAGTACCAAATTCTCAACTCAGATGGACAAACATCCTTCCAGGATGAAACAGGGATGACAACGATCATTCATCCTTCCCCTCCCGCTTCCCTGCTCTGCCCTTATTGCCACCCTAAGAGAAGTCAGGGAAATGTTCCCACTATTTTAACAAAATTGAGTTAAGGTAATCATCTACCTCTCTTTCTCTCCTTCATTTTGTCCTCAGCTGCCTTGCCAGGGAGTGAGAGGTTTTTGGCAGATATGGAATGTGTCTCAGGAGCTGACAGAACACCGTTTCAGAGCTATCTCCAGCTGATAAAGTGTCAAATGAGATGGAACAGAAAGTGAAATCCATTTGAGGAGGCAGGCGAGGCTGGGCTGATTGATGTGAGGAGGAGACAGAGAGGAGGGGGAAGCGGAGCCACCCTGCCCCTTGCTCCGGGGATCCGAGTGTGTTGTAAGTAGAGAAGAGTATGCAGCTCAGACAGACGGTGAAGTTCTCAGAGTCACCTAATAGACCATATCTGCTCAGTATTTTTGAACTTGTGAGCAGTAGAATAGGCCTGGCAGGCAGGGAAAGGGGTGTGTGTGTCTGTAATGGGGAAAGGCAACTATTTTTATGGCAATTAGGATAAAAAGGAGGCCAGGGATGTAGAAATAACACTTGAGCCTAGGACAGACTGTACATGGTTCTAGATGCCTGGCATCCATTGAGGTATATGACCTTGGACAACTTTCTCAGATCTGAGTTCTCATCTTTGAAATAATGGGAATAATGTCAGAGTTGGGAGGAGCAGCCTGCCCAATGCCCTTCTTCTTTTTTTTCCTTTTTTTTTTTAATACGAGAAAACTAAGTCATGAAGAGGAGTGATTTGTGGAGAACCACACTGTTTTGAGCATTTATAGACAGACATACAGAATTTATAGAATACTCAAGGATATTTATGTCACAAATGTAAACCTAAGGAGTTTCCAAGGTCTCAGACTCCCACCCCAGTGCTCCTCCTACTATACATATGTATGGCCTACTAGCACTGATGTTTGTCTTAAAATTAACAGAAGGAGATACAGCTTAAACTGCAAGAAAGCACCCAGAGAAACAGTTAGGCGTGTAAACATAGGCGACAATTCATGTCTATTAAAGGTGAAGTTCAGTAATATATTCTTTATTCATTGGCAAATGCCTAGTCAAGGTACATGTGAAACAAAACTTGTCTGTCCTAGATTATTTCCTTTTCTTCTTCTTCTGCACTGACCTAATTTCAAGCAGTAAAATTCTACCACCTTCAATTTTGAATACCTATATGCTTCAACAAAATGACTGTCATGTTACTATGGTATAGGCTTTATATAGAAATAGCCATTTTACTTGGCTTTTCTCACAAATTATATGCCAGAATATTGCATCCATTTTTCAGATGGAGAGACTGAGGTCAAAACCTACAAGGGTGCACAAAACGTGGGGTGGGGGGAAATGAAGTATCAAGTTCCCCTTAAACTCCACAAAACATTCTTTCTGTAGGATCTGGACAGCTGTGAAAAGTGGCTGGGAGCTTTGCCAGCATCTGGCCAGAGGGGAAATATTCTTCACTGTGCCTCTAATAATGAAAGAGTTTTCTTTTCTTCATCTTTTTTCCCCCTTGCAGCACATTTTTGGCAGGATCAGCTAAATAAGTGTTATATAATCTAGCACCTCTTGAGACCTTGGTGACAAAAAGGCCGTTGAGTAAGGAGAGAATTTTCAAGTTCCCAGGAAGGATTTTGTCACATATTCCTAGTTGAACTTATTAGCACCTGTCACAGTGAAGTTAGCCCCTTGGTTATGTTTTCTTGGCTTTTTCAGTATTTGTTATCTCATTGCTATTGTTCTTGGTGTTATTTTAATTATTCTTCGTTCTTTTTATTGGATTTTAATTTTCTGAACAGCCCCTGGGTGATGGTGGAGAAATAATAAAAAGAAGTATAATAATAATGACTGTGAAGAGTAGCACGAGGGATTTAGTGCTGCTGGTATTACTGATATTGTTACTTGGATTATTAATAATGTTACTAATAGTGGCAATAAGAGTAGTTTCTATCTAGGAAGCTCACAGCATTTTAAAGAAATAAAACTTGTGAACATTCACACATTCTTGGGATAAAGCAAAGGGAAAGAGGCTAGTTATTTATACACTTACTACCTTAAAGTAAGTAAAAACAGGGCAATACAAGCACAAGGAATCTTTGGGAATCACTTACATGAATAGCACAATTAGGGACAAAAGTAAAAAATCTTAACTCTATGTCTTGTGAATGATGAGGTTTGCTGCTTTAGGATGGGACCCTGTCTCATTCATTTCTGGATCCCTCTACCTAACACACCACTAAACATTTATTTGGCCCACAATATATGCTTGCCGAAAGGAGGGAAGGCAGAAAGGCATGTAAGTAGGGAGGAAGGAAGGAAGGAAGGAAGGAAAGAAGAAAGACTCATTAGAGTAGAAAAGTGTAAATCAAAGTCAGAAAGGAATATGGGGCATGTACTGGGCCCTTGAGTGGGCATCAGATATTCCAACTGCATTCCAGTGGTAATGGCTATTCAGCCACTGCAAAACCATGGTCATTTCTAGAGTGACCCTTACAAGGACAAGCCTTAATTCAACCAGGACGCCAGCTCTGAGCTGGAGGTTTAGGTGGTAGAGTTATGGATGGGAAGTTGTTGATGAACAGGCTTGCTCCCATCTTTCTTTGCTTCCCTCCATGCACTTCTCCATTGTAGAGTCCCTTTGTTGTCACATATGTCTATGCTTGGCAGGAGCCTGACACCAGTTACTATTTTAAGCATACTTTCAAGTTACCAATAAGTTATCACAAGAAACTATTGGTGCAGACAAAAATATGAACAATGATGCTTTTATAACATTATTACTAATATCAGATAAGTGGAAAATTATCTTAATGATCAACAACATGGGGATATTAAGTCCATTATGGCATATCCAAATGATGGATTACTAGGCAACTATTAAAATAACATTCTAGTGTAATTTTAATGGCATGAGGAGATATGATGATGTTGAGCAGGGAAAAAAGCCAGGAAAGAAAAGTAGAGGCAAGGAACTTGTTAGTGGAGTATGAAAGAGGAAATTGGACTAGCCAATTATTATGTGCCTTGAATGCCTTGCTGAGGATATTTGAGTTTAATTCATGGAGCTGGGGAAATAGCAACATTTCTACATAGGAGAGTAACAGCTGCCAGCTGAGGATGGGGGGTTCCACTAAAGAGAGGTTTTAATATTTGTTTAGTAATACCTTCAATCAGGCCAATGTTCTAAATTAATAAATGATTATCACTGTAATAATGTTAATATAAGCCATTATATTATACCAACAGAATCGATCAAAAAAGAAACTGATGCTATCATTGGGGACACAGGACTGAAACCCATGGGACCATAGTTTTCCCATGTATGTTAGTTTGCAGGATAGGTGAGTATTACTAATCGATTTGAATCCACTCAGAGGGTGCTGCTCTTTAATCAAAATAGAAATTGTAGCTAATTTTTTTTTAAATATTTATGTGTCCGTTTGACAGAGAGAGGAGAGAACACAAGCAGGGGGAAGAGTAGAGGCAGAGAGAGAAGCGACACCCCGCTGAGCAGGGAGCCCCATGTGGGACTTAATCCCAGGACTTCGGGATCAAGACCTGAGCCGCAGGCAGACACTTAACCATCTGAGCCTCCCAGGTGCCCCTAGAGCTAATATTTTTTACCCCACTCTTCTTCTATAAGCAATCAGTCTTTTAATGTTTATGTATTCTTTAGAAAATTTAGATGTGATTCGTTACTGAACTCTGTTTCTGATATCAGTATGTATGTATACATGACAGTACAGCCATTTTTCATAGATGTACATACAAATTGTATTATGTAAAGTTTAAAAATGCATATATGCATATGGAAAAATACATGTCATCTAAAGATCTTGACTATGTATCCTGGAGAAAGGAAAATGTCTACAAAGAACTACTTTAGTCCCCTCTAAGAATACATGAAACTGACACTACAAACACTGGAATAAAAGGATGGAATGACATAGCACCAGGCTTGAGATGATGAGACTGTGGAAACAAAAAGACTTATGAAAATCAGAAGTATGGGATCATTTCATCAAAATTATAAGTGTTGGTAAGCATGGGGAGCAATAGGAACCCTCTTACACTGTTGATGGGAATGCAAACTGGTGCAGTTATTGTGAAAAGCAGTATGGAGTTCCCTCAAAAAACTAAAAATAAAAATACCATGTGATCCTGTAATTCCACTACTGGATATGTACCCAAGGAAAACAAAAACACTGAATCAAGAAAAGATATGCACCCTTATGTTTATTTCAGCATTATTTACAATAGCCAAGATATTGAAGCAGCCCAATTGTCCATCCATAGATGGATAAAGAAGATGTGGAATTTATACACAATGGACTATTACTCAGCCATAAAAAAGAATGACATTTTTGCTATTGGGGACAACATGGATGAACCTAGAAGGTATTATGCTAAGTGACATAAATCACTCAGAGAAAGACAAATACCACATGATTTCACTTATATGTGGAATGTAAAAAACAAAACAAAGAAACAAACAGATAAAATATACTCTCAAATATGGAGATCAAATTAGTGGTTATCAGGGGGGAGATGGGTAGGAGACTCTATAAATTAGGTGAAGGGGATTAAGGAGTTAAGGAAGTTTGTACTTCCAATTATAAAATACATATGTCATGGAGATGAAAAGTACAACATGAAGAATATAGGCAATAATGCTACAATAACGCCATATGGCTACAGTAGGTCACTACCTTTATCCTGGTGAGCACAGAGTAACACATAGAATTGTTGAATCACTATGTTGTACACTTGAAATTAATATCACATTGTATGTCCATTATACTTCTATAACAGACGAACAAACAACAAATAGACATCCCCAAGAATGACTTCTGTGCCCTCTAAGAATACATAAAACTAAGACTTCTAACCTGACAGACTAAGATAGCACCAGGCTTGAGATGATGAGACTTTGTATAAACAAAAAGACCCATGAGAATCAAAATCACGGGGGTATTTCATCAAAATTACAATTGATTTAGATTGCCTCAAAGTTTGCTCTTCTGAAATCTCACACTGAGAAAGTCAGTTGCTCAATTTGACATGGTCAACTCTGTGTTTAGAGGAAAAAAAAAAAACAAACGCCCTGATGATCCTGGGAAAGACAAGAGTGATTAGGTGGTGGAGGGTGAGGAGGAGACCCACGGAGACCTGGTGAGGCCCAAACAAATCAATGAGGGCAGAATAGAAAACAAGTGATGAATTCTACAGACTTCCCAGGCTCCCGTGAACAGGAGAATGGGCCAGTTACAGAAAGAAGTGGCTATTTACAAAGACCTGGAAGTTTCAAGATGGAACAAATGCATTTTGTTCCATCTTGGATTCATAAATAACAGAAAGCAAGATGGACTTTGTGATTTCTATTGTACTAAGAACTTGCTGTAGCTTATCTCATGAATTCTCATGACAGCCCTATGGGTTCTTTAATTATGCTCACTGTCCAGATGAATGGATGGAGGCCCAGAGAATTTAAGTAAAATATCTCCAATATTACCCATTTAAGAAGTGGTGGGCATAGCTGAATATGGAAGTGCATGGCTCTTCCTAACCAATATCCTATAGCACACAAAGTAGGATATCAGATGGACAAGCATTTGTGCAGATAGGGACCCTGGGGTGGGGGAAGTCTACAGAGGAAGTGTCAGGACCAAACAGATGCCAACAACAGCCACCATAACCAGCCCATTAAGCATTTTTCTGAGAACAAAAATTTATCTCTGAGACTGTGTTGAGCAGGCCCTGGCCCCTTTAAATGCATTTTGGTGAACTTAATCATGGGGTCCGGCCAGCCAGCTGCCTGTCTGTTGGTGAATTTCTTTAAGGAAGCTTTGCAGCCAACATTCAGCGCCAATTGTGTTCTGATTGCTTCCACTTAATCAAGAAGAAAATTGAAAAGATTGACATATGCAAAAACATGTGTGGGAGTCTGGAAAGGTGATGACTGGTGTCCTCAGCTATGACCTTCATTTTCTATCAATGAACCCCGGTGAGCATCAGTTCATTGAAGCTGCACAAAATGAACTGAAATAAGAGGGATACATAGGAACAGTTAAAGGCCTTTTCTAGAAGAATTTGGAGTTGACTAAATAACATCATATTTAAGTAAACTCTCTGATATCAGACAGAAATGGAAGATAAGCATCAAAACTAAGCACTGGGGAGATGGAGAGGAGAAGGGAGTGGAGGGAAATTGGGGAGGAGATGAACCATGAGAGACTATGGACTCTGAAACACAACCTGAGGATTTTGAAGGGCCGGAGGGTGGGAGGTTGGGGGAGCCAGGTGGTGGGTATTATGGAGGGCACGAATTGTATGGGTGTGGTGCAAAACAATGAATTCTGTTACGCTGAAAAGAAATTTAAAAAAAAATATATATATATATATAATAAAAAAAAAACTAAGCACTGACCTACCCAACCAGACTGAGTTATTTTAAGCAACATGAAAATGGGAGCTGATCCACAAATCTTTGATCTAAAGAAACCAAGTGAGCATAAAATTGAGAAAGATCCACAGTTCTTAAGCTATTCCTTTGAGTCCTCTAAAACAGAACAAAATTAGGGTCTAGAGATTGAACATGAAGGAACAGAGTGAAAACACAAATTTGGGAGATGGGTTGTGGGCCAACAACCATGTACCCCATTAAATTATGATATTTTTCTGGTTGGGAAATTATAAGGGGAAAATTCTACATTGTGATTTGTAAAGTATTTCATAGATTAAATAAGACAAAACAAAAGAAACCAACAAACAACCTAGGAGTCTGATATAATAAGTTCTGAGTAATAATATCCCTAATTACTTGGGTCAGACCTTACTGACTGGGTTCTGGAACAGGCAATGCTTTTCCTGGGGATTGTTTTATTTCATAGAGAAACCACTGATTTGGGCAGTTTGCCGATCCCAATAGAATTCCAGGAAATTTAAATTTTGTTCTCAAAAGAGTCACCTTACATCCATTCCTGACTTCTGCAGATCCTTTTCTTTCTTCTTCCCTTCCCCTCTAACTCTTCCATTGAGTGTAGATATTTCTTGAGGCTCAGGGGTTCCCTGCTCTTCTCTTCCTCCTTGAACGTGTGCCTCCTCATGACTTCTGCAGCCACCCATGAGATGATTAGTAGGAAGATTCTAACTCCAGTCCCTTTTACTCACCTATATGCCTATGTCTTCACAGGGCACGTATTACCCCTGGACAACTTTATTTAGATTTACTATTTTTACCCCAATGTATCACATTAAAAACAAATGAAGTGAAGATATGCAAATGGACAATAAGCATATGGAAAGATGTTCAACATCATTAGTCATTAGGGAAAAGGAAATCAAAATCACAGGATATCACTTCATAGCAACTAGGGTGGCTATACTCTATAAGAAGTCAATGAAAACTATTGGCAAAGATGCAGGGAAATTGGAAACCTCATACACTGCTGTTGAGAAGATAAGACAGTGAAATCACTTTGGAGAACAGTTTGATAGTTCATCAAAGTGTTAAACATAGAATTACCATATGAAACAGCAATTCCATTCCTAGGCACATATCCCAGAGAAATGAAGACATATGTCCACAAGCAGCTTGTACATGAATGTCCGTTATTAATGACAGCCAAAAGGTTGAACTATTCCAGATTTCCCTCAACCGATGAATAGATAAATAACATATGGCATATCCATACAATTGAATATTATTCAGCTGAAAAAGGGAACAAAGTGCTAATTCATTCTACAACATGGCTGAAACTTGAAAGCATCATGCTAAATGAAAGAAGTCAGACACAAAAGGCCACATATTAAATGATTCTATGCATGTATATTAAATGGCCAGAATAAACAAATCTATAAAGATAGAAAGGAGTAGGCTCTGGCTGTGAGAGGCTAGGAGAAGGGGATATGGGATGTGATTGTTGATGAGTCTAAGTTTCCTTTTTGGTGTGGTAAAAATACTCTGGAATCAATGATTATTATGATTGCAAAACTTTGTGAATATACTATAGACCACTGTATACTTTTTTTAAAGATTTTATTTATTTATTTGAGAGAGAGCGGTCATGGCGGGGAGGGCCAGAGGGAGAAAGAGACTTTCTGCTGATTTGGGGCTGTATCCCAGGACCCTGAGACCAAGACCTGAGCCAAAGGTAGACGTTTAACTGACTGAGCCACACAGACACCCCTGAACTGTATACTCTAAAGGGTACCTTTTATAGTATGTGAATTGCATCTTAATTACAAGCAAACTGGTGTACTATGAAGTTTTCACGGAATATTTTTGGTTAAGACTCAATATCCCCTCTTCTATAATAAACTTGTCTGTGAATATCTACAATACAGATATAATGAGCATTATACGTTGTGTTCTACAGAAGAGCAGAAACAGGAGTGGCTTCCATGCAGGTGGTTAAATGGACAGTGGCAATGGTTGCTTGGAAACTGGGCTTGGCACAGGGCTGCATTTCAACAGGTAGGCTGGACAGTGGGTGCAGGGAGCACTGACAGCCCTCACCTGGATCTTGCAAGAGCCTGAGGCTTTGGATGGCTGTCCTGATTCCTGATGCCCTCTATTCCACAGTCTAGCTTACGAACTGTTGACAGACTGAGTTTCCTTCAACGTTATTTAAAACCTGTCTTCCTTAACAAAAAACCTTCAGTGGGGGCCTGGTTTCCTTTCACCCTAACGCTAAGCTAAGCTCCTCTCCTTGGTATGTTGCTATGAGGACCCCTCTAGCTCCCCCAATGACAGTGACTCCTTCTGCTGCACTTGACTAACTTGTGAGTTCACAAAAGAGGAAAAGTGGTCCCCATAGTTTTCTTGCCCCCCCTTTTTTTCCGAAAGCATATGAAAAGCTAAATTTGTAACCATCTTCTAGCAAATCTTAGGATGTAAAAGCATGTGTTTTGTGTACTGGCTTCCCCTTAATTTCCTACTCTCGTTTTAGTTCCCATCATTGTTTCTGAGCTATTTAAGATGTATTTTATCTTGCTTTATCATGTATGTAACTCGAAGGGAGAGGAAAAAGTCAGGTGTTTTTGAAACAGGATGCCTCAAGGGGCCTGCCTATTTTGTCTTCCTAAGAGAACCGAGCTTTTATTGGGAAAAGGCCTTGTTGGAGCCTGTAGAATTGTGAAGACAAAGCCCCTGAGGGTGCAGACTGGAGGCAGAGTGAGGACACAACAGAGAATCAAGGGGGACCCAGTAACAGAAGAAGAGGAATTTAGGAGTTGACTTGGTCACATGGCAGTCAGCTTGAGAGCAGTCGGGGCATTGGATTCTCGGGGGAGCAGAGGGGGTCCTATCACAGAGCACGAGGCCACAGCTTGGGAAGGATGGCCAGCAAGGAATTCCTACTATCAGAGATGGCTGAGGAATGTCTACGATGTTTGGTATTCAGTTTTCAGTCGTTTTTTGTTCTGTGCCACATAATTTCCTGTGGACCTTACAAGACTTCGGTAAGAGCCTGTCACTCATAGTAGCCCTGGGTTGTGGGTAATTTGGTCAGTAGAACATGGGGTCGGTGTCCCAAAGGAGAGAAGCAATGCCAAAGAGAGATGGCAGCCACAGAACCCAAGAGGGGAAGGTGCTGAGAGGTAATGAGAGCTGTGTAGACCAAAGCTGACATTTCTATGTGAGACCTCTCTTTTCCTTTAAACGTAATACAAGAAGAAGAACCTTCAAAGGGGCACCAGGGAGGCTAGAATTTACCAAAGGTAAGGTCTGTAGGTAATTATAACGTTTTATAAACTGCCCTACATTCTTCCCAGTGGAAACAGAATGGGAAAGAAAAGCCACCACCGTTCTGCATCCATTCGCATAATCCCTCTGTTCTTGAATGTTTCTCCCTCTCCCGTCTACATTATTCAGGGCCTAAAATCCACACACCTCCCCAGGATGGAGTTTGTGGTGCTTTATCCTTCACTAATTCCTATAACTCTTCTGGAATTGTGTTTCTAAGTACCAACAGTGGCAGTGTCACTAAGAACTTGATATTAACGCAAAACCTCAGTCCCTACCCCACACCCATGGAATCCAGCGGCGGGTCCAGGTAATAGGTGTGTTACCAAGCCCTCTAGGTGGTTCTAATGGAATGTTAAAGTTTGAGAACCAGTACAGGGACCAGAGGCATTCTGTTGGAGTGGCAATCAGGTCACATCTCTCTCCAGGTCAACGCCATCTGATGGAGTCCTATCCCACTTCTAGCAAACAAAACAAAACAAAACAAACCCACAAAGTATTTGTCATGGTCTTCCAGGTCCACATATACCTTGGTTCCATTTTCACCTGCCTGACCTCATTTGCTCCCCCTCTCACTGTCCCTGGCACTCACTTCCCTCCAGTCACTGAGGCCAGGCTTGCTTCTGCCTCAACACATTTATTGGAGCTGTTTCCTCTGCCTGGAACATTCTTCTTAAGATGTCCCCATGGCTCCATCCCTCACCTTCTTCAAATTATTTCTTCTGGAAAGCCTGCCCCAGTCACACTATTTGTAACTAGATTCACCCCCACCGTGGGAACTACCCATTCCTGTTCTCTGGTTTATTTTCCCCATAACATTCATCAGCATATAACAGTGTGTATATTTCACTTCCTCAAGCTTTTCATTGTTTGTCTCATTCTGCTAGAATGTAATCTCCAGGAAAGCAGAGATCTTATTTCATGTTTTCTTATTTTGCTCATTAATATAGTCCTTGATATATGTGGTGATGAGTATTCAATAAATACTTGTTGAATGAGGGGTGCCTGGGTGGCTCCATCTTTTTAGTGTCTGCCTTCAGCTCAGGTCATGATCCCGGGGTCCTAGGATAGAGCCCCACATCCGGTTCCCTGCTCAGCAAGGAGTCTGCTTCTCCCTCTCCCACTCCCCCTGCTTGTGTTGTCTCTCTTACTGTCTCTCTCTCTCTATCAAATAAATAAAAATCTTTTTAAAAAAACTTGTTGAATGAGTGAATTTCATACCAATTTTCTGTCTTTCCATTGTTCATGGACTACTCTACCCATTGTAGTCTTTGTGGCCAACTAGTTTGTCAGCTCCATTAAAAGAGATAACATACCCTTGATGTCAGTCTTCCCCATCAGCCTAGCACCATGCTGAAAATTTAGAGAGCATAAGATGCTCCTTGATTATAGGTCTGACCACATTGTCCCACGGACTTGGGATTCAGGACCGAAAACTCATGCAGTACCCCATAGACATCTGGAGCTCTACCACTCCCTTCAACACACAGCTCGAAGCTCCAAGCCTGCCCCCTCTCTCTTGTCCAGCTATAATTCCCAGTCATTTCTCCTGACATGCAAAGAATCCACCTCTCACTGGCTGCTCTCTCCACCCCCAGGCTGTGCCTGCTCAGGCAGCCTCCATCTGTCCCTCACCCTAGTTCCAGTGACCCAGCATGACAGCTGAGATCTATAATTTATTAGTATCCTTCTGCTGGGCCTTTTCTTTCTTCCTTTTTCTCAGGCATCATTGGTACACAAGCCTTATTCAGCACCATCAGAGGGGCTGCAGGTGTTTGAAAGGCCCCCAAATGGAGGTAATCTGAATCAAGCATTGGGCTAAGATAAGCAATTTGAGATTCTGGAACATGCTGTGCAGAGGGAAAAAGTCTTTATTACTTTAAACAGTGTCCTGGAATCTCTTTACTACCCTTCTTATTTGCATTTGACTGAATGTGTAGTAAAAATCACATTTTGTTCTTTGAAGAAACATGTATATTGATTGAGCCTCTAAGAGCCTCTGAGAGAGGGCCAGACAGCACGCATGAGTTGTCTTCTCAAACCTCAGTAGGCAATATGTGTTTTTAATAATTATCTGGTAATTAACAGCTGTGATTCAAAGCCTTTCATTTGGAAAAAAATAATAATAATTTTACTTCCTGGTGCCAGGAGCCAGATGGACAGCCAAAGAGAGAAGCCTCCAGCTCTGTAGCAGACAAGTAGAGAAGGTGAGGTCCATGAGCTTCCTCCTCACCCTGCAGCTGGCACAACATCTGGACAGGAGAACAAAGCAACAGCAGAGATACCTGTGTCCCCACCCTCCCAACACACATACTTAGTGCTAATTACAGTAGTGGTTTGTAATCTCTGCTACAAAAAAACATAGTCCCTCCCTCTGCTTACTTGTTCTAAGTGACCTCTTTTAAAAGATCCACTGTCTGATAAATAATGTCAAACTGGGAAATTATTTTTGAAATATCATAACCATGAATTTGTTATTTAGTTCAAAGAAATTGCACTGTCCCTCGGGCTGTCTTGATGCTCACTACCACCACCTCAGCCATCTCCCCCTTCCCCTGCTGATCCTGGAACTTCGGGGTCAATGAAGAACAAACTATCTTCCCAAAATCATGTGTTAGTAGCAGATATATTCAATATCTTCACAAATATCTCTCTCCACTACACACACACACACACACACACACACACACACACACATTACTTTGCTGAAGATATCAGGAGAAGGAAGATGAAACAAAGGAGAAGGATGACAAAAAGCTAACAACCTGTGTCTGTATTTTCATTACATTTCTCAGTAAGTTCAGTTTCTGGCCTCACAGAGGTATGGGGTATGAGGACTGGAGTTAATCTTCTCTGCTGAAACCATCTCAAACTTGACATGGATTTGAGGACTCTGTTATTCACACAGAAAGAAAGAGAGGAAGGGTGGAGGGAAGAGAGAGAAGGAAGGAAAGAGGGAGAGAAGAAGGAAGGAAGAAAGGGTAGGAATGGTCTTCTATAGCCTACCCCACTTATACCTGTGTTTGTTTGCTGTATGTTTGACATGAACCTGTCATGTGGGAGACACCATATGCAACACCATCATGGAGAAGACTGTATTCCAATCCAGAAGCTGTATGATCCACAACACTCAAGTGGAAGAGCATCAGTGGTAAGTGATTCTTGGCTCTGCATGATTCCATCCATCACCAGGAACAGTGGCAAAGCTGCAGTTGCCTTTCCAATCCCGCTTTGAGGAGCTTAATATTTTAATGGTTGCCATGGCAAGCAAGCTTAAAACACCACTGGATGATATGGATGGCAGAAGATAATGCTTTATAATGTTCAGTGGACACTCTGAAAGGAGGATTTGGGTATCTCCATTTTTAAAGTGTATTTTTTACTTTTATTTTTTTAAGTGTGTTCCATGCCCAGCATGGAGCCCAACACGGAGCTTGAACTCATGACCCTGAGATCAAGACCTGAGCTGGGATCAAGAGTCTGAGACTTAACTAATTGAGCCACCCAGGTGCTCTATTTTTGCTCCAGGTGCTCCAGGTATCTCCATTTTTTTTATAATGGGAAGAATTGCAAGTTGAGGACCAGAAGAACGGGATGCTGGTTTCAGATCTGCCCTTATATAGCTATGTGACCTCGGAGGGTATGTCACTTAGCCTCTCTGGGCAGAGAGGTTCCTGTCCTGAAAAGTGAAAAAGTAATAGCAAATGCTAACTATTGGGATTTTAAGATAGTAATAATGTATGGTCAGACGGTTGGAATCTGGCCTTTCCTCTCTGTTCATCAACTGGGAGACTTTAAACATTTCATTTAACCTTTCTGGGTTTTCATTCTTCATTGAGAAAATTGGGAATTAAAGATGCACACTATAGATATTGCAATTGTGTGAAACCAGCAATAGATAAAAAAAAGAGAGTATCTCTGACCAGCAAATAAATCATGGAGAGGAGAAATAGCTCTGGTAGACTTGAAATGATCTTATTTAGGGCCTACTGACTCTAACCGTGATCCTAACACTCTCTAGTGGCCCTGAAGCTCCCTCCAAGTTTGTTGATGCTAAGCCAAATGAATCAGGCATCACACTGTAATCATCACTGTAATCCTCACTAGTAGAATCTATTAGAAAGTACAAAATAAAACATCAGCATCAGCATATTTACTTCCATCAATACATTATCCTGCATCTTCCTCCTTCACTCTCTGTAAGGGTTAGCCAAGATTTTGAACTCTCTATGTTTCTAAATTAAAATGTGTATCCAATTATGCATGTCTTGGAGAGTTACCTCGGAATTTTGCCTTAGAGTAAAAAGTCCATATCAACAGAATTTCACCAAAGTTTTCCTTTTGACAATCAGGCAATAAGCATTCCGTCACTTTCATGCCGAACCATTCACTTTTACTGGTTATGGTTTGTGAGGGGAAAAATGACTGTCTGGACATCCAGAATACACTGTTACCAATGTTCAGGGAGCTGGCGTGCATGTCTACAACCTTGGAGAACTTTGGTTAAGCACATAATGATATGGACACAATGGAGACCAGATTATTGAAAAAATAATGAGAGTAATTATAATTATACTTGCATCTATTATTTTGTATTGAACATTGTATGCCAAGCATTGTGTTTGATGCTTTGCAAGCATTATTTTCTTTACTCCTCACAACAACACAAAGAGAGAGGCAATACAATCCTCACTGTACAGATTATGAGACTGAGAGGAGGTTTAGGGATGTTGAATAACTTTCAACTTGGTAGATGGAGGTGGGATTCATATTCAGGCAAACTTTATTCCAAAGCCAGTGCTCTTAGCCACTATGCATACATAATAGTTATTGAGTACTTATAATATGCCCAATCTATTATAAACACTTTCATTTCATGATCACAAATTCCTAGTGAGGGATTAGGATTATAATATCTCTATTATAGATGAGAAAACTAAGGCTCAGAAAGTTTAGATAATTTGCCCAAAGCCACCCAGCCCCTAACTAGAGGAATGAGGAGTATATTTTGTCTCTTTGCCCCAAAAAATCATGGTGCTAAGGTGAAATTTGAGAAAGACAAGTACAAAGGAAAAATAAATCCTGCAGTCTCCTGAGATCTAGTAATAATTCTTCTGCTAGTTAGCCAGGATATTCTGGTTTCTTAGGGTCACTTATCTTATTTGAGCGGGAAGAGGTTTTTTTGGAGGGTAACAACAGTATGTATTTTTTTTTAGGATTTTATTTATTTGAGAGAGAGAGAAAAAGAGTATGAGCAGGGGAGAGTAGTAGAGGGAGAGGGAGATTCTGACTTTCCCCTGAGCAGGGAGCCTTACTCGGGGCTCCACCCCAGGATCCCAGGATCATGACCCAAGCCAAAGGCAGACCCTTAACCGACTGAGTCACCCAGGTGTCCCATGAGCATGTACTTTAAAAGATATTTTCTAGTGTTCTTTCAAATTCTAAAATCATTGATTAACATTGCTCTAGTTTTTATATAGAAAAGAAAAACATCTTCCATATCTAAAGTATTTTTGTGTACAAATTGGAAAGAAACAGATGGTCACAATGGTTATTTAAGTATTTACAGTGGACTAAGCATTCACCCAAGTGCTCTGCTCATTTAAACCTCACAAAACCCCTATAATGTAGGTACTTCTTTTTTTTTAAGATTTTATTTATTTATTTGACAGACAGAGATCACAAGTAGGCAGAGAGGCAGGCAGAGAGAGAGGGGAAGCAGGCTCCCCGCTGAGCAGAGAGCCCAATGCAGGGCTCGATCCCAGGATCCTGGGATCATGACCTGAGCCGAAGGCAGAAGCTTTAACCCACTGAGCCACCCAGGCACCCCATAATGTAGGTACTTCTTATTGCTCCCATTTCATCATTAAGATGTTAAGACAAAGACAGGGTACATAGTGTACTCAAGATCTCTTAGACGGTAAGGAGAAGAGGTAGGGCATGATTTCTGGTGGCTTATTTCATAGTCCATACTTTAAACCTCTGTAACATACTCTGAAGTCAAAATTGTTCATTAGCTTGATAGCAGTCAACATGATGCAAAATTATATCAGCAATGCAAGACAATGTTGCAGAAAGAGTTCACGCACAGATGATAGGCTAAATTGAGTTTGAATCTCCATATTGCCACCATCACCATCACATATTCTTTCTACCATATCAAGCCTGCAATCCATCACTAGGCTTCCAGTTTTACTTAGTAAGAGTTCAGTCTGTCTATTTCCCCCACTCCCCTCATAACACCCAGGACATATCTGTTGAATGAATGAATTATTTACGGGGGGGGGTGTTGAGCCAGCCTTACAAATATTATATTGTCTGATTCCAAAGCCCAAGAAATTTGTTTTTCCAGAATTGCCTTGCAGAATAAATTAGTGCAGATCAGACCAAAGCTAAGCATTCTTCAGGCTGTGTAAACAAGTAGTTTGATATTCAAAGGTAGACACACTGCATTTAACAAAGTGTATGGCCTCTCTGAGTCTCCACTTACCTGTCCATAAATTTGAGATCATGTTGTCACACGTGCTTGTGAGAATTCAAAGCAATAACTGTCAAGCACCTAGCACACTGCCTGGCATAATGTAGACATACAATAATGGGCAACTTCTAAAATGTCTTTCAAAAAAATAATGTCAACTGAAACAGTAGTATCTGTAGCCTGTCTCACTCATCTTTTTTGAATCATAATGTTTCTTTGTTCTAAGGAAACACCCATGAACACCTGGGCAAGGGCCTATGTTTCCCCCCATGAAGAATTTTTAAGACAACCTACACCAAAAATATACTCAAGGTGAAATGAACATGAGTGTGAGAATGACATCTTGCAGGAAAAAAAAACAAAAAACAAAAAACAGCCCACAATCTGGGCATACATAGAACACAGTGATTTCTAATTATTTCCGACTTGCCCCCTTATGAGTGTCTTCTAAAGTTGAAGCTTTTGTTACTTTTCCATTTAGATCTTGAAGAGTGAATTTCCCAGCGGACGTAACGCGTGATGATTTGGCTCCTCAACCCCCATTAGTATTGATGGAGCACAACAGGATGCTTAAAATAAACAGGGTCCCCTTGGCCTCCATAAATGCCTCCACACTTAGCAAATAAGTAGCACGTTTTAGCTTGGAATCACAAGCATGAAACGGCTTGTTGTCAAGTTCCTACAGCACTCAAAGGACCATTCAGAAACTTATTATTTCTCTGTCTTGGGTCTCTTGAGGCAGTATCCTTTCTACCATATCAAGCCTGCAAGGCTATGGGTTCTCATGCTTCCATTGTGAGCACCCTCCATGTGATCTTTGCATATTTTATGGCGGCTTTCACTGCTATGGGTTATTTGGAGCTCTACCTTTACCTTTTTCCCTGAACGTGCTCTCCAGCATTATGTAGCTGGTACAGCCAAAGAGCTGCCTTTCCTGGGCTACACTGCATGGATTTCCTTAGCTTCAAAGCAAACAGCTGACTTCTGCTTCTGGCTGAGAGGGAGTGACAGGCACCAGATTACCCTCCTATCTGAAACAACAATAACACCAGCAAGAAGCACAAAATATACGGGGCATTGAGTTTCAAGACACTGGAAATAAGGCACTGAAAGATAGTAATCCCTGAGAGATGGAAAAGCAAATGAGGTTAGCCCTACAATTGTCCCAGCTAACCGCCTGGAGAGAGATCCTAAGCACAGTGCAGGGAGGGAGTAATCAGGCAGAGACCAAAGGACTCCCTAAATCAAGCAGCTAAGAGATCAGGGAAGTGGAAGCAGAGTTCTTAGAACAGAATACCAGGGAGGAGAATACCTGCCCAGAAAGAGAATTCCAGAGACCGATAGAAGACTGCTTTGAGTATTCAGAGTAGTCAGTACATGGGTGGGATGAAATTCTCAAAGTCTGGGGAAAGAATCATGCAGAGGATTGGAGGCAACAGTGTCCAGCACTCATAAAGGATCAGGTATAGTGTCTTTTCCTATCAGCCATTTGAGAAAAACTAAGATTCTTGAGCCACTGAATCGAGTACTCTTATGTCCCTTGCCTTGGCGGGGGCGGGGGGTGGGGTGGCTGGTGCTCACCATTTAACACTGCATTGATCTCACCTAACAAATCTTAAAAGTAAGATCCAAAGGAAACTGTATTTGTAGATAAAAACTATCCCACCAAAAAACAAAAACAAAAACAAGACAAGCAAAAACAAACAAACAAACAAAAAAACATGTAAGCCAAGAAGACTTCATTGGTGAACTTCACCAAATATTTAAGGAAGAATTAATATCATACACAAATTCTTCCAGGAAATTAAAGTGAAGAGAAAAATCCCAATTTATCCCATGAGTCCAGCATTATCTTGACACCAAAACTGTAAAAGGACATTTAAAAAAAAAACTGCAGAACAATACCCCTCATGAATATATATGAAAATCTTCTAGACAAAATTTCAGTAAATTAAATTCAGTAATATATAAAAAGGATACATCAGGGCCATGCAAGTTTTTTTTTCCAGGAAAACAAGTTCGGTATAATATTTAAAAAAAAAAACAAATCAATGTAATCCACAATATTAATAAACTAAAGTAAGAAAAGCATATTATCCCAAAAAATAAGGAGAAAAGCATTTGACAAAGCCTAACATCCATTCCTGCTTAAGGGGGAAAAATCTTGGCAAATTAAGAAAACTTTCTCTATCTGATAAAAAGCATCTGTGAAAAACCATTGGTTATCAGGATATGTTAAAGTATAAGACACAATGTTTCTCTTGTAAAATCAAAGACAAGGATGTTTATTTACATGATTTCTATTCAGCCTTGTACTGGAGGTTCTACCCCCAATGCAATAAGGCAAGAACAAGAAATAAAAGCCATTGAAATCGAAAAAGGAGAAGTAAAACTTATTTGCAGATGACGTAATTGCCATTATAGAATATCTGATGAAATCCATAAAAAAGCTATTATAACTAATGAGTGTAGAAATGTTGCAAGATGAAATATTCCATGCGAAATCAGTTGCATTCCCATATGCTGCCAATAAATGATCTGAAATTTAAATTAAAAAATAATACCATTCAAAAATGTTTTGAAAAATTATTTATTTATTTTCTTTTTAAAAGATTTTAATTATTTGAGACAGAGATGGAGAGAGAGAGAGAGAGAGAGAGCATGAGCAGGGGGGAGAGGGAGAAGTAGGCTTCCCACTGAGAAGGGACCACCCCCCAATGCGGGGTTCAATCCCAGGACCCTGAGATCATGACCTAAGCTGAAAGCAGACACTTAACTAACTGAGCCACACAGGTGCCCCAAAATTGTTAACAATTTAAATACTTAGGGCTAGCCCTGTCAAAGGATACCCAAGACCTGTGCATTGAGGATTATAAAACATAGCTGAAATAAATTAAAGAAGACCTAGGTAAATAGAAACATATACCAATATGATACTGAGTCAGTCACAGACATTACTTTTAAGATGACAATGTTCTCAAAATTAATGTAGACTTAATATAATCCCCAAATATTGCTAGTTCTTTTTAGTAGTAATTGACAAACTGATTTTTAAAATCTACATGGAGATACAAAACACACCAAATCACCAAACAATTTTGAGGAAGAAATAGTTGGGGGCTTAACATCACCTGATTTGAAGACCTGTTACAAAGTTACAGAAAGCAAAACAGTGTAGTACTAGTAAAAGGACAGAAAAATAGATCAATGGAACAAAACAGAGTCCAGAAATTGACCCAAAGTTATAAAAACTGCCTTTTTGTCTTTGTTTTGTTTTGTTTTTGTACAAAAGTGCTCAAACAACTCAATGGAGAAAAGATACAATCTTTTCTACAAACAGTGCTGAAACAATAAGATATCTATAGCTTTCAAGAAAAATTCAATCCATTCTTTGCACTGTATACAAAAATAACTCAAAATGTATCAAACACCTAAATGTAAAATCTTTTTTTTTTAAAAAAAAGCATAAGAAGAAAACCTTTCTGACCTTGGGTTAGGTGCTGATTTCTGAGATGTGATACCAGAACACAATCTATAAAAGAAAAAAATGACACATTGGGCTTCAGTAAAATTTAAAATTTCTTCTCTTTTAAGGGCACTGTTGGGAAAATGAAAAGATAAGCCATAGACTGAGAAAAAGTATTTCAAATCATACATCTGCTAAAGAACTTAGATCCAGAATATATAAAGAACTTTCACATTCAAAAGTAAGAAATATAGCAACTCATAAAAACAGATCTGAACAGCTATAATACCAAAGAATATATACAATTAGCAAAAAAGCATGCAAAAAGATGCTGAGCTTTATTAGTCATTAGAGAAATTCAAATGAAAACCACAATGAGAAAACCACTACCTCCTTATTAGGATGAGTATAATTCTAATTATTTCACTAATAGTTAACCAGACACTTACTATATAGTTGACCAATTCTACTCCTAGTTACTTACTCAAGAGAAATAACAGTGGGGCACCTGGGTGGCTTAGTTGGTTAAGCGTCTGCCTTTGGTTCTGGTCACGAGCCCAGGGTTCTGGGGTTGAGCCGTGCATTGGGCTCCTGCTCAGAGGAAAGCCTGCTTCTCCCTCTCCCTCTGCCTGCCGCTATGCCTACTTGTGCTCTCTCTCTCTCTGCCAATAAAAAATATATATATATTATTTTTAAAAAAGAGAGAAATAAAACCATGGACCATACAAAGTCTTGTTTATTCTTACAATGAAACACTACTCAATAATCAAAAAGAATGAACCATTGATAAATGCAACAACATGCATAGAGTCTCAAAATAATTATGGTGAGTAAAGTCAGACAAAAGCAAATATGTACTGTGTGAATCAAAATATATAGAACTCTAGAAAATGCAAATTAATTTACAGGGACAGAAAGAAGATCAGTGGTTGCATCTGTGGGGAGGTGGTTAACAGGAAGGAGGGTATATGGTAACTAGACATCAAGGAAACTCACAAGCAAACAGTCACATTAAAAACAATCAATTGTCATGCTTAAATATGTGGAGTTTATTGCATATCAATTACACCTCATAAAGTGGTTAAATGTACATAAAAATAGCAAATAATGATTGGTGGAGGAAATAGCCTGAAGTGCTAAAATAAATCTTCCTGCCTATTTGTCCTATTCACCTTCGATCTAGGTTTTTCCCAAACTCTGCAAACTGATTTTCTTTTGGGAAATATTGCTGGATTTACTACATGAGGAATTTATGCGTTCCCCAATGCAATTTTGGTGTACATGGGAAAAAGAATTCTAAGTCTCCATCTTTGCATTGCCTCTTCCCTGTGAACCTGTCCTTTAAATAAAATTGTATTCACTGCTGACATAATATGCAAGGTGCTTCTAATAGCTCCTGTGGTGAGTTGAATTATGTCATGTTCAAGTCCTAACCCCAAATACCTGTTTATATGATGTTATTTGGATATAGGACCTTTTCAGAAGGAATCAAATTAAGACTTAGTAGAAAGAAACAAGATGGGATTGGGAGGGAGACAAACCATAAGTGACTCTTAATCTCACAAAACAAACTGAGGGTTGCTGGGGGGAGGGGGTTGGGAAAGGGGGGTGGGATAATGGACATTGGGGAGGGTATGTGCTATGGTTAGTGCTGTGAAGTGTGTAAACCTGGCGATTCACAGACATGTACCCCTGGGGATAAAAATATGTTTATAAAAAATAAAAATTAAAAAAAAAAAGACTTAGTGTATATTTTAATTCTTTCCTACAAAATCCATATGTTGAAGTCAGAACACTTACTGCCACAGGGTGTGACTTTATTTAGAGACAGAGCCTATAAAGAGGTGATGAAGTTAAAATCAAGTTTTAGTGTGGACCCAAATACAATATGATTGTTTCCTAATGAGAAGAAATTTGGACACACACACATGTACCAGGGGTGTGCGCAGATAGGAAAGGCCATGAGCACACAGGAGGAAGGTGGTCATCTCCAAGCCAAGGAGAGGCATGTCGGAAGAAAACAGCTTCCTCACAACCTCTGATCTTTGATCATACTGGATTAGAGTGGTCCCTACACACAATTACTGGTATCTTCATAGAAGAAAGGAGAGGGAGATTTAGAGAGACACACTAGAGAGGAGAACACCATCTGAAGACAGATACTGGAGTGATACAGTGATATGTCCATAAACCAAGGAACACCAAAGATTACAGGCAACCACCAGAAGGCAGCAGGAAGATTGGAACAGAGGCCCCCCTCAAAGTCTCCAGAAGAAACCAACCCTCTCAGTACCTTTATTTTAGACTTCCAGCCTCCAGAGCTGTGAGAAAATAAAATTCTGTTGTGTTAAGTCACCCAGTTTGTGGTAATTTGTTATAGCAGCCACAGAAAACTAATACAGTCTCCAAAACACCTTCCTTTCTTTTAGTACTAGAAACCAGTTCTTGATATTTGCAAATCATATATCTGTTAAAAGGTTGCTACCCAAAATATATAAAGAACTTATACAACTCAATTACCAAAAAAAAAAAAAAAAAAAAAAAAAAGCCCCAGACAATCCAATTTAAGAAATGGGCAGAGGATCTGAATAGAAATTTTTCCAAAGAACACATACAGGTGGCCAGATGCATTAAAAAGATGCGTGACATCACTAATCATCAGGGAAATGCAAATCAAAACCACAATGAGATATCACCTTACACTTGTCAGAATGGCTATTTTTAAAAAGATAAGAAAAAACAAATGTTGGCAAGTATCTGGAAAAAGAGAAACCTCAGGCATTGTTGGTGGGAATGCAAACTGGAAAACAGTATTGTGGTTCCTCAAAAAATTAAAAATCAAACTACGACAGGATCCATCAATTCCACTACTATGTATCTCTTTGAAGAGAATGAAAACACTACTTTAAAAAGATATATGCATCCTTAAATTCATTGCAGTGCTATTTATAATAGCCAAGATATGGAAACAATATACTCATTGATAGATGAACGGAATACTACTACTCAGCCATAAAAAAAAAAATGAAACCTTGCTATTTGCAACAATGTGGATGCACCTTGAGCATATTATACCACGTAAAATCATTCAGAAATAAGACAAATAGCACATGATTCCACTTACCTGTGGAATCTGAAAAACAAAACAAACAAAGAAAACAAAATGAAACCCAGATTTGTAGGTACAGAGGAAAGATTGGTGGTCAGAGGGAGGGGGATTAGGAGAGTTAGGGGAGGGTGAAATGGGTAAGGAAGATAAAAAAATACAAACTTTCAGTTGTAAAATATTAAGTCATAAAGATGCAATGTACAGCATGGGGAATATGGTCAATAATGTTGTATTAACCTTCTATGGTAACAGGTGTATGGTTAATAATGTTGACCAAATAATATGGTCAATAATGTTGTATTAACCTTCTATGGTAACCTTCTATGGTAACTAGACATCATGGTGATCATTTTGCAATGGACACAGATGCCCAATCATGTTTTACATTTGAAGACAATATAATATTGCATGGTAATATAATATTATATTATACTTCAATTAAAAAGAAAGAAACTGGGGCACCTGGGTGGCTCAGTGGGTTAAGCCTCTGCCTTCAGCTCAGGTCATGATCCCAGGGTCCTGGGATCGAGCCCCACATTGGGCTCTCTGCTCAGCAGGGAGCCCGCTTCCCCCTCTCTCTCTCTCTCTGCCTGCCTCTCTGCTTACTTGTGATCTCCCTCTCTGTCAAATAAATAAATAAAAATCTTTAATTAAAAAAAAAAGGAAGAAAGAAACTTTATCTCCCTATTTCTTATTTCAGTTGGGCAACCGCTATATGTTTATAGACTACGTTTCCCAGTCTTCATACAGTAGGTATGGTCATGTGACTAAGTTTGAGCTAATGGCATATAAGCAAAAGAAATGTACATTGCTTGCTCTATTTTCCCTCCTCTTTACTAACTGGAAATTGGTGAAAATTGGAAAAATCATGGAGACCAAGTGTTGGAGATGACAGAGCAGCTGTGCGGCCTTAGCCTACTTACTTCTAAAATGTCAAGTGAGAGAGAAATAGAATCCTGTCTTAGTTCAGGCATTGTATTTGAGAGTGGTCTGCTCCCTAGTTAATGACCACATATTTCATAATTACCCTTTTATCTGTCTTATGCCATTAGCTCCTAGAAACTAGCATTTGTTGTGCGTTTCCCCGAACCACGTGGCATAATTTCATGTATAAACAGATCTTTCTTCTTTGATCACTGAGAACATTTATAAAACAAGTATGGTTCTAGGACTTCTTCAGCTTGTGAAATTAAGGAGCCGGATTCAATAAATGTCAATGAGCATAAATCCAGTGAAATAGCGCCACTCAGACCACTCTGCCTTGTGTCTTGGCCACAGGAAATGGCAAAGGCTGGGGAAGATGGACAAGAGCAATGTGGTATCAAATGTGTCACAGACATCATAGGGTGACAATGGACTAGAGTGCACTAGGGAAGGGCAACGCTCTATGAAGATATGAGCCATGTGCCCTACATCTGTGCTATTCCTAATTGTGG
This sequence comes from Mellivora capensis, assembly GCA_004024625.1. NCBI lineage: Eukaryota > Metazoa > Chordata > Mammalia > Carnivora > Mustelidae > Mellivora > Mellivora capensis. Next base: position 91,050 of record PISX010000196.1, read on the forward strand.
CAGTTACTTCTTCCATATTACGGCATGTTTGAATTCCTTCTACAGTGAGGGGAGTGGGCCTGAAAGACTTGGAAGCACAAAGAGAAGAGGGTATGTTTGCCTACCTGTACCTACCTGTAGAAGACACTTTCCTAGGGGAGAAAAGAGAAAATACTCAGGAAGAGAGATTTTTTTTTTTTTTAAAGACTAGTTCTCTAAAAGATAGAAAATAATGAATTGGGCCTAGGAAGTTAAAAAAAATCACTCCAGACACAATTGCTCCTGGTGGCAGGAAGTGTTAATGAGGCATTTAACATTTGGACTTCACTTAATAGCTGAGGCTAAGTTGAGACAGACTAGGCTGAACCATGTAGATAGGAGGAGGACAATAAAGCAAATGGTTAGAAACAGAACTTTATCACAGCTAAGTGGCAACAATACCCTTTTGTGCTTAGCCGGATTGTTATCTTTTCTCTCTCTCTCTTTCACTTGCGTGTATGGCATTGTGTAGTTTATATTTAGAACATGTACTCAACTATTTTCTATTTTGTTGCTCTAAAAACTTCCATTTCTTTATAATTATACACCCAGTGTGCAGCATGACATTCTTGTTTTCCCATACAAAGACTGACTAAATTCCTAGCCTTATGCGGTCCTAAAGAGGTGTCAGAATGGCCTGGAAGTCTTATAAGCCACAGGCACTGGCCCTGCCCCCCAGGGTTTCGGATTCACTGAGTCTGGAGCTGGGCCATAAAATGTGCATTTCTTATAAATTCCCAGATGCTGTTGATGGTGCTGTCTGGGGATTAGCCTTTGAGAACCACTGGATTAGTGGATTAAGGGAAATGGGCTGAATCTTGTGTTTAGGTAGATGGTGGCATGACACTGAGTATATTATATAGTATTATGTGGTCTATTCAACAAGACATCCTGAGCATTTTCCTAGGTCATTAAGTGGTTTTTGGAAACAGGAGTAATTGTAGAATAGTTGTATGTTGATAGGAGTGATCCAGGGAAAGGAGAAGATTGATGATTTGGGAGAAAGAGCTGAAAATTGTCTCTGAGTTAGTGAAAGGAGATGGCTTCTGTACACCAGTGATGAGTTAGTTCAGACTTTCTGTCTCCAGTTGACTTCCTCTCTGTCACTCTTTTTGCCCCCACCACACTGACACTGTTCTCGTCAAGATCACTAATGGCCTCCACAATGGTTGACCTTGTGAAGATCATTCCTAATGATCTCTACATTGCATCCATTGTTGAGTCCTCATGACACTTGACATAGCAGCATTTAATATCACTGATCATTTTTTCTTTACAGTACACTTTCTTCCCTTGTCCTCCAGGATACCATGTTCTCCTCTTTTGTTTTTGTTTTTTCCTTCTATCCCAAAGATTACTCCCTCTTAACCCCCTTTCCCGGTACCTCTGCCTCCCCTACTCTCTCCATGGTGGAATTCCTAAGGCTCACACTCTGGGTAGCTGCTCTTTTGTTTCTATACTCTGTTTTGTGATCTCACCCAAGTTTACAGCTTCAAATGTAATGCATATGCTGATTACTCACAAATGTGTCAATCCTGAGAGACATCTGCCTTGAACTATGGACTCACATTACCAACTGTCTTTTCAACCACTCTACATGAATGGTTAACAAATGCCTCCAAGTTCAACATGTTAACTTCCTTAACCTACATTTCCCATCTATGTTAATGGCAACACCATTATTTCAGATGCTTGGGCCAAAAACTTTTAGGTCAACTTGACTCTCGTCTTTCACTTACAGCTGTCAACTTACCCTTTAGGAAATCCTACTTCATTTTCCTTCAGAATAAGCACCGCATCTATCCTACCACCTCACTGCTTTAACTACCATCCCTTTCTTGGATTATTGAAAAGAATCTCCCTGTTTCTACTCTGGCCCCTGAAATCTAAACACAATAGAGAAAAAGGAACAATTTTTTGAAACATGTCATTTCATGCTACTCCTCTGCTCAGAAATTGCCTATGGATTTTCATTCACATAGAATAAAATCAGAAGTCTTTACAGTGGCCTACAAAACCCAACTCTTAGGTAGGCACCTTTCTTGCCTCCTCTCGGTCTTACCTCTGTCTTCATTGCCTCCCATCCTCCCACCTGTTCCACACTGGCTTCCCCACTGTTCTCAAACACACTAGACAAGCTCCCATTCATACCATTTGCAGTCTTTTTTCATCTATGCAATCCTTATCTAAATTATTTTAATTTTTAAAAGATTTTATTTATGTATTTGAGAGAAAGTGAGAGAGAGAGAGAGAGAGAGAGAGAGAAGGAGCAGGGGGAAGGACAGAGGGAGAAAGAGAAACAGTCTCCTTGCTGAGCAGGGAGCCCAACCTGGGCTCCGGGACCTGAACCCAATCTTGGGACTCTGGGATCAGGACCTGAACCAAAGGCAGACATTTAACAGAGCAACCCAGGAGCCCCTGAAATACTTTCTTCCCCCCCAGAGATGTCCACAAAGCTATTCCATCATTACCTGAATTCCATCATTACCTGAAATCCTTTCTCCCCCCCCAGAGATGTCCACAAAGCTTATTCCATCATTACCAAATAATACCTTCAAAGTGAGGCCAACCATGATAATACACTGCCACCTCAATCTTTGTCACTCCCCATCACCTACTCATCTGTATTTTTCTTCTTAGCACTTACCATCTTCCAGCATTTGCTATAATTTATTTATGTTATACTTTTTATCTATTTTCTCTCCACAGAAATATAAGCTCCCAAGGGCAGGGCGTTTTGTTGCTTGGCTCACTGATGCATTCCCAGGGTTTAAAACCATTTTGAAAACATCGACAGTCCTCAGTAGATGTTTGATGAATAAATGAAACATGTGACTTCATAGTTTTCATCATATTTACTGCATATAACCATTCTTCTAAGGCTGGGCAGTTAGGTTGTTTCTACTATTTTGTTGTTTTATAGAACTGCAAAAAATAGCCTTTCATAAAAACCTTGTATTAGTAATATTTTAACCACCCCAGGATATAATCCTATAATTGGGAACACCAAGTAAAATGGCATAGGTATTTTAATACCTTTGTTGCGTGCAGCCAAACTGCTTTTCAGTTTATATTTCCAATAATAGTGTTTGAGCATACCCACTGCTAAGATAGTTAACATTTTTCTAACCTTTGCCAATTTGTGAGGCAAAAAGAAACACATCTAAACTATAATTAATTTGAATTTATTTGATGAAAAGCGATCAGAGGTTTTTGTTTAATTTCTTGATCATTAACATATTTTTAACTAGCTTTTCAGTCTTTGCTTATTTTTCTATTGAAATGTTTATGTTTTTCTTATTGATTTTTGCAGTTCATTATGTAGTAAAGACAGAAGAGTTTGTTGTGTTAAAAATATTTACCCACTTTGTTTGCTTTTACATTTTTGTTTGACATACAGAAAGATTTAATCTTAATGTTACCGAATTTATTAGTCTTTCCTCCCTTATTTTGTCATTGCATTTGCACATAGACAAATATTCTCCATCCAGTTAAACCCATGTAGATTTACTCATATTCGCTTCCAGTTTTAATGATTTTGTATTTTATTTGCTGCTCCGTAGTCTAATTATAATTTATTTTGGAGTTGGGCTTTATATAGATTTTTTCACTATTAGAAAAATCTACACCACTTATTGAATACCCCTTTCTTACCTGATTTCTGAAATTGTCATATTCATGCAAAAAAATTTACATTTTGTAACAGTATTGCTGGACAATCAATTATGTTACATATATCATTCTATTGATTCTCATGCCAGAAACCCACAGTTTATATTACTATAATATTTTGAAATGATTTCAAATAGGCAGAACTATGGTGGTTTCCCATAGCCCTGGTCTGCTAAACCTTCCAATCAGGCTTTTTTCTTCCCCAGCATTCCTCGTGGTACTGCCAGAGTTGGCAGGTCCAGGTAACCCACACAAGTGCTCCTTGAACCCTTGGCTCTGGTCACTGCAAGAGGGAGTATGCTGTTTCTGGGTCCCATGGAACTGAACCAGTCAAAGAGACAGTTGTTGGCTGGCTACCACACCCAGGGAACTTCACAGATAGCAGACTGAAACACACCCCCAGCCTTCCTGTGACCACTCCTTCAAGGATGGATGACACAACTCTTTTACCTAATACGTAGAAACAAACACTGAAAGTCAGGCAAAATGAGAAAACAGAGGAATATATTCCAGGTGAAAGAACAAGATAAAACTCTGGGGGAGGGAAGGAAATTTAATGAAACAGAAATAAGTACTTTATCTGATAAAGAGTTCACAAGAATGGCCATTGAGGTATTCACCAATCTCAGGAGAAGAATGGATCAACACAGAGAGGACATCATCAAAGGGACAGAAAATATAAGAAAGTACCAAGAAAACACAGAAGCTGAAGAATACGATAATTGAACTGAAAAATACACTGGAGGTTTCCATAGCAGACTAGATGAAGCACAAGAAGGATCAGTGACCTGCAGCACAGAGCAATGGAATTAAGCCAAAAAGAGCAAAATAAATAAATAAATAAATAATCGTGAAAAGTGAAGATAGTTTAAGGGACAACATCAATTGGAATAACATTCACAGTACAGATATGATAAACAAAGGCTATAACAAGAAATGAAGATAAGCATTATGTAGCGATAAAGGGGTCAATCCAGCAAGAAGACATAACATTTGTAAATATTTATGCACCCAACATGGAAGCACTAAATACATAAAACAAATATTAACAGACATAAAGTGAAAAATGGACAGCAGTACAATAATAGTAGGGGACTTTAATACCCAGCTGACATCAAAGCTTAGATCATCTAGAAAGAAAATGAATCAGGAAACATCAACCTTAAACTTAAAAGCATTAGGCCATGTGGACTTGATAGATATATGTGGAGAGAACATTCTATCCAAAACCAGCAGAATATACATTTTTCTCAAGTGCACATGGAACATTCCTCAGGATAGATCATGCGGTAGGCCACAAAACAAATATCAATAAATTGAAGAAAACTGAAATCATATCAGCATCTTTTCAGGCCACAGTAGTATGAAGCTTGGAATCACAGACACACAGACACACACACACACACACACACACAGGAGAAATCACAAATATGTGGAAAGTAAACAATATGGCACTGAATAACCAATGGGTCAACAAGAAACAAAGGAGAAAATAAAAAATATCTGGCGACAAATGAAAATACAACATGCTAAAATCTATGGGATGCAGCAATGCAGTCCTTCCTCAAGAAATAAGAAATTCTCAAATAAACAATTTAACTTTAAACCTAAAAGGACTAGAAAAAGAGGGGAGAGAATGAAGCCTCAAAATTAGTAGAAGGAAGGAAATAATAAAGAGCAGAGAGGAAGTAAATGAAATAGAGGCTAAAAACACAGAAAAGATCAATGAAACTAACAGCTGGTTCTTTGAAAAGATAAACAAAACTGATAAACCTTTAGCTAGATTCAATAAGAAGAAAACAGAGATGGTTCAAATACATAAAATCAAGAATAAAAGAGGGGAAGTTAACACTGATACTTAAAAAAAAATACAAAGATTGTAAGAGACTACTTTGAAACAATTATACACCAAGCAACAATATTTCAAGGCTAGGTCATGAAGAAATAAAATCTACATAGACTTATTATCAGCAAGGAGATTGAATCAGTAATTGAGACTTCCCCAAAACAGAAGTTCAGGACCAAATGGCTTCATTGGTGAACTTCACCAAATATTCAAACAATATTTAATACCTTTTGTTCTCAACTCTCCCAAAAAAATTGAGAAGAGGAAATGCTTCCAAACTCATTTTATGAGGTCAGTGTTACCCTGATACCAAAACCAGACAAGGAAGCCACAAACAGAAAAAAATTATATATATATATATATATATATATATATATATATATATATATATGCCAAAGAAGATGAGCACAGATGCAGAAATCCCCAACAAAATATTAGCAGACTGAATTCAACACTGCATTAAAATGTTCATACACCATGATTAAGTGGTCTTTATTCCAGGGATGCAGGGATAATTCAACATCAGCAAATCTATCAACATGATATACCACGTTCACAAACAGAAGGGTAAAAATCATAGGATCATCTTCACAGGTACAGAAAAAGAATTTGGCAAAATTCTACAGCCATGTATGATAAAAACTCTGGGTGAAGCAGGAACAGAGGGAAGGTACCTCAGCATAATAAAGGGCATAAATGCCAAGCCCTTGGCTAACATCATACTCAATGGTGAAAACCCAGCTTTTTTCTAAGATCATAACAAAGGGGCTCACTCTTGCCATTTTTATTTAATTTAATTTTGGAAATCCTAACCAGAACAATTAGGCAAGAAAAAGAAAAAAAGGCATTGAATTTGAAAAGAAGGAAGTAAAACCTCCACTGCTTGTGAACAACATGAGTTTGTACAGAGAAAATTTTAAAGACTCCACCAAAAAAAAAAAACCAAAACTGTTAGAACTAGTTTGTATGGAACCACAAAAACTCCTGAATAGCCAAAGCAATCTTGACAAAGAAGAACAGAGCTGGAGGCATCATGCTTAATCTCAAACTGTACTACAAAGCTATAGAATCAAAACAGTATGGTATCGATACAAAAACAGAAAGATAGATCAATAGAACAGAATGGAAATCCCAGAAATAAATCTTTGCATATATGATCAATTAAATTACAACAAAGGAGGCAAGAATATACAATGGGGAAAGGACTATCTATTTAATAAATGGTGTTGGGAAAGGTAGAGAGTCCCATGAAAAGGAATAAAACTGGAGCACTTTCTTATACCCTGTAAAAATTAACTCAAAATTGATCAGACTTGAGTATAAGATCAGAAACCATAAAACCCCTAGAAGAAAACATAGGTGGTAAATTTCTTGACATTGCCCTTGGCAATATATTTCTGAATCTGACTCCAAAGGCAATGCCAACAGAAGCAAAAATGAATAAATGAAATACATCAAATTAAAAAGCTTCTGCACAGCAGAAGAAACCATCAACAAGATAAAAAGGCAACCTACTGAATGGAAGAAAATATCTGTAAATATTGTATCCAATAAGGGGCTAATATCCAAAATATATAAGGAACTCAAATAACTCAATGACTAAGCAAACAAATCAATTAATAAAATTTTAATTAAAAGTGGGCAAAGAACTTAAATAGACATTTTATCAAAAAATACATGTCAATGGCCAAAAAGCACTTGAAAAAATGCGCCGCATCCATATCACCAGGGTAATGCAAATCAAAACCACAATAGGATATCATCTCACACCTATCAGAATGGCTATTAACCAAAATACAGGAAACACCAGGTGTTGGTGAGGATTTGGAGAAAAGGGAACCTTTGTGCACCAATTTCCACAAACTACATTTGTGGAAATGTAAATTGGTGCAAAAGCTGTGGAAAACAGTACAGAGGTCCTCAAAAAATTAAAATTAGAACTATTAGATAATCCAGTAATTCTACTTCTGCATATTTATCTGAAGAAAATGAAAACATCAATTTTTAAAAATATATATATATAAGTGCACCTTTATTTTCATTGAAGCATTATTCATAATAGCCAAGATATGGAAGCAATGTAAGTGCCCTTGGATACATGAATAAAGAAGTTGTAATGTGGGTATATATACATTGTATATACATGTATAATTGAATACACACACACACACGTGTGTATATGTATGTATGTGTATATATATATAATATATATAAAAAAGAATAAAAAAGATAAAAAAGATAAAGATAAAAAAAGACTTTTAAAAAGATAAAAAAATAAAAAAAGAATAAAAAATATATATAAAAAAGAATAAAATCTCGCCATGCAAAACAACATGGATGGTCCTTGAAGGTATCATGTTAAGTTAATTAAGTCAGACAGAGAAAGACAAATACCATGTGATTTCACTTATATGCAGAACATAAAAAACATCCAAACAAGCAAACAAAACAAATAGATACAGAGAACAGATTGGTGGTTTCCAGAGAGGGGGTTGGGGAGTAGACCAAATGAGAGAAGGGTGTCAAGCAGTACAAATTTCGAGTCATAAAATAAAGAAGTCATGGGGATGTAATGGATAGCATGGTGACTGTTGTCAGTGGTACCATAATGCATAGTATGAATCTTCACATGGTGACTAGGGAAACTAGACTTAATGTGGAGATCATTTTGCAGTATGTACAAATATTAAATCATGCTGTACACCAGAAGTTGATATAATGTTATATGTCAATTGTACCTCAATTAAAAAAAAAGAACATACAGGGCTGTTTGCCCCGCCCTCCATTCATTCGATTTTTCTGTTGCAGTTTTCTTGGCTATAGCTAAAAATGAACATTATTCTCCCCTAACAGCTATACCAACAAGATGAAACAAAACAATTAGTATTTCTTTGGAATTGCCTTAAAACCAGAAAATCTCTTAGGAAAAACTGACATCTTAATAGTATTCAGTCCTCTTGACAGAAACAGTTTGTTGTTCCTTTTTTGTTTTGTTTTGTTTGCCATTTGATTGCATTATGTGTCTCTTACAACACACTTTTCAGACTCTGTAAACACTCTTCCCTTACTTTGGATCTGGAGGGTCCAGGGTTCTAATGCCAGCTCCATCACATGGTCACTGCATGACCCTGGACAAGATACTTGACCCTCTAATCTATAAATTCATCTGTGAAATGGAGCTATACATTATCTACTGACTAGAAGGTTTTAAAGATTAAATAGGAAAATTATGTTAAAAGCCCTTCGCATGGAATTAAATAAGTGCTCACTAAATATTGGCTTTCGAAAATAGCACATTTTTATTGGTAGTATCTTTAGTTTTTCAAGAAAGGGAGCAAAAGTCATTAGAGAAGCAGTGACAGATAATTTGGGGGTTCAAAGAATACATGGAATCCTGGTGAGGGAGAGATCAGAGATGTGATGTTGGATGTTAACAAGCATCTGCTTCTTAAGTAATCTTCAGATGCTTGAGTTGGGTGAAGGGTAAAAAGACAGCCCTGGGTGAGGAAGTAAGTCTTGGCTATTTATAAGCATCCAAGGGGAGGCCACAGGGACCCATGGGAAAGAAAGCTAGGCCTTCCCTACTAGGGCCAGCCTCAGAGGTGTGTGCCCCGTGCAGTCCTACAGGATGCCAAGCTCAGAGGGCCTTGGGTTTGACTTGTGCTCTACTGCTGCCATCCTGAAATGCTTAAAAATTTTTGACTAAGAGGTCCACATCTTCATTCTTCACTGGGCCCTGCAGACAATGTAGCTGTCCTATTTCTACCCCGTCCATGTCTTGCCTAGCCTTCCACCTGAGGGGGTGAGGACAGCCCTGTGTTTGTTTAAGCCGTTTTCCCCACGGGCCCAGCTGACATACCGTTAAATTGGGAAATGGAAAGGCACTAAACACTGTATTTGTTCTGAAGAGGGAAAAAGAGCTAGAGAATGTACTCTTTCAGGAATGTGTGTATTGAACATCGGTGTACAGTTAAAATATAGATCATAATTTACAAGCCAACTCCATACTCAACTTTAACCCCCCCCCCCCAAAAAAAAGGATATAAAGTGAGAGAGATGGGCATGTCAGAGGCACAATTCTTGCCCATGATTCTGAACCTACACTTCATAGCAAAACTGACAAATCTGCTGAGTTGCTCCCTCTTTCCTTCCCATGCCCAGATTATTCTCTGGCAAGGAATTATTTTCTTCTTAGAAGTGGATGAGAGTGTAGAGCAGCAGTGATTGGAGGAGAAGAGGAATAACATTTACTGAGGGCCTATCACATGCTAAGTGTTAAGCTAGGAGCTTTGCATAGAGTTTCTCATTTATTCCTCACAATGGGTAGTATTATCTCGTTTCACAGATAAAGAAACTGAGCCCATTGAACTAACCAATTTGATCTAGTCACACATAAAGGAAGTGGCAAGAAAAGGATATAAACCCAGGTCGGTTTGTCACCAAATCACTTGTTCTTTTTAGTGTAATATACTGTCCACCAATGGGAAACTGATACAGATGAAGAAATATCCCATCACTGTATTCCAAGCACTGTTCTAAATGTATTACATGTTTTAACTCATTTAATTCTCACATTGAGACAGGCTCAGAAAATTTAAGTAAATTCCATAAGGACTTGTAGCTGTAAAGTGTCAGAACCAGGATTCAAACCTAAATAGTCTATCTTCAAAGCCAAAACTCTTAGCAAACCCATAATGCTACTTTTTCTTAAAAAAAAAAAAAATGAGGCAGTTAGGGGAAGGGCAAACTTGGTGACTGAATATAGATTGAACATGGAAAAGGTTAAGGGTGAATTCTAGGTTTTATGTTTGAGTACCTAGTGGGAATGTTCTGATGGTATCATTTAGTAAAATGTGAAATATAGAAAAAATGCGGTGCAGATTTCAGGGCAATGACTGTGACATCACTTTTAGATATGCTGGGTTTCGGGTGCTTGGAAGGCATCCACAAAGATGCTATACAACATTAATACCTTCCTTCCAGGGTTGTTGTGGAGACTCAATGAGTTCATATGTGCAGAGTGCTTAGAATGGTACCCGGCGGAGTAAGTGCTAGGTAAGTGTTTGCTGCTATTACAGCCCAGTACACAACTGGGTCATTGCCAGGCTAAGAAGATTATTATGATCCAGCAAGCAATTGGGTCAAATGGAGCTAAGAAGAGAAATTTTGGCCTGAGATATAAACACTAGAGTTCTGGACTTACAAATGATAACAGAAATCATGGACAAAGAGGAGATCTCTTAAGGAGAAAAGATGGAAGGAGAAAAGAAGAAATCCTTAGGAAGAATGCATCTTGATAGACATACAAATCATCTGAGGTACTGAGTAAAGGCTTGTCATTTGGAACTTACTGAAGTTTAAAAAAAAGGGAAATATTTATATATGCAATAAAACATTGAGTCTCTGGCCAAGAAAGACCATTCCTTAGATAGTAACCCATACAATCAGAAATAACAAGTGAGTTAACTTTAAATCAAACTCCTAGAGAGAAGGGACCACAGCTAACCAAACTGCTCCATTCCACCACAAGAGTTTGTGCCCAGCATTAACAACCACTGGGGATTTCCCAGCTCCTCAGTTAGCTTCCAACCCAATTGTGGTCTCCCAGCTTTATGTGGTGAAGAGTCCTGCTCTTTGAGAGCTATGAGCACAAACACAGACCACCCCACCCCACCCCCACACACGTAAGCCTGTGCTCTGTCATTGATTTCTGCTTTCACCAGTGATCCTGGAGGATCCCCCACTCCACCCCTCCTAATCTCTAGGGCTCAATATGAACTTCCTGCCAGAAGCGTTTTGTGCCGTTCACCTGGGCTTGGTGCTTTCCTATGGCTCCTTACTCTTGCCTCTATCACAATGCTTATCCACTAACTCTTGGAACTTCCTACTTTCCTGTTTGACTGCAAGGTTTTTTCCAGAGAATTTTTTCTTTCATAGCCTCAGCCCTAGCATAATGCTTGGCTATTGTATGTGTTCAAGGAGTCTGATTTTAAACTTTATTCCTGGAAATTGCCTTTTTAATTTCAGCATCTTCTGCATAGTCCAACCCCACTTCTGTTCCTAGATAAGACTGAGACTCTGTGAGGATTCAGTGCCCTCCTTGTTTAACATGGCAGATTTTGTTTTTAGTCCATTTTGTAGTGATATAATTTACAAATATTTCCCTACATATATTTTAAGTGTACCAGCTGATAAATTTTAACAACTATTTATACTTGTATAACCACCAGGTAATGAAGGTACAGATCATTCTTAACATCCCAAAAGGTCCCCCTATGTGTTTCCCTCTGTGGTCCCAAGTACCATACTATGGGCTGGAAATTTTGATGTATAGAAAGATGTAAACAGGTCAATCCCAGGTTTGATGAAGGAAAAGGATGACCACTGATCAGAATGACTGCTGCCATATAGGAAGTAGAATACATGGTTTGGCAGCAAATTAAAGGCAAAGAGAAAGATACCTCAAGTGGAAATCACGTTGGCAAAATCAGGAAGGCAGGACGTTGAACTGGGGGTCATTTGTTTGGAGCAGAGCTTTGGGGTGAGAGTGATGAGAAGGGAAATGGTACAGGTAGAAATGCAGGTTTCCCACACAAGTGGGGAATACTGGTCATGTTGCATGATCTTCCTGGCGTTTTCTCCATGTCCAGGGAGGGCTAAAAGTACTCATGGGCTCTGGACTCTTACCTACTCTAGTTATGCAGCCTCATAGAGGAGCCCAGAGAGCTGAGAACATTCTCCTAAGAGCTAAAGTCACTTGGCCACTCTGGTTGGTTCTTTGCCTCCTTGGACTCAGGAGCGTGCTGTTTCAGACATTGTCCTAGTCTCTCCTGACCCAAACCTGTCAGATCCCAAGGACAGCTGGACTCCTAGTCCTACCGTTTCTGTCTTGTCCCATCTCATGCTCCAGTGTCATCTTCATGAATGGAGAGAGAAGCTTTCAGTACAAAAAGATAGTGGAAAGAGCCTATGCTTCCCTCTTGCTTTTACTATCAATAATAATAGTCAAAAATCTGCCTATAACTTTTGACTCCCTCCAAACTTAACTATTAATAGCCAACTATTGCCTGGAAGCCTTACTGATACATAAACAGTCAATTAACAGGTATTTTGTGGGTTATTTGTATTCTTACAATAAAATAAGTTAGAGAAAAGAAAATGTTATCTACGAAGTCATAAAGAAGAGAAAATACGTGTACAGTATATTCTATAAAAATTCTTCATAGTAATGGACGCGTAAAATTCAAAACCATGTTTTTCTAGTGTCAACTGTAATTTCAAAGTATCATCCAGAGGCTGCTTAGTTGACTACAATAGAGTTCAGCAAATAGATTTTTTTTTTTCAAAACAACTCACATCAAAGGAGGGCATGCACATCACCCCAACACCTTTCACAGAGATGTGTTCAATCTGTATTTATAAATCTATCTGTATTTGCGAAATACACCCTCCTCGGAAGACAGAAGTTAGCAGTCAAACTCTTATAGTAATTCTCTGAACTGGGCATACAATCTGTTTTCTAACCTCCCAATACCAGGATTGGCTAGAAAGTCTGCAGTGGTAGAGTGATCTGAGACAAGAGACCAGGCTAACCCTCCTGAAAAAGATGCCATAATCGTCCTCTCAGATTTTCCTCAGCAAATTAGAGCTTGACTACCATGTAAGAATTAGGCAGAACTTCATAAGAGGAATACTCTTAGCAGAGAAATTTGACACTGGGCTGACTTACAGTGAAGGTGTAGGAGTGGCTGGTTCTGGCTCTGATAGGACCTGGTTATGTGAACCCTGGAATATCATTTTCCTTCATGACTCTGATTCTTCATCTGCTTCTATAGAATTATATTCTAAATTTTTAGGATTTTCTTTTCTTCCAAAGGGGAATACTCGTTCTTTAAAGGAAAATATCATTTTATCATCTGTAAAATGGGGATAATTATAGTATCTGCCTCATAGTGTTGTTATGAGGGTTAAATGAGTTCATTCATATAAAGCAATTAGAACAGAGCTTGCATGCAGTGTAAGGGCTCAATAAATGTTAGCTGTGATGATGATGTTACTAATGATGATGATGATTACAAGAAAATAAGGGGATTCTCCAAGGACCAACAACAAAGAGAGGACTTAAAGTAGAGTGGGGAGAGTAGGGCCTAGTGCTCCGAGTGCCTAAGGCTGGGGGAGGGAGAGGGAAGCTTCTCATGTTGTAACCTAAGTGGTTGAGTCTTAACAGTAACCTGGGAACAGAGGCTGGGGACCTGCTGACATTTCCATATAAGGCTGGAGCCCTTGGAAGCCTCCAAATGTTGGATTAGGAAAAAAAATTCCAAAATGTGCAAAAAGATCATAAAGAAACTTGTCGGTCCTGACCTGGGCTCTGGGTGGAACAGCGTTGTAATTCCAGGAATGTGCTGAAAGTGGGTCTGGGGTTCAGATGCATGCTTCCCTTGCTGATTGTCCCTGGGGGCCCTGGCAGAGGCGAGCACCACTGCTCTCCCCCCAGGCCACACAGAAGTTCCCATTCCCACATTCCCTACTGAAGCTGTGTTCATAATCCAAAATGACCAAACACATGAGGAAAGAGCCACATCCTCTCAGCCCCCTACAAACTTCAAGGAATCAAATAACATAATAGAGACGATGGCATAATTCAGTTTACGGTACTTTAAAAAATCAGGATTCAAACACATAAGAAATTGTAAGACATTCAAAAAAAAAGAGGTGCCTTAAAATAGAAAGCTTTTAGAAATAAAACAAATGAAGTCATGAAAAATTTAAAATCTCAATGAATGGATAAGCACTGTCAGAGAAGAGAAAATGACCAAAAAGGGAGATACATCTGAGGAAGTCGCTAGAAATGTGGAAATGAAAAATATGAAATAGCAATTTTGAGTGAGAAGACCCAACACATGACTAATAGGAGTTTATGATAGAGAAAGAGAGAGCTCCAAGAAATAATATTTGAAGCGATGATTGGAGGTAAAAATTCTCCAAAATTATTCAAGGACCTAAGCACCCAAATCATTCAGCCAACATGTAAAACGATGTGAACTTGTGTCAAAGAGGCTGCTGTGGCAAAGCCAGCCAAACTCTCAGAGGGGCCAGCATCCCCAGTCGTGACTCAGAGACTGGAGCAAGACAGCCCCAATGGCTCAGGACTGATGCATCCCCATTTTCAAGTTCATTCCAAAATTCCAAAGACTATGATCTGTGTGTTTCCCACATTTGCTGCCATTTTGCCCTGTATCCTCCTCCTGAAATGAAAGCTGAGAAATGAACAAATCCAGAGCCTGACAACCACGCGGCCAGCTGCTCTGTTCCCAGCTCCCACCCGCCATTCTCCCCTGCTGCGCACAGATTGTCTGCCGCTTTTCTCCCCGCACTCAAGGCTATTCCACTAACGTTTTCAGGTTCTTGCCTTCAGTGCCGGGGGCAAGGTGACATTCCTTAAGATTTATTATTATTGTTTTCCATAACCTGAGGAATGTCAGTCCTCTAAAAGCCTCTGCACCATGTTGATTTTCTAAGTTAACTCTGACTTAGCATAGATTTATTGGCAAGGTTTGTGGTTTACCCTGTGTGTGTGTCTGCACGCAAGCACGTGTTTGAGACACAAAGCAGAAGGAAGAGAGAAGCCCAGTATTTATTTAGCTTTAATATGCACTATGTCTGGAGCTAACTGCTATCATAGATGCCCGTTCTTTCCATTCTCACAGTAATCAGATATGGAGAATATGATCAAGCTTGTTTATCACAAGAGGAGGAAGGCTCTGAGAAGTTAGAGAACAGGTAGGGTCACTTTCCTGGGAGTCTAATTCCATGGGGAAAAAAAAAGGAGAACAACAAGAGAGAGATAAAACTCTATGCTGGACAGATTCCAAATCCATATGTAAGTAGAAGTACAAAGTTGCGTGGTATGATCCAGGTGTGTGGGGCAACTGGGAGGTCCACATCCATTGGAATGTTTTCCTCTTTAGAGCCTAGTAAGAGACTGTGCATCTAACCAGTGTCTTCCAGACAGCCTTCACCCAAGAAACATTAGGTCTTTTACACAGAGATTTTTAGGCTGTTTCTAGCTGCACCTGCAGGCTTGTTTTTATGGGCTTGCATTCCACTCCCCTCTCCCAGGGTCCTGGGGTCGCATGTTTGGTGGGTCCGGTGCTGTGTTCTATCATTGTTCTCTCGTGTCTCACAGTGACAGTGAGCAGCCAACACAACCCCAACACTCAGTTTTGCAGAGGAAATTTGTCTGTTTGTTCTGAGGATGATAGTTCTGTTTATCCCAAATAGAATTAGCCACTCTCACTTCAAGGGGCCAGATTTCTCCTTGGATCACAGGTCTGCTACATCAACAATGCTTTGTCTTGGGAAACTAGTTTATTGGAATGTTAATTTGATGTGCACCTTTCTGGGCCACAAATCCAGCCTCCCCAATGAACTTCAGCCCTCCCCTCCGAGGGGGCTCAGGAACTGCGCCTTCTGTCTGTCTCAGGGCAAGAGGGGAACAGATGAGCAGCGGTGGGGGTGTGCAGACCTCTGTTGCTCACTAACGGAGCTGCATGGGCACATGTAACCTCTCTGATCCTCCATCTCCTCGTGTGGAAACGGGAATAATAATCCTACCAATTGGGTTGTCCCAAGAATTAGATGGGAAACATCCATGGAAACAACTCAGTTAGACATCTTGGATTCTCCAACCTAATCTGGGGCAGCCCCGCCTTGGTCGTCAAGGTCAAGGTGGATACGCCTATTAGGCTACTCAAACACACCATCCACAGACTTACCAACTGTTAAGTAGAAAATCTCATATTTCAAAGGACAAAGGAGAATGAAAAGATGTGGTATGAAACAGCAGGAAGGGCCTGAGCTCCTGAATCAAGACCTACTTCATTTCCTGGCAAATCATGTACCTTCTCTGAATTGCGTTTGTAAAATGTTAATATGTGCCTTATAGGGTTGCTCTAAGGGTTCAATAAGACGATATATAAGAAAACACATGTAGACATATGAAATCACTCTTTTAGGAAGGCGTGAGGCTAACCCAATTCAATCTTTCACATCCCCTCAGGCGGGACTGACCCATGGGCACCAAACTACAATAAAGACGGAACCAGCGGGGTGCCTGCAGTACCACGGGCACCCTGGCTTCTCAGACAATCCCAGCACATATCTTGTCAGTAGGATCATTCAGGTGTTTTGTTTTTTTTTTTAACTAAATCCTTGGCCTGACCGTGCCCCAGAACCTTTTAAGGTGAAAATGTCCCAGACAACACATTTGGCATTTCCTCTAGCAGGCAACTCCCTGCTCTGCCCTCCCTGTGGCTGAACCTGGAGGAGGCACTGCCTGATCTCAGCCCTTCTAACACTGCCCTCTGGTGGCAGCAGTTTGCAACTTCATGGATTTTTTGGACTCCCTGCTGGTATTCTTCTTCCTGCCCTTGATACACTCCGGGCCCCCACTGCTGCCTACCCTGGGGAGCATCTCCTCAACTCTTAGAATTCAGTGGTGCATATTGCATTATTTGTTTTCACTTCCCTCCTTAAGGCAGGCAGTTTCTTTGCAGGCTTTGGATCTTCATACTGTCAGCCTGGCTGACCTTTCTGCTCCATTCATATCCCATCCAATTCAGAGTCTGGTCCAGCAAATCTGGTCCCCTCACTCTTTGTTTATGTTATTTTTTTAAAATTTTTAAAATATTTTGATTTATTTGCTTATTTAGAGTGAGACACAGCATGCACCGTTGGCGGGGGGAGCAAGGTGGTCAAGGGATGGAGGGAGAGGGGAGGGAGAAAATCTCAAGGTTCCTGCTGAGCATGGAGCTCTTGACATGAGGCTCAATCTCATGATCCTGAGATCATGACCTGGGCTGAAACCAAGAGTCAGAAGCCTAACCGACTGAGCCACCCAGATGCCCCCATCACTCCTTGTTTAAAAGCATTTAGGGGTTTTCACTGCCCTTCAGGAAAGTTCATGATGTTTGGCATGAAATAAATATGCTCCTTCTGTTATATCTCCTTTGTTCCCATATCCAGTCTCAAATCTGGAGCCCCTGACTTTAGGGGTACTGTGTGCTCCTGCTCCTTGTCCTGCCTGGGGGTATCGCTAAGAGGAATTCCCACTAGAATGTCCCTCCCTGCCCTCAAAGCAACTCAGGAACCCTTTTAGGCCCCAATGCAGGTGTCACTTTCTCAACCAGGACCTTCTCCAGCACCCCAAACCCTCCATTCCAAGTTAGGTGCATGCCTACACCCCCTGTTCTCATCTCCATGACATGCCTTCCCTTCAACTTTGTGCTCTCAGACCTAAGTGCCACATTTTTTGTTTGTGTTTTAAAGATCTTCCTGGCCCCAGGATAGAATACAGGGCCTGGCACATGGAACTTGCTTAAAGAATCTTGAATGCACAACTTTATCTAGCTTGGGAACCAGAAGAATAGCGAATACTGCAAGGGTGACAAATAATCATAATTACTTACATTTGCATACTACTAATAATGGTAGTTAGGGAGCATTTATTACATGCAAGACACCGTGAAGTGCCTTAAATTTATTTTCTCATTCAATAGGCACAGTGGGCTCCCCCCACTTATACTATCTCATTTAATCTTTACAACAACCCCGGCAGGTGGGAGGAGAGCAAGCATTAGATCTGTATTTCAGATTAAAGAAAAAAAAAAAAAACTGGGCTGGAAGAGGTTGATGGCCAAGCATCCAAAGATAATGGGAGAGCCAGGGCTTTAGCCTAGTTTCTGCAACCTCTCTCCCAGTGACATGAGTCTGCTATCCCTTATTAATACTCTGCCACCTCTTCCTGACAGAGGCAGGTCCCAGGAGATGAAGCCAAACACAGAAATGTGCTTTGCCTGCAGACCCAGGCTGTAAAAGCAATCACAGCCTCTCCTCTCCCGCCTCCAGTTCCTAATCAATTATGGAGGAAATGACAATGAAGAGAGAGGGGAGAGAGATTCAGGAGTGACTGCAGTTCATTGAAAAGCTACTGGAGGCTTTGTTTCTGCAGCCGCAATGCCTGGCCAGGAGCACCAGGGCACACAGACGTAGGGTTTAGTGGATGACACGGAGACAAAGGAAAAATGACAAACCAAGTGAATTAGTGAAGGTGAAATAAACGGTACTCAGCAACAGATGGGGCTGATACTGGGTAATTTTCTGCTGTCACCTCCCCTCAGGTAATAGATAATCCTGCAGCTGTGGGAGCTCCTGAGCAGGCGGGCATGGATCCTAGCTCTCTCTCCCATTTGGATGCCGTGTCCCCCATCCCTTAACCTGTCTCGATGATAAAAATCTTAAGAGCCAAACTTTTTGCAAGACTTATAGTGGCGATTTAACTCAGTCCCAGCTAAGGTTGCTATCTGTCAGGCTGTCATTGTGACAGGCAGATTTGTAAATGCTCGGGCTCCAGTGTCAGGTTGAAGGTGACATTTTTCAGCAGGAGATTTTTTTTTCCCCCATCCCTCACTGAGACAGAACGTCTCGGAATTAGGAAAGCAACCCCCTGAATAAACCTCTGTCACACTCACCACCACCCCGGCTGGGGCCCTTGACCCCTGAGCTCTGGGATTGTCGCTCAGTTCCCCAGACCCTCCTCTGCCCTGACCTGGGACACTCAAAACAGAGTGATGCCCTGTAGGGTCATGCCCCTGGACCCACACCCTCTCCCTGGTCCATCCCCTGACTTCACCTGACTTTCCTTTAAAATGATTTGTCTGGGTGGATGGTCCCTCTGCCATTACTATTATAAATACTTACCTAGATTAATTAACCACAATATAAAAACCCAGAATCCCAACTAAATTCATTGAATGACCTGCCAGGCTATTGCTTGGCTGAAGCCTCTAAAACTAGCCCTGAATGCTCAGTGACATTCTTCCCTTTGATTTCTTCCTGTAATCACTAAGCCTTAATGAAGTTTCTGTTTTAACCCCTTTTTCTAGGATTTTATTCTCAGGGTAATAACCCTATGGGAGCAACACTGACAAGGGGTGATTTGGTTCCTTAGCTTCCTGTCTTGTTCTCAGCATTCATCTGTCTTCCTTTATGAAGCGTGAGAAGGCAATTTCTGCTCTGATGCCACATCTACAGTGCAGCTAAGAGTTCCACGTGTCCCCACTTCGGGGCCCAGATGCCAAAATGGAGATTCTCCATCTCTCTCTCTCTGTCTCTCCCCTCTTTCTCTCTTGGTTTCTTTAAGGAGGAACTAGTGTTGTGCCTGACAAAGGGTCTGCAGGGGGCAGGGGCCAGCATTGGCCTAGCCCCACCCAGAGTCAGCAAGGGCAGGGGTACCTTGGAGACATGGTCTCCAGCACCAGCAAGGAAGGAGGAGAGACACCAGGAGATGGTGTAGAACAGCACCAACATGTCCTCAGACCTCCCACCCCTCCTTCCTTCCTTCCCGCCTTTCCCCCCTGCTTCACATTCTGTTTGCTCAGGGGTGTGAGGCTTTTGCTCACAGCTCCCACACGCCAGCCCCTGACCCAGCCCGGGAGTTCTCCCAGCCCTCCTCTCCTTGACCAGAAGCAAGGACATTCCCGGGGCTGCCACCCGTTGCAGGAATTGAGTTAGACGAGTTGCTCAAGTATCTTTATCTTCACTGTCTTCGTTTGGAAAGAAAAGCTCGTGATATGTACGCTGTACAGTCGTACAACGACTGTGTGTGTGTGTGTGTGTGTGTGTGTGTGTGCGCGCGCGCGCGCGTGAAAAGCTCCTGAGACAGCGTGAGAGTCTGGCGAACGCGGGCCCGCCCTGCCCAGCGGCCCGGCTTCCTTCGCCTCCGCCAAGTTAACGCGGACCAGCGCGACGAGCGCCACCTAGTGGCGCAGGGCGTGCGCTCAGCCGGGCGCTTCGCACCCCCACCGCTCGGTCTGAGCAGGTGCGGGGCTTCTGGGGCTTGGGGTCTTTACACCGCCTGCCCTCTGGGGGCTTACCATACGGAGGGAAAGGGAAGAGGAGAAAGAGAAGACAGGGAGAGGCCGGGGGCGGGGGAAGACTTCCAGAGAAAGGAAGGTAGATGGAGTCCCACGCGAGGCGGGTGCGGACACGCGTCCCGCAGAGTCCGGGAGGGACGCAGATTGGAGGGGACAGGCCCATCTGTCGGCTGGGCTGGGGGGGGCCCGAGTTCCGCTGGAAACGAGCTCCTTGTGGACCCCGCGGCGGGGCAGGAGCAGCCCCCGAGAGGCCGCCTCCGCCCTGGGAGGAGGAGCTCCCCCCGCGGTGGCAATGGGAGCTTCCCCCAGGCGGGGAGAAACCGGCACAGGCGCGGTGGCCTTCCATGCCTCGGCCCCCTGGCAGAGGGGCTGCCTCTGTGAAGGTTACAGGTGGAAGGAAGGTCGCTCCTGTCGCTGAGGGAGGAGACGAGGCAGAGCCGGGTGAAGACAGCTGGGTGCGTAGGGTGCGCCGGGCGGCACCGAAACCATGCCTGGTCTGTGCAGGCTCCCGAAGGAGCCAGATGTTCGTGAGAGGAGAGATGGGAGCTCCGCGGGGACAGTGAGGAGAGTCCTGGGGCACGCGCAGCCTCACCTCTGCCCCTCTGAGTCCTTCACCTCAGCTCCAGGCCTGCACCACCTTCAGGAAAGCAGAAGGCCTTCTCCTTAGCACCCACCTCCTGTGACCCTCCCTGACCTCTTCAGGGGGGAAATCTGAGTGTTTCTTCCATCAAGCACCATCTTCTCCCTGGCTAGGTTCCATCAAAGGCAGATTCCGTGTCCCTTTTGCCCCTCGCGTTAAACACCCTAGAACATTTAAAGAGTTGTCTCACTGCTTCCCTTCATAGTCCCACTTGGTAAACGGTTTACCTGCTTCTTTCTCTTCCCTTCCTTCATTCCTTCACAACCTCAGTCCCAACCCCAGGACAGGCCAGGGGGTGGATTGAAGAACACCGCCAGTCCCCTGGGCTCTTGCCAAAGGACAGGAGTGGCCAGTTAACCCGGACAATTTCATCGTGTGTTAGGACAGGGGTATCCTCGTTAGCCCTGAGGTGTGGGGGTCTCATCTGGGCCCAGTCAGGCTGTGGGAGAGCCCTGCCATCTATCTGTGAGCAGGCAGGAGACAGACGGCAACTCGTCTGCCTCTTTGCTTCCTCAGTTGTCTCTCTTGCATCCTATAGAGTCTCTGGGCACCCCAGCAGGTGACTTGGCATGGGAACACACGAAGCCCAGAAATTCAGATGATGTCGGGTGGGTAGGATCAGGAAGGCTGGGCCCCAAAGAACCCCTTCAGGTAGGGCTCCTTGCCAGCATCTGCCCCGGAAACCTCCTTTCCCTCAGTTTTTAAATGTCATCCTTATCTCCAACTCCTTGGACCAGGTGTATCTATCCTGGGAAAAGAGTTCCTCATGCATTACGTATTATTTTTGCTTTCTATGTGATTGATTTTTCTTTTTTATTGGTGGAAGGGGATGGTCATTGCCACCTCGATTAGGCAGTTCATTGGCTGCATGTATCTTTTAATTTTGCATTCAGCTTGTGAAACATGTTATTCTGGAGCTTCCGGCCTTGGGGGTCCAGCCTAGATGTTAGCGTGCCCTGTCCATGCCCTCGGGAACGGAGGCACATGCTCTACCTACCATGTGCGGTCCTCTGGGAGAATGCCTACTCCTTGATTTTCCAGAATTTGGGCAGTTTTGTTTGTCTTCCTGATGAGATGTTTGTGAATATGTGAATTGCACCAGGGGATATGGGGAAGGCCTTGCTACACACACAGCTGGGTTTTCCCTCTTCCTTCATCCGGAAATCAGGCTTCTCCTTGACAGCCCCATGGGCTCCTGTAGCCAGTGCTACAAACACGTGGGCTTGGGGACTGAGGCGTGTGAGGGGAGAGAGGCCTCAAGTCCTGAGTGTGGAGAGCGTTCCCCTGACTGTGGGCTCGAGCAGCATGAATTCCAGCTCACAAGACCACCCGGTTAATGTACTGTTGAATTTCATCTTGTGCAAACTGGGGAGCTGACCCTGTTGAGGCAAATACCTCTGTCTTGGGTAATAGACCCATCACTAATAATAATTGGTATTTGCTGTCAAAGCGCAAATTCCTTTTCACTACTCAGTCTTTCTCAAGGGCTGGCCAGTGGTGATAGTGGGAAGGGTAGTCTGGGGCAGCTTGCCAGCTGGAAGGTGGATGTAAACCTTGGTCTCAGTCCTCAGAGGTGTTCAGTGCAAGCCTGGGGGAGGGAACAATGAGGAGCCGGGGAGGGAGACTGGGCAGGGCGAACCCAGAATCCACGTCACCCTTGCTGGCTTCCCTGTCGCTGCTCTGGGTGTGTCTGGATATCTGTTTCAGGTACATTTCATCAATAGAACACTGGGAAGCAACAGAATGTGGTCTTCCTTTATTTCTCAGTGTACTGAGGACACAGGAGAACCATGGTGTCTTGCCAGGACGCATCTTTCCAACCTGTCAGTCCTTACTGGAAGTCTCTAGTGGCTTCTGCTTATGCAAGAGCCCAGCCTACTGGTTGCGAGCACCGGCTGGATGGGAGACCTAGCTCTGCCCCAAGTGAGATGCCTAGCCAGTAACAACTTGCAACTTCTCTGTGCCTTAGTCTCCTCATCTGTGAAATGGGGGTGATAATGGCATCCACTTCCTAGGATAGTTGTGAGGAAAAGAATGAAATGATGAAATGTAAGTAAAACACTTAGCACACCACCCACAAAGGATCAGTACTCAATATCTAGTAGCTATGTTTGGGGAGTTATCTGTGTTATCTTTTGTGATATGAAAGCAAACAAGAGTATAGCATGCCGATGATGTAGTAATTTCCCTCCTTTCCCACCTCCTCTCTTTCTCACAGGCAGAAGTGGGTGGCCAGAGAAGGGCAGGGTGGCTGAACCATGGAATTATAGGCAGTCGTCCTGGAAGAAGACTATCATGGTATCTAATGGGGAGAAAATGCTTTCTGAGCTGGGCTTCTCAAAATGCAGGCAGGCGAGCCCACCATCCTGCTGCCTGCTGGCTGCCTGGAGAAAAGGAGAGCAGAAATGGGCAGCTGAGTTCTCCCTTGTGACGAGGCGCCTCTCCCCTCCCCACTCGGGGTCTTGACCAGCCTCATCCCTCCCAGGAGGGTACAACCACCAGGCCAACCCCTCCACATGAACTTGGACTCCACCTGTCCTCAGAATCTGAACTTTCAGGGGAATGAAGCCAAAAACAACAAATTCCACAAGATAAATCTCCTAAGTCTGGTCTAGAGACTGAGCTGGGCTTTGATTTAAGAGCCAGAAAGTTAAAGAAAAGAATTCTGTCCTGGTCTGGGATCTGCAGGGGCATATATTCACACCCACCTGCTCCTTCTCCTATTCTGCCATCCGGTCGGAATTACTGGGTATCTGAATGCCCCACCGGGGAGGCTGAGGCAGCGCCGGGGCAGCCCCCTCCTCCCTGTGTTCCCACCCACCTCTGGTCTGGGCTCTCCCTCGCACCCCTGCAGAGCCACAGGCTATGGCAGAAGAGAAAGTCTCAGCTCTCTCAAGAAGAAAGGCTGACTCAGGGTCAGAAGGCTGCCTGCCATGTTCCTTCCTTCCTTGGACACCAGGATTGCCAGGGATTTTTCTTAACAACTGTCCAATGTATATGCCAGCATTTGCTCTTACGGACAGGTACCTCACATAAAATTAGAACTAGATACATTCTTAAAAAGCCCAACTAAATACATAAAATATGCCTTCCAGTGTTCATGAGTAGTTTGGGAATCCTAAAGTAAGATGTACTGGGGTTTACAGGCCTTTGAGATAGGGTGAGTCCTCCTCAGATGAGTCTGTGACACTGATGGCCATCTTTTCTGATCCCAGATGGTGTCGTGTTGCCTAGCCGCAGGATGGGGAATTTGGTTGTCCTATTCAGGGGGTAGCTGGGACCTTCTGCACAAACTGCATGACCACCTCAGGAAACGCAGTATCAGGTTGAACACAAACATGAATTGCACACACACCTGCCATGGGCTACATACTGAGGACACACAGGTAGGCAATCAGGTCGCCATGCCCGCTGTAAGAGGGCCCCGGGAGAACAGGAGGTGGGCGAGGATGGGTACTCCACCCCAGCCACGCCCACTGTATACCACACATGCCCTCAAGAGAAGCAGGTGGAAAGGAGGAGCCGGAGACTATGATTGCTCCTGGGGTTTTGGAACTCAACTCACAGGCTTCCCCTAAAGAGAAATGATACATTCAACCACATTCTGATGCGATGCAAAAGCGTTTTCCATGGGCTTTTAGGATAACCATTAACACGAGGTTTCCGATTTAATGATGTGAGTTACCTACCCTCTTTTCAACCCTCCCTGTATGGTTGGGTTTGCAAACCATTTTAGGAAATTAAACTAGGGGCACAGAGAGAGAGAACAGGGCAGATGGCTTCACTTCCCTGTATAGAGTCTGCCAGGAAGAGCCCTCCGCAGTTCAGTGTCCTATTAGCTGGGGAGACAGGCTGTTCAGGCGGCTGCAGGAGCCCAGGAGTGCCCTCTCGTGGCCATTCTCTGGAGCTGCAGGCACCACCGCCAGCCCTGCATCTGCAGGCTCCCCTATCCAGATGTGTGAACTGGCTGCCAGTGCACGTCCTACCCCTTCGGGGTTTATTAGCCTGCTGTAATGTCAGCGCAGTAATAGCCCCGGGGAGGCCATTATACCACTATTTCCATCCAGAGGAAGGCTATTCCATCAACTGCTCCAGAGGCCTGCTTGGTAAATGAGTTTTCTTTTAAAAATACATTCACTTGATTGCTTTGCTAGAGTGCATTCTGCACCAGGGGATGTGTGTGGGGTGGGAGGACACAGGGTGAGCTGGGAACTACCCAACGATCAACAGCAGAGGCCAGGAGGGCCAGCTCACCACCCCTCCCACTGCCCAACTCAGGGAGCCCCCTCCTCCCAGAAGCCCTCCGTCCCTCTCTCCCTGGTAACACTTTGGCTCAGTTGTTTGGCTCCTTGAGAAGGTTCCTCAGCCGTTTATCTCTGTGCCCTCATACCCCGTCCCCCAGTCCCCTAACTGCAGTGCCCAGGCCAGGTTTTGCAGGGGATTGTGGAGCATTCATTCCAGTGAGTCCTGCCGCCCCGGTCCTGTGCTCACTCTCAGGAGACAGGGAAGACAGACAGTGGTGACTCTGGGCTGGATGTCGACAGAGTCCCTTCCCCCTATGAGCAGCCCGGTGAGGTGTTTGGGAACAGAGACCTCCCAGCAGACTGGAGGTCCAGGCCACAGTGAGAGGTGAATGCTTGTCCTCCTTTTACCCCTCGTTAGGGTCACTGAGCGGCGGAGCAGCTCCAGGCAGAAGGGGCAGACATCTCTGCGGACAGAAACATCGCATTCAGACAAGTACAGCGGGAGGGGACCCTGCGAGAGGGTTTGGATACCTTGCTCCCAGCACATCGGGGTCCAGCCTTATTAACTACCGTATTTCACATTCTGTCCTGTTTCATGTAGGCTGACACTTGTGACCCTCTCCTAGAACATCGGGTTAGTCAAACTGCATGTCACTGTGCCGGAACCAGGAGGTCACACACGAAGGAGGGGCTCATGGAGACCGGGGCCCCATCTGTCCCAGTGCACTGGCCTGCAAATAGGGAGTGTCCGGATCCAGGGTCCCCTCCACAGCTTGGCCGCCCACCAACCCACCCCCGCAGCCCTCTAGCCACCACCCTGGAACTCTGGCTGCTTTGCTGAGGTGCGCCCGCCCTAGCAGGTTAGGCTGGGGTATAATTGCTTCTAATTAGCATCCCCACAGATGGAACAGCACCCAACCCCAGCCTGCAGCTAAGTGGTTCTCATAAGAGGACAGAAATTATTTTCCGCCTTTGAAAACATCAAAGGAAATTAGTTCATTCTCATCTGTGCCGCTCAGCCAGCCTCACTGTGGCATCAGGTGGGGCCCAGCCATTAGAGGTAAAGAGCAAGGTCTCGGAATCAAACAATCCTGAAGCAAGTCCCCTGGCTGGGCCTGCTCTCAGTTGCCCCCTCAGAAAGTGTGGGGCCCACTGTCCTCCTGCCTGTGGCTCTCTCTTGCTGGAGTCTCTCCCTGGGCCCTGGATATTTGATACCTATGTGTACTCCTTCCCTCTCCCTTGTGATAACAAAACCCTGGGGGACAGGGCTCAGTCCAGACCTCTTTGTAAACATTTACACAGTACGGTAGTATGGGACCCCTGAGTTGGAAAAGAATCCCTCAAGTTACCATGACTAGATTCCAAGCACTAACTTTTTAAGAGCCTCCCTCAAGCCAGTGTTCTAGACACTGTGGACAGAGATGTGAGCAACGTCTGATCAGATGAAACTTTAATTCTAGTAGGGAGACCTTAACACTAAATAAATCAAGTAAAATATATAATATTTCAGGTGTTAGAATCTAAGAAATCTAAAGCTAAGAAAAAATAGTCAGTCAACATAAAGAAAAAGCATGGTACGGCAGTTTTTCAACTACGTAGTGTAATTGGGATGCATTTCTGAGAAAGTGGCATTTGATGAAACACCTGAGAGAAGTGATGAAAACAGTCCATTCCATATGTGGGCATTGCAAGTACAAGGATAGCAAGTGCAAATGTGCTAAGGCCAGGGTATGCTTGGTGTTGAGAGGAACAGCCAGGAGACAAACACGGTTGCATTGGAATGGATGGAGGAAGATAAGAAATGAGATTAGAGACATACCAACTGGTAACAGCACAGATATAATCTAGCTGGTCCTGGGAAATCCAGGAGCTACAGGCTTCCAGCCCAGCTATACATTCAATACCCAGCTCTCTCCTCTAGATGTTGGCTGGGGGCTTCAGCTTGAGCATGGATATTCCAGGAAGAGGGCGTGTGAAGGACTGAGTTGGACTGGACAGTCCTAGTCCTTCTCCAGCTGGGGGATCTTGTCAGGTTACACAGATGTCCAGCTTCTGCTTCCTCTGCTCTAAAACAGCCATTATAAATCCCTCCTCACGGGGAGGTGGTAAAAATTAAATGAGACATCTATATGAGGCAACAGAGAAAAGTTTACCTCTTACCTTATAGCTTCTAGAAAGCTCTCTCTTGGGTCAAGCTTTCCACCTAGATGGCCCTGGTTCTGGTCCCCGAGCAGCGAAAACTGATCCTCCCTCTGGTCTCAGCCAGAGTTTTGCAGACATCAGCTTTCTTGTTGGTCCTCACGGGGAGCTCAGTAACCCTCTGAAACTCCCTCTGGAGTTTCCCCACAGCTCAGGCCCGTACCCCTCTTTCCTACCTCAAAATCTCTTTTCCCTCCTACATAGCTGGGCACAGTCACTGAGTCTCAGAGAGAGACATGACCTGTTAACTCTCCCAGGCTGTATTTTGGGCTGGGCTTCAAACCTCTGCCTCCCGATGTCTCCCTGGTCTCTGGTAACACGGGATGTGGGGACAAAGAGGCTCCTGCGAGGTGTGGGTGGAGAGGCAGGAGGCAGGAGCAAGAGACAGAAGTGAGAGGGCCTCAGAGCCCCAGCCTGAGCTGGGCTCAGTTGTCCGTCGTCAGGACTAATGTTGAACAAACACCCTGCATACAGAAAGCGAGTGCAGCTGCCCGAGGACAGGAGCCGGGCCCGGACAGGGCCTTGTGGGTGGAGACCACGTCCACCCTCCTGCGCCCTCTTGGTGTATTGGATGCTGTGGCCCAGGCTGGTGAGGGCATGGTGAGGACGTGCTTCCAAGTACTCTGAGGCTGTGGGGAGAAGTTTTCTTATGCAGCAACCATCAGGCTGCATCTTTCCTGTTAGAATGGGGAGCACCATCTTCCTGTAGTTTCTAGGTGGGGAGTGGGGCTGGGCTGTAGTCCTGTGATCCTGGGTTGTCACTGGTCACCCAGCCAGAACAACCCTCTGGGAACCCCTCTGGAAAGGCTGGTGTGACCAGAGATGGCCACTGTCCTCACATCATGCTCATGGTCAAGTCCACCGTCACTTCATGCCCCTTTTCTATGCTGGGCCTGTGGTCGGCGCCCATACACGGCTCCCTCACTTCTCAAGACCAAAGCCAGAGATGAGTAGCCAAGTTTAACTGATGGCAAACAGGAGGAGGGCAAGGTTCAGTTAACTAGAATGCCAGGTGGCACAGCCAGCTGGTAGCCGCGTCTAGAACCCAGTTCTGTTGAACTCCAAGACAAGAGGGAATCTGTTCAGTTACAAGGACGTCCATTCACCGTGACCCGCCCTTTATCAGGGACCCTTCTGAACTCCCCACACTCCCAGTGAACCCTTTCTTTCCCAGCAACTTGGCACTGGGATTGGGAAGATCCAGGAGAAAAGCCGGCCTGGGAACCATCAGTTTTGATGACAATGGAGAATCCAGACATTTCTGCCTCCAGGACCTTCCCATGAAGATCAAGCTACCTTTTCTGTGGCCATCTCTCTGTGAACCCCACAAAATGTAAACACCATCTGCCTTGGGATCTTCCCACTTCCCCTAAGAGCTCAGCCATGTCTCTCCATACTGACAGCGACATTATTTATTGATTCATGTTCAGCTGGACCCCAGGGCACGTAGGCTAAAACCTGTTGATAGAGGTTTGGGCTCTATCCCCGCAACACCAGGGAGCTCACCAGAGGAGAATGTGTGTTACTGACCCCATCGGACCCCCTCACCCATTTTCACCTGGTCTTTGCCCATAAGGCACATACCTTTCATCGCTTCCTGGCAGGAAGGATTATCTACCAGTGCTAGAGGGCAGGGGTCACATCACCTCCTCCCTCTACGCCCTGCACCGTGCCCAGAACACAGAATAACCTGTCAACACATCTTAGGTGACACACACTTCCTGGGTGCCTTTCCTGGCTTACTTCAGAGGAGCAAAGAAGTGGGAGACGAAGTTGGGGAGCTGCTGGAGCCCAGAGAGCAATGTAGCTCTTGAGGGCACGTTAGCAACTTCTTTTGATTAGGACAAAAGCCTGCAGACCTTCTAGTTGGGTTTAGCAGGAAGGAAGGGAAGTTGTACTTTGTGAGCGAAAGTTTGGTTATAATGAGGTAGAAGAGCTGAGAAGCCGAGTGTAGGAGTTATTTACACGAGCAGAATTTCTAGAAAGCTCTGTGAACCTGTGTCCCTGCATCCCTGTGCATGTGTGAGAGAGAGGGAGAGAGAAAGCAGGGGGAAAAGGGGTTGGGGCATCCATGTCATTCACGTGCCTTTTCTAAGTGTATTCTATCGTGTGGGGCAGGCCTGGCTGACAGGTTAAAAAGCACAGAGTGAGCTGTGAGTAGAGAGTCTTTCTGCACTGACAGTGTAGGTGTGGGGCTGCCAGGAGCCGAAAGTAGCCAAATCCCAAAGAGGAAGGGAATGAAGAACCGGGAAACACTTCTGACGGGAGAGATAGCCAATTTCACATAAAGCTGCCAGAAAGTGAATTAAGTCCGCGAAATTTCTTGTAGATACTGAAAGCGCATTGGAGCAGAGGGGCTCCCAGAGTGGAGGGAGAAGCAAGGCCCTGATCTCCTGAGTCTGGGCATCAGGACAAAGTGGGCAGAATGCCCTCCCTTCTCCAGACCGGCAGGGCGAAGGGCCTGCAGGATCTGAAGTCGCCACCAGGGGGCACAGTCTGAGCACGGCAGGCAGAGAAGATGGTGTCCTTGCTCTCTGGCTCTCAAGGCTTCCTACCGCCTGGAGTAGGGAGGGAGAGCCAGCTGCTGCAGAGTGAAGAAAGCAAGAGCACTCTGGAAGAAACTACTGGGCTGGTTCTCCACAGTGTTTGCAGAATGCCCTGAGAGGCAGAGCTCAAAAAGGCCTGTAGATTCTTAGAGAAGTCCCTACGATTACTTTTGGAGACAGGTATTACCCCCATTTTCCAGATGAGAAAACAGAGGCTACTCAGATATAGAGCATGACAATGGTAATGCATCCATCTCTCAGTAGCTGACAGGGGGAAGATTTGAAATCAGGAACCTGTTGATGGCATGCAGAATTTAGCCCGCCGTTCCTCATGACCAAAAACATGTCTCAGCCGTGACGTGGCCACTGCCCGTGAAACCAAGTAACAGGTGTCCATTCGTATGGAGGTTCTGCTCCAGGGCTGGGGTCTGGGCCGCGATGATCTCTTTCCAGATATATCCCCTGAGATGGGAAGGATGGGAGAGCTCAACCTTCTTACATGCCATTTCCGTTGGTTCTATGGTTGTAGTGTGCAAGGAGGGAAAACACGCACGCACATGGAGGCATGCCCCCCCTACACACACAAACCCACACAAATGTTAAGTATGCTCATTTCCCTCTAATAGCCCAAGTGTGGCTTTCTCTGATTCCTTCCAGTGCAATCGGAAATGCCAGTTCCACGAGCCTGTGCTGCCCAGAGAGAGGGAAGGCAAGGCTATGTGGGGGCCCCGACAGGGACGTAAATACCACAGAAGGATGGAGGGTCAGGTGCTCTGGGAATGTCTTCGTCTGGGTTCACATCACGTTGTCACCCAGGCAGCTTCATCCTCCCCCCTTCCAGGAGGGATTTACTGAAGCTTGATAAAATCTGCCACCGAATATTGCTATAAAATATATAGGTCCTCTCAAGATGCTTCATCCGGAGAATCCTAAACCAGTAGATTCACCTTTCCGTGACTTTGTTAAAGCAGAGAAAGGAGTTGGTCAAAAACCAGGACTAGACTTTGCCATTCACCTCCTCGTGACACAGTGGTCCTCAGGGGTGAGTCTGCATCAGATGACCTGGAGGGCTGACCACACATTCCACAGATTACTGAGTCTCCCCGTAGAGAATCAGTAGAGTCGTAGAGACATGGAATCGTGAAGTCAGTAAAGATTTTGGGTTCCTAAGAAGTTGCAAGTGATGATGATACTGTAACATTTTACATTTCTTGGGACCTTAGAGGGGGAACTAATGGCCCCAGAAGATGTCAAAAAGCAATGGGAAAGGTTGGCTACAGCAAAAGGAATGGCGCACTCAGAGGTACCAGAGGTACAAGACATCAGCTTCCGACGGCTAAAGCCCAGCGCTTCTTTGCACACACCCGTGACAGGTGTTGCCAATCAATCACAGACTTCTTTCTTGTTGAGTCCAGAGTTGGCTTCAGAATCCTTTTCAACCCACTACTCCAGAAAGCCACTAAAACCCATTGGAATCCATAGGCAAGATGTAAACCCTTTGCTGTATTTGATCTCGAGTTTGAACTACAGTCTTGTGGACTCCCATCCCCATTGCTCATTCCTTCTCTCAAGCATGAAATTTCTTCCAAGCATGAGGGGACATCTGGACCAAAAAATAAATGAGGGGATGCAGGAGGGAAGGTGTCCTAAAGCAAGAGGGGGGGATGGAAGAACTTGGGGGATGGGAGTAACTCTCATTGTGAGCAGCTTCATGGAGTCCACAGCCGTGCTGTTAGCGGCATCCAGACCACAAGCGGGTGCAGAGCACACGTGGAGATGGTGGAGAGGGAGAGCGGCTGTTCTTGAGCACTTTCTCCAACAATGGAATATTTCCTATTTTAAAAGCAATTATGTAACATGACAGCTGCAGTAACTATAGTAAAAGGATGTCACGGGAAGCTGTGCTCCTGAAGACAGGGACACATTTGGAGAAGGTGTTCTTAGGGGCCTGGGAATACGCTCGATCTCCATGGGTGCACGCCCAGCCCTGGAAGGCCCACAGCCCTTCCACTTCAAGGGAGGACCAGAGGTCAGAGACGAAAGGTCAGTAATTGAAAGTAGACAGAGCCAATAGCAATCCCTCCCCCAAACTGGAAAAAAGAACAGGGATTTGAAGGGTTCTTGATAAAGAAAGAGACGGAGAGGAGGAAGAGAGCAAAGTCTTTGAAGAACTCTGATCTGAAGAGGCATCTGGACAGTAAAATATCTGGAAACGAGTAAGCCCCTTGCTAAGTCGTTGCTGCACAAACATGGGTTCATCAGGGTGGGGTGGGAAGGAGAGAGGGGAAGCGTGTGTGTTTCACATTGTTTCCTCTTCTTGGGCCATGCTCCTACCAGACTCAGAGACCCTGTCCTTCCTGGCCTCAGTGTGAGCTAGAGCAGGAACTGGGGATGAGGAGTGGATATCAGTTGTGCCCGAACAGGCAACATGACTTAAGGGTGAGCAGAGCCTGAAGGCTGACGGCCCCCCTGGCAAACGTCAGGCAGTCTGCTGGCCAACTGCATTGCCTGATAGCCGCATATTTACTGTTTGGTGATTCCATAAACCCTGATGGAGTGTCAGCTTTGTGGAAACCAGCACGGGGACAACTGGGGAGGGCCTAAAGTGGACCACAGAAAGACGTCCAGAACCTCAGTCTTGCCGTGACCCAGAGCACCTGAGTTTTTGGTCTCCCCTGAGTCCTGGTCTGACTCCCAGGCAGGAGAAGGGAGAGAGGAAGCTCATTCCAGGTGCCCCAGAAACTGCCATACTCATGAATGCCTTAGACAACATTCCAGATTCACATCCTCACAAAGTCAGCAAATAAATGGAACTCAGAAGGTCACCAAGGGACTTGTGGAACCAGAGCTTATTAGCATATATCTGCATATCAATGAAGAACTAAGATTGATAATTTCCAGAATCAAATAAACCCCTTCCTTTAGAGTAGGGCTTGCTGACAAGCTCTGTGTCACATGGCTCCATGTCCCTGTGCCACCACAGATGTACTGGCAAGACTGGTGGGAACACAGTCACCACACACACACGCACGCACGCACGCGCACGCACGCACGCACGTGTATGCCCGCATGCACAGCAATGCCTCTGCAGGTGCTGGAAATTGGCTTCTTGATTCCACCATTTCCTATCTGTGACTTTGAATAACAATCTTTCTGCAGCTCTGCCTCTCAGTCTAGAGATCAGAACACCTTTCAGGATTCCTATGAAAATTTGGGCTTCTCTCAGCAAAGCATCTGACCCTGGGTAGGCACACAGTAAGCTGTGGTCATTACTAGTGTGAAGCCTTTGAAGCTATGCGCCAAGAGGAGGTCCCACTTAACCCCCAAGAAAAATGGGAAATCCATGTTCAACCGCACACCAACAATCCCACCTCGACCACCCGCTTTTCTTTTCCTCTGTCGCATTTTACAGATATGTCCTTTGCACTGTGCTGTTCTCCCTCCAGGCTGCCTTGCCAGGACATAAATAATAAATTTTAATACAGTGCATTGGTTTAGCACTTTGCTGTAGTTTGCTAAGCACTTTTACCTACAATGTGCCACTTAATTATTACTGCCACGGGAAGCCCTCACTTCAGAGAGGAGGGAGCGGAGGTTAACAGGAGGTGGGTGGCTTGCACAAATTCAGATAGCAGAACAGAGTTCAAACCTGGGGCGTCTGCCCCTGGCACCTGCTGCCTTTAACGTAAGTCAAGCTAGCCAGGCGGGCCCAGGCTCTGGGGCCCACCTCCCTCCAGTTCACAGATGCCTTTTCGTTCTGCTAATAACACTCATTAGATATTACGTACCAGACTTGGAACTCTCTGCTGGTGATTTGAGCAGCATTTGAAAAGCACCCAGTATGCCAGTCTGTCTGTGGTCTTCAAAAATGTCAGGCTAAGGCACTGTGGCAGATGAAAGGAGGTAAAGGAACATGACAGCCGAGCGGAGCTAAGTGGATGGGATCAGCAGTTGGTGAGAAAGGACGGTATTTGTACATCTGGGGAAGCTTGAATGCAGACCATGTACTAGAAAATAGCATTATATCTGTGTCCAATTTCCTGAGTTTGATCACCATCGTGGTTATGTCAGGGGATACCTTGTTCTGAGAATCTGCCGGGCCACTATGGGGGACAGCTCCTCAATATGCTGTTCTTGTTACTGTTTGGAAGGTTGGAAATTAAAAGGAAAAAAGTGCACCAGGCAGATTTCTTGAGCAAATACATCTCTGAAAACTAGTGTGGTGCCTGAAGGCCCATCTTAAACATTTAAATACGGAAGCCCAGAAAATATGGAATTTGCAAAGGTCATCTGATTAAATCCATCTTCTAGTTGCCCCTTCCCCTGTAAGCACACACGTGTGCATGCTTGTTCACACACACACACACACAGTGCCAGAAAATCAGCACGGCAGGCTTTTACTTCTTTGGGCATCTCAGACCTTTACATTTATTTTATGTTGAACTGACTATTCCCCAATAATTTAGGCACACCGCTTTTGGTTTTGCTTTATGGGATCATACAGATCCCCTTCCTTCCGCACCAATTGGCGCTTCAGTATCCCAAAATGCTCTCATGTTCACAGAGCTCTTCTCTTTCAGTTCCTCTTCCATAAATTCACATATTTTAAAGCCAAAATAGATCTTTGAGTCTGCTGATGGTCTCCTGTCAAAACTCAAACTCTCCAGAGGAGAAAGTCAAGGTTCTTCCTTCAAAATTGGGCTAAGTGTGAGTCCTCTCAGGGTGATCACAAACCCGCTTGGTCAAGTTTCTGAGATTCAAATCAATAGACCAAATTTCTGTCTCTGAGCTTCCCACACCCCCCTGCCCCTGCTCTAAATATCCAGTCCCTCAAAGATCCTTGCGGACTGAATCTGGGCAGCAGAGCACAGTTCCTCAGGTGAGCCAAACGGAGATCGGAGCCTTTGCTCTCCTCTAAGGACAAGGCTGTTCTCTTTAGGGGCTCAGACTATGCAACCCTTGTTTCAAATTTTGAGTCACCTTCATAGGAAAGGACACATAAAACCACAGCTACAAGGCTGGCCGGCATACCGCCCACTGAATCAAGACCCTGAATGGAGCGTGAGCAGAGGCATGGCCCCGGAGCCGAGCTGGGTGTGAATTCTGTGTTCTCCAGGATTTGGCAGCTGTGAGAACTTGAGTGAACCACTCAGCCTCTCCAGGCCTCGGTGCCTTTGTGTCTTAAAATGACATAATACTATCTCCCCTCTGGGGCTGCGATGAAAAATAGAAGGAATAAGTTGCCAAGCTATGTGGCCCTTAGTAGGCACTCAACAAGTATTATGTATTCACGTAGCCGCCTTTGAAAAACATTATCACGATGACTTTGGCCATCGTGGTTTAGGCTTTGCGAGACACAAATTAATTTCAATAATAACACCAGTGAAATCAAATCATAGTCGGTAATAAAAATTTAAAAATGTGTTGGGAAAACAACCCCTGATACATTGGGATCGAGCCAAGATAAGCAGTCGACACACTGTGGCCACCAGACAAGCGGCTCTGCAGTTTAATACACTTAATAAAACAGCGCAGCTCCCTGAAAGCGCTGTCTTGCTAAACAGAAACACCCCAAGGGTTTAAACAGAAAAGATAAATGACTCTGTTAGCCTCATACAAGAACTGAAGTGGATGTGAGATTGGGGTATCTGGAGGTCCATCTGGGAGCAGGAAGTGGGGTTGGTGGGTGAGAGCTGAAGTCTGCTCACACCGGTTAAGTATTTGAAAAAAATGAGACTCTTAATATGAAGGGATAAATGCAGAAAACGGTACTTCTCAAAATCTTTCTTTACACGCTCCGCATGCTGGGGAGTTTTCTCTTCTAGCAGCAAGTGAGTGAACTGTGTGAAAATTCAGTTGCAAGGGAACATTTTAAGACCAAATAACCACTAACCGGGAGGCCCACATTTTGACCCCCAATTCAGAGCTCCAGGTCCACTCACAGGCCTGCTGTGGGTATCCATTTTGGAGCTGGAGTGAGGTGAGGTGCCCAGTAATCTACATCCCCAGGGGAAGGACTTCTTTGTCGTTTGTTCCGGAGAGGCAGCACCACAGTTACCAGACAGGGAAGGCAGGCTTGATAAGAACAATGGCCATATTCTTGTAACAGCGAATGGGAACAATACAGTTGGTTCTGTGACACTGAGCTAACACCAGTCTCATCAGAGCTAGAGAAAGGCGGTAATAATAGCACCGAATGAGTGTAAATGCAATGAGATGATCCCTTCAATGAGTTCCCCCGCCAGACTAGCCCGTGATTTGCCAGATCTCTGAGATTCCAGCGTTCTCCAAGGGGTTCTGAGACCTAACGGAATATATTGGCAGGAAGGAACTAGGAGCATTGTCCATTTCAAGTTTGTCACATTACAGGGCATAAAACTGACACCCACAAAGGATACGTAGCTGATGAGTCACAAAGACTAAGCCAAGCCCATGGGTTCAGTTTTATTCCTACTCTAACTGTCTCTTCTCTTCTAGAGGGCCAGCCAATACTAGGAGGGACAACAAATGCCCTGTGTAGAGAAGGGGGATGTGTAGAGACAAGAACGGCTCTCCTGTTCAATCAGCTATTTTGGTTTTAATTCAGGCTGTGCCCAAAGTCTCCTGCAACCCTCCTGCTTCTCTGGGAAAGAGAATGGACAGTGGCACTGTTTCTCGTGGCCGCTAGAGGGCGGCAGTACCCTATGCTAGGGACTCCTCTTCCAGTTCTACCTGATCACCCATACAGCATGTGTATATTTATTTTCAATGAGGTCAGGAGTATCAAGGTTGTAAAATAACATATTTTCACTTGTTTTCTTCCTACATCTCAGACATAGCTTTTCTGAAGTCAATTATCTCCCTGAGTTGCTGTTCCCCCCACCCCTTCCTCTGCACTGCTTTTCAACACATCAGAGTCTGACACCAACCGACAGAGAAACGGGATGTGGGGGGTGGGGGGGCGGTGAGTAAAAGGCAACTTTTTTCTTTCACCGGAGATGTGAAATCCTTGTTTCCCTGTTCTGGCATTTTGTTTGAAAAGGTAGTTTACAAACGTTAAGCCTCTGTTCTTCAGCCCCATGGAGGAAAGCACAGACAGGGTGTGGGGCTGAGATGCCCTCTGTGGAGGTTTCAGGGGAGGGCTGGGAACTCTGCCAGGGCAGGCCCCTCCAGGATCATTTCTCTAGCACTGCTCCTGGGGAAGGATGGGAGGACATTTCTGGAAAGTTCTCTATAGAGGAAAAAATTCGGGCTGCATGTGGGTACCCCAAAGCGTATCATGTCAGTATGTGGATGCCGTATTGAAATGGAGATATTTGTCCACAGGTGTGTGACCAGGATGGCAAGAGGATTGGAAGGAAGAACATGCAAACACACACACACACACACACACACCAGAGACAAGTTTTACAGCTCCTACAAGTGCAGATCTGGAGCCTGGCAGAGGCTCCTAAGCTGAATCAGATTCAAAGACCCATGTGCTTCTTCCAAGGCAGCCGTACCCTCCTGCTCAGACAAGGCCACGGCCGTCCCTGTGTCCCCTAGGGCAGGAGTACCAACAGGTCAGGAGAGAGCCTCTGGGTCAACTACAAGCCCCAGCCCTGCTCACTCAGTAAGGGGCTCTGGGGCAGGCCTCGGAGTGAGCATCAGCAAACACACCCCACCCTGCAGTGCCGCTGGCTGGCAGCCAGAAAGGATGGTGTAGTCACCTTCTCCTCTCATCACTGGCCTCACAATTCACCACCAAAAATACTGGTGGATTTCTTACCCTCTGGCCTGTCTAGGTTTACTTTCATATAGTTCTAGGCTTCCAACGGATAACACGGGAGCTTCTTCCCCCAAAGCATGGTGATCTTCACTGTTCTAAGGCAAAAGTGAATCACAAAGCCTTCCTTTTGGGGCTGGGAAGAAGCAGCCAGGGCCAGTCCAAGAGTACTTCAATTCCATCAACCTATAAGAAGCCCCGACTATGTACCTGGAGAACTAAAAACCTAGATGAGCTCATGACCCTTTCCTCTAAGTAGTGGTAGTCTACATGACCTTCTGATCACTGCCTTCACAGAGCTGGGACACAGGCAGGAGGACGGGGAGGAGGCGGGCCAGGAGAGAAGGCGCAGAAATCCCAGGAAGGCTAGACCAAACAGGTCAAGCAAAGATGTGTCACAGCCAGAGTCCTGGGTGCTTGACAGGGGCGGGGGACAGAAGCTGTCTGGGCTGTCCAGGGCCCCCAGCATGGTTTCCACAGGGTTGCAGAACCCCATGGCGCTCAGCCCAAATTTGGCACAGTCGTCTATCTGTATGTCTTGTGAAGGAGTCTTGGGGTTTAAAATACATTCTGAAAGCCTTTTAGTGAGGCCTGTTTGCTCTAGTCTGCTGCCCCCCCCCTTGCCCAGCCCTCTACCTT
Organism: Mellivora capensis; assembly: GCA_004024625.1. NCBI lineage: Eukaryota > Metazoa > Chordata > Mammalia > Carnivora > Mustelidae > Mellivora > Mellivora capensis. The sequence continues at coordinate 129,534 of PISX010000196.1, forward strand.
GTGCCTCACTCCAGGGGGGCTTTGCTCATTTACATCCCCCTGCCAGGCTCCCCAGGCATTTGGGACCACGTGCTGTTTCAAGAGCTCCCAAATGGAGGGCACAGATAGTGTCCTCTTGATATCATGCTCCCAGGGCTGCTGATGGGAGGAGGCAGGACTCCAATGCCAGCAACAGTCAGACACGCTCTTCCTGCCTCTGCCAAGAAGGCCCACCATCCGGGACGCATGGTGTCAGAAAGTCTAGTCCACTCCAAAAACAGACAATTTGTTTGGAAGGAGAGAGAGGAATTGGGGCATGCTGAGCGGAGTACGGGAAGTGCCCATCACATGCCCTCGCCATCTGCTGCAGGTGGAGGTACAGGTGGAGGAGCAGACCCTGCAGGCTTCGTGCCCCGAGGCAGCCGGGTACAGGAGAGGGGCCCCTGCTCCCAAGCCCACCCACCGCCACTGTCAAAGGGCACCGTATTCCGAGACCCCAAACTTTGCCTTGACCTTCAAAAGGACCTTAAGCTCCCAAGCCAAGAAACACTATTGCCTCCACCTGGTACCCAGGTCCCCATTCTGGATGCGGGCTCTGGCGTCACCATTCTTTTTGCCATTTTTTCGGTCATGCTTTGGATCAACTCTTGTTGACTGACACTTTGTCAACCTCGGGTGACCTGCAGATTGGCACCAGGCATTAACTTCTCATGCCTCTGACTCTTGGCTGATCTTCCCAAGGCTCCAAGCCTTTTACCAGTTAGGCTACGTCTCACGTATGCGCAGTCCAGGGAGGGGAGGGGGGAGGGAGAGGGTCCTGCTAGGTCTCCCCCCACCGTGCCGCCAGATGCAGAGTTAGCATTGATTTAGCCACCTTCTCTGAAAAGCCCAGAACTAATAAGGCAACTGTGAGCAGGAGCTATGAATTAATCCCCTTGAATATGCAGGTAATTTAGATGGAGGGAGACGGGTGCTGCTGGCCCTCCATAAATAAGTTGTGCAGTGGTTGGTGGGCTGGGGTGGGGTGAGAATGGAAGCCAAATGGAGCCCCAGGGAGCAGAGGAGGTGGAATCGGCCTTCCAGGCTAATTATGGCTGCCCGAGAGGGACAGAGACAGCCCCTTGACAGCCATAAAGTTGCTGAGTGTAGAACATACCTAGAAAGGCAAGTAGCCAAGAGCCACCTAGCATATTCTTGAGGCAAGCCTTCTGTGGAGGGATTCCTGGTGCTTTTATGCAAGCGAGCCAGCGGGGAGAACAGAAACAATGAGAAGAAGGTGATGAGGGGGCAAAAGCAAGGAGGGTGGAAGTGAAAAAGGCATAGGAGGAGGAGAGGGACCCATCGGAGAAAGGTGAGCGGGGAGTGAGAAGCGCCTCATGGGGAAAGCTGAAAGGGAAGCAGCGAGGCACCGGCCTGCATGGGGCCTCCAGGCCCTTGGTTTCTAAGAACTAGCTGCTCTACATTCCCCGGCCCTCAGGGAGGGGACTGAGGGGGACCACAGTCTCCACAGGAAGGTTGCCCCACACCTCACACTGAGTGGCTTGGTCTCATTCCCCAACATATAAAGACCTGCCACATCCCCAGTGACTCAGGGACCTGACATCCCTGCGAAAAGCAATGGCCAAGTTAGAAGAGCGGGCTGTGCCCCTGGACAGCCTGTGTCTGAACAAGGACATCTCGCATCCGTGCAGGTCACGAATGGCACAATTCCCGTCTGTGCGAAGGCTGAGTGACACCCCGCAGCTCGTCCACACGCTGCGTCTGGGTTATTCATTCACCCGTCTACGGACACTTGGGTTGCCTCTGCATCTGAGCGGTTGTGAAAAGTGCCGCTAGGGACATGACGCTAAGTGAAAAGAGCCAGACACAGAAAGACAAATCCTGCATGATCACGTGGAAGCTGAATCTAAACTAGTTCAAATTCAGAGAAGCGGAAAGCACAAGGGTGGGGGGATGCGGGGGCTGCAGGTCAAAGGGCACGAAGTTTCAGGGACGCAGAACGAGTAAGTTCTGGAGACGTGGACAGCGAGGTCTCTGCCCTCATGGTACTGGACTGTGTATCTGCAGTTTCCCCAGGGGCTAGATCTCAAGTGCTCTCCTGGCACACAAAGAAAGAAAATGGTACCTAGGGGAGGTGACAGCTATGCTAATTAACTTGATTCTGGGGATTATTTCACAATGTATTCAAATTGCCACATTGCACACCTTAAATATATATAATTTGTATTTGTCAATTCTACCTCAGTAAAGCTTAAAAAAAAAAAAAAGAAAGAAAGAAAGAAACTCAGCTCCCTGACCCCTTGGAGCAACAAGAGGCAAGTGGGGTTGGGTTGGGGAAGAGGACAAAGTGGCCGGGTCCTCAAGTCCCCTCCCCTTGGTCCTGTCTGGCCAGGCTGTTTGCCTGGACCGTGTACAGGTCCACGCAGAGCCTTGATTCCAGATGGACAGTGGATGAGCTGACACCAAAGTGGCTCAAAGTCAGCTGAGCCCTGTCCCCCCACCCCAAGCAACCTACCTACAGTCCTGCCCAAATGTGAAGGAAACCAATGCCACAGAATAACTAAGACAGGCATTTGGTTCTCAGCAACAAGAAAAATATATAAATTCTGGCAGCAAGTTTATTTTTTCCGCTATTTTTTCCACATTTGGTTCATTTTGGTTAAAAGCCAAGGCCTGATTTGGGCCCCAAGGGGAGAGGCTGGAGAGAGGAGCACTTTTGGAGTGCCTTCCGTTATCGTTGAACAATTGCTTAACAGGGAACTCATTTTAATCACCTACAAATGAGAAGTCAGAGACAATTAAAGTTCATTCCTTATTAATATTTTTTTCCTCTTTCATTACCAAGAGTTGCCGTTCAGATAACAAGAAAGCCTGAAAAACAAAAGCGGGCCATAGCCTCCACTCCAGATACAACTGGAAGGAGGCTGCGTTTCAGCCTCCCCAACCCGAGCGCCTCTCCCCACAGCGAACGATTCCCGACCGCATGGTCATGAGAGAGCTCAAATATTTAGAAGTTGAGGAACCTCTAAACTGTGAAGTCACGGACAAGTTTATTACCAGGATGCTGCCGAGTACTTTTTTTTTATAGTTTTTAATTCTGGTTTATACTCTTCCGAGCAATGGCCTCAGCAACCATGTTTATTACTGGTTCAGCCTTCCCTTCTTCACTTCTGAGCGGAATCCTCCTCCCTCTCCCCACTTCCCTTCTGGGCTCCTACCAAAGGTCCAGGCAACAAAGCAGCCTGAGATGACAGAAGCTCGGGAGCCTGCAGCCAGGAGGCCAGGTGCTCGCTCCCCCCGTGTGACATTGACGGGATGGTAGCTCTGCCCTGTCTCACCTCCCTCATCCTTACAGGGGAACTCGCTCTGATGCCCCAACTGCCTGCCAGCTCTCCAGTCTGAGCTCTACAGTTAAAAAAAAAAAAATTGATGCCATCCACTGAATCCTTAATAGGTGTCAAGCATCTTCCTTACGCAACCTTACTCATCCTCATTAACAATCCTCCTAACCCGGTACGTCCACTGTTACCTGTTGTCCCACGAAGGAACAAGCTCACCCTTTCACACACATAGAGCCAGGATTTGAAGCTTGCTGATTCCAGAGCCTGACCCCTTACCCTCCATTTCCTCTATGTATTTGATCTCTGGCCCTCCTTTTAGGGTGCTGGAGTGCCTGACACAAAATAGGGCCTTGTGCTTTCTTTTCTGGATGGAGGAGGATGTGCCTGTTGAACTCCTGGCCTCACCTGAAACTAATGACCAGGCATGGACCGCATCGAATAAGGAAGCTGGAGAGACCGCTAGTCTGCAGGTTTGCAGAGGCTGGGGCCAGGGAATCGGGTTGAAACAAAACCTGGATCACACAGCTGGCTTCCAGGAAAATCAAGAACATCCCCTTTTGAAAACAGAGCTGGTTCCCATTGCTCCCACCATCAGCGAGTCTCCTGGAGGTTAGAGCTCTCACTGAGCCTTGACTTTATTATTATTATTGTTGTTTGAAATGCTTCATAATAACTGGGATAGATTTCTTAGGAAGCCAAATAATGCGATGCATTCCACTCTGGCTTTATAATTAATGTTTGCATCATTTATCTTTCGTGGAAAGATTATTCTGACTAACGAGGTTCTGGGCCACTAATTCATTACACTGCCTTGTCACTTCCTGCTCCTTCTTATTACCCAGAAATAGACTCATTAGTCAGAGTTCAATGACAGGGAGAAATTGTGTTCGTTAATTTAATTCCCTCACTCATTTCTGGGCCCTATGTTTGTCCAAAATTGGGGATTAGAAGGGGAAAATTCGTTGTCTTAAGTCTTTGCTTCTGTCTCATTATACCTTCCACCTTATTCCTGTCCAACAAGAAAGGGCCAGCGCAGCTCAGAGCAGTGACCACAGGGCCCTTCTTCAACTCTCAGGATGTTGCACCACCTGGGAATTCCTAGATATGCTGGGCAACCCCAAAAGTAAATGCCCTAGGAGATATAAGAATGGAGCTGAAATGTTATACTACCCATAGGCTAGGCTCTGGAATTAGACATGAATTCAAATCCTGCCACTTCATGTGGTAACCGTGCATCCTTTTCAGATGCTTGATTTCTCTGGACTGTGCTTTCTCATCCATAAATTAGGAATGCCAAGAGCTATCTTTTGATATTATGAAGATCAAGCTCATGTGAGGATCAAGCTCACATGAAGCACCAGAAGGGGTTTGCACAGTGTGCAATGACAAGAACTTAAATAAAGGTGCACTTGGGAGTTGAGCTCATCAAAACTCATGCAGTAGGAAAAGGGATGTTTCCCAGCAGGAGCTCCTGAGCCTGGCTGCACCTAGAAACACCTGAGGAAGATCAGACCACCCAGAGAGTATTTGAGTGGGAACCTCGATGCATGGGGCAAGGGCACTACTGTTTTTAAAAGCTCCCCCAGTGATACTGGGAAGAGGTCAGAGTTGGGAACTACTCAACCTCTTGAGGTCTATCTACAATGAGCTCTTTCAACCTCAGTCAAGCATGGAGAGGAACCTAGCTGTGTCCTTTCTGAAAGGGTTTCCCAGAGATGTTTCATTCCTGATCTAAGCCTGTTCCAGGAAGAAATGCACTACTGTGGGACAGGAACATTTCATCGAGTCCCTCCATGAGCAGAATCAATATCTATATTGTTCCAGTTGTTGGGAAGACCATGGGGAGCAAAAGCAGCTCCAGCACCTGCTGTCACGGGGCTACTGGTCTTCTACCGGGCTGGAGTCAAGTCACCAATGAATACTTTAGTGTCCATCAAAACAAATGCACTGAGGGAAAGGGTCTTATCCAGAGGCTGGATCCCCAGCTTGGGGACCAGAAGGCTTTCCCAAGGAAAAGTCTTGGATTGAGTTATAAAGGATCTTTATCCAGGTAAAGAGAGAGCAGGAGTGCTTTCCAGGCAGAAAGACCAAAGACCAATGCAAAGACCAAGGCTACCCATGTAGCCAGAGAGGTGAAAGCCAAGGAAAGAGCTAGGCTTGGAGAGGAGCAGTGACCAGAACCTCCAGAGCCTTGTGGGCTTGATTGAGGACTTGGGCTCTCCTCTTTAAAGGCAAAGGGATGATCCTCTTAAGTTAAAGAATTTTAAGCGAGACAAAGAGCTGGGATGGCGAGGCAGAATAAGCCATCCCTCGAGGCCCACTCACCTCTTAGCACTGTGGTCCTAAGGGCCGTACTAATGACATGATGGGAGGGACCAAAGCACTCCACACTCACTGAGACCCTCTGGTAAGCCCCTAATGGAAAATTACCATGGTCCCTGGTATGACCACCAGTGGGGGTAGGCAGCTATATTTCCCAGATATGATGGGGCAGAAAATATCTGAGAACCTCTATTTTAGATCTTTCCCCACCAAAAAACTTGTCAATAACGCAGCTTCCAGAAATGTTGATAGCAACAATCTCTGGTATGGCATGTCTTCCCCCATGGTAAATTATTCAGTTGCATTTTGGTATGTCCATCAACTTTCTGTGAGTGTAGCTGTGAGTCATGTCCCTTGGACTGATTCTGTTTGTGGACCTAAAACACTGAGGACCATGTCATTGGTTAATTCAAAACAGGAAGGTCAGCTAGGGCCTCTTGGCTTTCAGTCAGCCTCTGCCTGGAGGTCAGGGGCTTCTCTCATCTCAGGATGACTGGATTGCGTGTGCTCGCCCAGTATGTTTCTTCATTCTGAGACCCACTGTTCTGGGAGGAGCATATTTTAGGCAAAGCTATATGTCCAAATAGACCAAGACATTGGCAGAATACTTGACACCCCAGGCCCTTCAACACTGTGTGTGTTTGTGGTACATAATATGCTCAGGGTCACTAGTCTCATCTTTAATGAATCATTATAAATGAAGCATTGTTGGCATTGTTGTTTGTAGCCATGAGTTTCAGGTCAATCATTGTTGTTTGTAGCCATGAGTTCAGGTCAATCATTGTTGTTTGTAGCCATGAGTTCAGGTCAATCATTGTTGTTTGTAGCCATGAGTTCAGGTCAATCAAGAAACACCTGCTGTTGGTAGGAGATGAGGCAGCCCAGGAAAGGGGGTCTGGACCCCTCATGAGCAGGCATCCAAGGCAGTCCTTCTCCCCAAGCCAGGAAGGCCGAGCACTGATGAATAGAGTCAGGAGGGGTGAAGGGTAGAAAATACAGGCCTGCTTTCAGACCTTGGCCTGCAGATTCATGAATTCAGCCATCCCAGCACAGAGTCCGGAGGACAGACTTGTGTCCAATTACCAGGAGAAAAGAGGCCAGACTAAAGGAAGTGCCCTGGGTGAGATTCTGCACAATACCTACCACACACTGAAAATTGCGTTTATCCCTATCACTATTAAGAGAAACAGTAAGAGTTAGAGAACTGGATATTGATACTTAGGACCACAGACTAAGAGTCTGACAATATTTGTTATTCCTTATCTCAGTTAATCCTCACAACAGTAGTGAGATATATATCATATATCATACCCATTGTATGGATAAGGAAACTGAGCATCCAAATGGCAACTTGCCAAAAGTCAAGCAAAATATGGCAGTGCAGGGATTTGACTTGCAAACTGGCTTCTTTCTGTAGCCCACAGGAGCCTCTGCATGTTCCCAGACAACTCACGTCAGTCTTGAACTCACGCTGTGACTCTATCCCTCCACAGAGGCGGTCATAACAAACTACAGCCTAACAAACTACAGACATTTATTTTCTCTTAGTTCTGGAGGCTACAAGTCTAAGGTCAAGGTGTCTGAAAATTTGGCTTCATGCTGAAGCCTCTCCCTTTAGCTGGCAGATGGTCATGTTCTCCCTGTGTCCCTGTGTGGTCTTTCCTGTGTGGGTCTGTGTCCTAATCTCTTCTTATGAGGACACCAGCAGAGGGCCTACACCTATGACCTTAATTTTCCCTAATTTCCTCTTTAAAGGCTTTATCTCCAAATGTAGTCACATTCTGAGGTACTGGGACAAGGACTTCAACATACGTATTTCGGAAGGGACAGAAGTTGGCCCCACCACAGTGCCCTCGTCGATTAGATAAAGCCCTTTATCCTTCATTTGCCATGGGATCTACATTTGGCTTTTCATGTCAATGTAATCACTGTGTACCCAAAATAGGTTTCACCCTGCTGTACAAAAAAGGTTTTGACCATGAAAGTTGGGCAAATGTCAGGATTAAGATAACTCACTCCAGAGATGAGGTACAGAAAGGATGGGGTAACACAAAGCAGCTGTCAGTCTTAAGAAGAGATCTTCTCTTAATTTCCCTGAGGGACAGGAGGGACCGTGTGAATGCCACTGGCAAACACAGGAAGCATTTAGAAAGTCGCTTTCCCGAGTGCACATGGTATGCCCACACAAGGCCGCCAGTGCCCCACAGATGCGTGCATGGCCTCCATTCCCGGAGCTCCCCACGAGCCACACAAGCTCCAAGAGCATGCCGGCTGGCTCTAGTTCCTTTGTTTGGCTGCTTGTCTTTTAATCTGCCATTAAAGGATGGTGGCCACTATAAGAGAGGAGCTTTTCAATGCTGCTGGAAAAAGGAAAGGTTGCAATCCTAAAGGAAGATGTGAGAGAGTACTCATCACTTTCTCCTTAACTGCATTTGATAAACTTTGGCCTTTGGGGATAATGAATTACATCTCAAATCTACTTGGTTTTTGTTGTTCTAGTATCACGATCAAGGGAACATAAAGAAAGAAGCGACATGGGAATGGAAACCGGGGCCTGCATGTTGGTTTGGTGCGTGGCAGGCAGGGGTGGGCAGCTGGGAAGAGGGGGTATCTCATTTCCTGGGGCCCCACGTGTTTCTGAGTGATTGGCAGGCTCATTCTGCTCCCTCCTAGGCCTGGTATTGAAAGGAATAGAAGGAAGCCTCAGGAAGCTGCCAGGAACCATTCCTTGCTTTTGGCAAAGATTATAGGCCTCATCAGAAAAATCAAGAACTCGACTTGGAGATTTGGGGAGCCAGAGTGAAAGGGGCCTTCAGGTAATGACAGTAAGGACTTTCTTGGGTAGGGTTCTCTGATTTGGTCTCCTATTACGCTTATGAAACAGTATTATAATTCATATGCCTATGTCATGATGTTGGAGGCTCAGGGAATTAAATGATTGCCCGAGGGCAGCAAATTCGTGGCAGATACAGGCCTCAAACCCTAGTCCTTCTAGGCCCGCGTCCAGTTCTTGAAATTACATCTACTGCCGGCTTCCCCACAGGCCTGTCCAGAGTTTGGCTGATGGAAAGAGCGAGAAAGGAACAAGCCCAATGTGGCTGCAAGACTCTCCTCCCCTGTTGCCCTCTGTGCTTCCAACAGAGGCGGTGCAGGCGGAAGACAGGAGGTTAGGAGCAGGGACATTGGGGTAAGAGAGGTACAAATTCAAACTCAGCCTTCAAGGTCAGGCAACCTTAGGCAAATTATCCCATTTTGTTAAGCGTTAATTCCCTTGTTTATAAAAAGGCGATCCTAAAACCAACATCATAGGATTGTTTTGAAAACAAACAAAATATGTGTGTGAATGTGTGTGTGTGTGTGTGTGTGTGTGAGAGAGAGAGAGAGAGAGAGATTGGTTAACATCCTGTTTGAAACTCAGTAAAGGTTAGTTTTAAAGAAATATAACACAATGTTCCTTGCCTGAAGAGTGGGGATTTCAGCAGTGCCCAAAGCAGGCTTTGTGGGGATGGCAGAAGGCTGGGCCTGTGGAATTTGATATATCCTTTGTTTCAGACTGTAGCACCTCACACTCCCTGCTGTTTCCAGAGACCCAGAGATCCTGCTGCCCAAGAAGCACAAATTTCATCTGAAAGCCTGCCCCTCTGTCCAAAATCCAGGCCCAGACAGACAGAAGGGTCAAGGAAGAGCACAGAACCCGGAATGGAGATAAAAACAGAGGAAGGAAGATCAATGCTGGACCCCACATGATTCACTATGCCAACCAGGGGCACAGAAGCTGGGGAAGCTGCCAGATCGATGGATTCCAAAGCAAATGAAGAACCTGGTGCTTTCGGCCTCCAAGCTGTGAAGTTAAATACGGTGACTGGGCAAGGTGTTTGATAAATGATGGGGGAATGAAACAGAACACATATCTCCATCTCTTGGGAAGCAATAGTGAGAGGGCAGATCTGTTCTGAGAAAGGCTTTTGGTCCTTGTTACCTTTCGACAGCAAAATCTCAGCTATGTGCGTTTGCATCTAAAAATATCCATTTGCGTGCATGAGTACTTTCAAGCGGTGGTGTGTTTTGGGATAGATGTGTGGACAAGCACTGCCCATTTTTCCTCTTAATCCACTGGGCACAGCAATGCTGGGGAATGTGTTATTTGTAAGGTAGGTGCAAATAGAATTTTATTCTCATGGTTTGAGAATCGCAGCCTACTAAAATGAATCAAACCTACCCATGCACTTACTTGTATGCTCTGTGGAATTTTCTTGTACAATTAACATACATCCCGTTACTTCCTGATTAATAGGAAATTCCAAAGCATCAATTTCATCTATTACAATAACAGGCCTGGCAAAGCCCCTGCCTCTGAGTGTACAGGTCAAGTGGTGGTATCGAACAGGGGAGCCTGGGAAAGAAAGCTGCCCCACCCCACCTGCCTCTCCAACTCTGCAATCTGCAAAAAAGACAGAATATCAAGACAAGGAAAAAATTATATGACAGTCCTTGTTCGATCAATGAATTCTAAAACCTGATGAATTTTCCAACCAAGTCACTAACCTAATCAGCCTTGATCCAAAGGTAGCAAAGAGAAACCTGCCCTTTATCATATTCAAGGAGCTACAGAAAGCCTCTGGCTAAGAGCCACACCTTCTTCTTGCCCACCTGGGCAAAATTCTAGGACTGCTTCTTGGGTGCGGGATTTCTTCGTTTTCAAAGCAAGCTAGGGGTGTGTGCTGTGTTCTCCTGTGGCCTGGGACCCAGCTACATGGCAGCTTCGTTTCTCCCATTATGCAGGGCAGAAAACCAGAAGCATTCCCGAGACTGTCTGATACCATGAAAACGTTAAGATGAGTCACTGTGTATTCAGTGAACATATAATAAAAGACCACAAGCTCGGGTACGACATTGTGCAAAGAGATGAAAGAAAGGTTTTGTGATTTTCCAAGCGCAATGGGACTTTTCCCATTTCAGAGGAGGAAGTTGTGTTTTTGAGCTTTTATCCTCTTTGTTGAAACTGACGAAAAGAGAATCTAAAGAACATCTGTGTATCCAAATTTTAGAAACGGAATTAAACACCTTTAATAACAAATTCTGGTTATTTTGCCTCTAAAATTCCCACTGTCTACAGATTTGTTTCTTTTGCGTGGATGAGATTTCTCCTCTGAGGGCTTTGGTACAGACTGGAGTTGTTTCTCTCTTCTTCCCCTTCCTACCAACCCATCCTCCAATCAATTGTTTAAGTCCCTTAATTGGACAGAACAGAGGATGGCACATTTTAAATATTTCTATTGAATTGAGTTTTATGTTCCCCGTCTAGACTTATAGACTGCTAAATAGAATGTTTTACATTTCTTTCTCTCTCTCAAAAAAAGTAAGAAGTACATGGGGGCAGAGCCATCAGTCAATTATCTCAGTGGCTCTCTTACAAGTTACAGGAAAAATAAAAGCTTTATTCTTCGGGGAGAGCCATGGAATTTCAGAACAGGAGAAAACCCAAGTGAGTCTTCTTGAACTTCAAAATCCCTTCCTTGAGTGGTCAAGAAGAAGTAAGGAGATTATAATGACAAATTAGCCCCTAGATTCAGAAAACCACTCTGTTTCATGCTGAGGTGAAAGTAAGTGGTGTTTTAGCCTCACTGACCCGGCAGGCATAGAAAAACACGTCCACAGCAATTAGACAGGCTCTAAATTAAGTGAATGATTCATAATGTACCAGAAGACCTCCATTTCCCTACCAGTTCCACACATCTCCTTTCCATCCAGAAATTTCCATACCACTTGCAGTCTGATCATGACAGAAACAATCACCTTCCACATTCCTAATGCTGGGAGGTTTCACCCGTGCCTCTCCAGCTGTAAACACGTTTTTTTCCCCTACTTCCTCTACCACCAACGCACAGCGAAGTAGCGGATTCATCGCATCAGACACAAACCCCAACTCATTTCAGAATTGAAACTTCAGCAGAGAAAGACTCCTTGGCGACTGACTGCTTTTCAAGAGCAAACGTGTCACCCCTTTCAAAAGCCACAACCATGCCGGGGATCTCCAGTCCTCGGGAAAAGCATTCGCCACCGACTCTGGGGGGATGAGCCTCCCCCTCGCCTGTCCGTGCAAAGGATGATGAATTCAGTGATCACCTACCTTTGGGACCCCTCGACCGCCACCTCTTCCCACCTTCCCCGTTTCTTTTTCCGCTCATTTTTTTTTCCACTTTAAAAACATCCAACTTTGCCTTGGGGATGAGCAGAATGAAATGTCACTTACCTATAAAAAGAGAGACAGAAGAGAAAGCCATGCATCACATTACATACAAGTTCTTTGAAATCAAGGCCAGCTTCTGACTTTGAAACTGTAACAATGAGTGAATATTATTTTTTTCATCCTACCTTTCTATATTTAATGAAACGCGAGATTTTGCAAGAAGCCCATCCCCAGGGCCCAGCCTCCCTTCATGGTTTTCCTTTTGTTTTGTCGCGACTCTCTGCCCCTCTTGTGTGCCCTCACCTCGCACTGCCTGCTCCCCTCTTGACTGGAGAAAGGTCAGGAAGGAAGGGAGGAGACACAGACCATAGAGATCAAGGGAGCAGTTCAGGCATCAGTACTGAAGTTGCAAGGTGCAGGGAGCCTCTTTTCTCTCAAGTGGGGCCTCAGTGACCTGGGGTCAGCTCTGGGGCCAATGCCTACACAGGAGGAAGGTCACAGTCCCCACAGGGTGACTTTCCATCTGCAGCTCTGGGACCTTTTCAAATGGCCCTGGTTCTGAGGCTGTCTCCTCTCTCTCCCTTGCCCAGCTCCTCCTGGTTGGGATGAGCTCACATACCGTTTCTCTCCCCCGCCTTGTCACGTGAAGTGTGACACCTTAGTACTCACAGTTCAGATCGGCTTCCACAGGAATTGCTTGTTATCACAATATCGTAAGGCCAGTGTGACCAGCCTGGGTCATTTTCTCTGTCTCCTGCCTTAAAGAAGGATGCAAGTTGGTTCATGCTTGTTCTAGGAGACCCTCTGTCTGAGAACTGCAGGATTCTAGGTCCACACCTCACCTGGCTCCTGGTTTTGAAGGCTCGCACCCTTCACACTGCAGGGTTCCCACAGTCTAGTGGGTCCCCCGCCTCTCTCTGCCACAGGAGAAGCTGGGCTCCAGCCTTCTACATCAGGAACAGACCCTTGCTGTGCTATGTACCAAATCCCCTACGTGCTAAATAGTTTAAAATCGATTTCAGTGGCTTGCCAGTATCTTTTTATTATGCCTGAGTAACTCAGCTCTTTTAGCCTCTTCTTAGGGATTTCAGTTTTCTGTTTTGTTTTGCTTTTTCCCCTCCTCCAAGCTTCTCTGAGAACCACTATGGAGGACACCTCAGACCTGAAGATTGAATAAAAAAATAACCACATGCCCCCCATTTGGTCAGGTTTTATGCTGAATCCCCCAAAGAGATGCTCACTAAGGATGCTCTTTCAAAGAAGAAATCCTGGTCAAATATTTTCAGGAATTGCTGCCTCCTCCTTCCCTTCCTGGAGATTCATGACCACATTCGAATATTAAAGACCAGGAGAATGTCCACAGCTGGGGGCCATGGTTAAGCCCCTCCTAAAATGATTTGACTTGGAAACTTCTCTTCCTACATGCAAATTAAAACACCCTACTTTGGAAGGATGGTGATCTGTGGTTGTTTTTTTATGTCTGCTACATTAAGGTAACTGATTTGGTTTTATCACTGCTGGGACAAGGGCATCCTGAGGGCAATGCCCCCTCCTCCCAGGACCCTTAGGAAGCCAGGCGCAGGATTCAGCATTCCAGCCTCTAGTTTGGCTCAGGCCCTCATCCAATGTGAGAAGTCCCCCAGCTGGCTCCCCCAGCTGGCTCCCCCAGCCTCTTCTTTGAGAAGGAGGGATTCCTAAACACTGGGCATACCCACTGAGATGTTGCAAGGCTGTAGCGATACTTTTTTTTTTTTTTTGTAATATTTTATCTATTTATTTGAGAGAGAGAGACAGTGAGAGAGAGCATGAGTGAGAAGGTCAGAGGGAGAAGTAGACTCCCGTGGAGCTGGGAGCCCGATATGGGACTCTATCTAGGGACTCCAGGATCATGACCTGGGCCGAAGGCAGTCGCCCAACCAACTGAGCCACCCAGGCACCCTGTAGCGATACTTTAAATGCACCTTGTAAACTGCAAATAGCAAATAGTTTTCAGGGCTCTGTGTTAGATACTGCTGTCCTTGGGCTGCACTTGTGGAAAGAGACAGAATGCTGGACTTCAGCTGCACAGGGCAGCTGGGAAAGAATGTGGGGCTTTTGTTTTCCCCAGTGAATAAGAAGGCAGGAGCTAGTGTGCCTTGATTACTTCCCCTCCTCTGAGCCCCGAGGGAGGGAATTGATCTCATAGGCCTTTTTCCATCTTTAATATCTATGCCTACGTTTTTCCCTCTGTTGCACAGGAATGATTTCTCTGCTTTCTCAGTGTTTACACCTTTCAAAGCTTGTAATCCTTTTCTGTCTCTGCTCTGCCGCCTCGCAGCTGGGCAAGTTTCTCAGTAGACCAAGAACCTCTGTGTGGGGGCTGGAAAGAGAGAGGCGTTGAATCAGGTCTGAGGGGAGTGATGCCTGTCTGTCTGCATTATTACTCTTAAGGAAGAACAAACAGGCATTAAAATAGTGGCATGTCAATGTAGTTACATGAACAGCAGCTAGCAGAGGACTCTGGCTTGGGGCAGTTGGTGTGGGAGGCAGAGTGTGTGGGGGAAATCTCTACTTTCTGCTCAATTTTGCCAGTACCTAAAACTGCTCTAAAAATCAGTTTATTCGTTAAAAAAAGTCACACTCCTTAAGTTTCCATTTGTTCAAGAAAATATTCTTGATCACAATCTATGTGCAAGGCCCAAAATTATTTCCAGTGGAACAGGGGAATTCTGGGAGATGACTGCATTTGCTTTGAATCATCCCCAAAGTAGTGCTCACGGCAACTTTTGGGGGATGCTATGTAGAAAGAATGGGAAAATACCACTCAAGTCTTAGCCCTGGGAGAGCTTGAAAACTTTGAGGGAAGAGAGGAATATAAAAAGTTTGGAAAATCTCAGAAAGGCATGAATGCCATCCCACGTGCATCTCCCTATCCTACCCCCTCATCTTTGGGAATCATATCTAACTTTTGTTTTTTTAAAGAGAGCAAGAGCAGGGGTGAGGAGGAGGGGCAGAGGAGAGAGAATCTTAAGCAGGCTCCACACTCAGTGCAGAGCCCACCATGGGGCTTGATCTCACGACCCTGAGACCATGACCTGAGCCGAGTTAAGAGTCGGACGTTTAGGCGACTGAGCCACCAGGAGCCCTCTTATCTAGCATTTAAACTCAGCTTCAGTGTTGTGCCCTCTGAGGCCATCTCATGCTTCCCTCTGTGCCCACAGCTTGCTGCTTGCAGTGGCTTTTAGCACTTCTTCTGTTTTGCCATTTATTAGAGATCTGTTGTTTCTATTCTACCACGTTTTGACTTTGCAAATGTGACAACATCTAACCCAGATTTTACTGCAAATGAGACATAGCAAACTTTAGATTTTTCAGAACTTTTTGAATTTGGAATTGCAGATAAGGGATTGTGGATCTCTGTACACCAGATACTGTCAAAATGCTGAGGCTACAGAGATGAAAGATATGATCCCTGCCTTTTTACAGTTTAGAGGGAAAACAGATGATGAATCCTAAATCCTAATAGGGCAGCATCGCTGACACAACTGGCCAGGCATGGGGTGCTCTAAGAGGACAGGGCACCTGTGTCTTTAATTTGGGAGCTGAGAAGAATAGAAAAAAAAAAATATGCCCTGGAATTCAGTGGAGACTATCAGGGAAAACATCAGAGAAGAGGCTGGCCTTTTGAGTGGCCCTTGTTGCAAGGATGCATTAAAAATCTGCTGACCACCATCTGTCCCCCATCCTTCCAAGGCAAGGACAAGATGGCCTTCGGTCCCCGCCTGCCCGCAATGCAGAGCTTTCCTGCCATGGATTCCTGAAGCTGTCCTGAAACCTGAGGCAGGACTCTGATGCTCGCCTTTCTGAAGAGTTGAGAACCCAGACACTGCAGAAGGGGCTGACTGGACATTCAGTCCCCACTCAAGGCACGACAAGCCTGATCCATTCCAGTGACTTTTTTGGCTGCTCTATATAGGGTCATCGTAAAATCACAAATAGCAACAGCCTACCTGTGCAACATGATTTCACCTGAAGAGGCTCTCCTTCTCCATATCTCCACTCCTGACTAGGACAGTGAGTATGAAGGACAAGCCAGGAAACCCCTTTCGTCCCTCAGCCAGGGATATTCTTAAGCCTTTGAGAGATAAGAAAGGTTGCCCAACATGGAGCACAAAGGACTAGGCAAATTAAAAATGTACACATTCCAAATGTAGTTCAAGTATATTCCTTGGAAGTGGGTCATCTTCCTGGAGAAGAGCATGTGTGTATAAGGGGGTGTGTGTGTGCGTGTGGGTGTGTACATAAACTCAATGCCCAAAATGGGTCTTGAACTCACAGCCCTGAGGTCAAGAGTCACATGCTCTACCAATTGATCCAGCTAGGGACTCCCCAAGGAAAGGTTTAACCTGACAGTTGCATATTTCCTCCAAACTTGGGCTTTATACTGGTTCCGGTCTTGAGGCAAGAACTACTTTTTCTCAATCTCTCCCTTTGATGACTTCTGGACCTTCAAGGAAAGAGACAGGATGCAAAGGCAAGTGCTCTGGTCCAGGGCTCAGCAGCGTCCTTCCTGCCCTCCACTTAAACACACAGTCCTCCTCTGTGTAAACAGGGAATCTGGAAATCCACCCACCAGAGCCCTGATGCCACATATGTGCCCTGTGACCTTCAGCAGCATTCTGCAACAGGACACGTATGGTCTGTGTCATCTCCCAACTCTACCCATGCCACTGGTGTGATGACGCCTGCAGACCTGGAGTTAATCTCTTGATTCAGAGGTATACACCACGCTCCATGCTATATTGCGGAAGGAAAAGAAATGAGGATTTCTTTTGAGTCTCTTCAGGTAGAAAGATAATGTAGGATCATCTAGAGGTACGGTATGTTTCAGTAAGTGTTCTAAAAGGCAGTGGGTTGGATTTAAAACCTCTTCTCCAGCCAGCATTCCAAATAGGAAGGAAGTGGGTGGAACCTCTCAGACCTTTTTCCGCGTTCTCTTCTTCTCTAAGGCAGAACACTGCTGAAATGCAAAAGCCTCTTCCCTTTTCTGTCCACCTTTTCTCCAAACTCCAGAGAGAGAGGTCTACTACTAATGCTCTGCTAGTCGGTGAGTAGAGGCCCAGAGAACTGTCAGCTAGAATCCGATGAATGCAGGGCGGATAATGGACAGTCTCTGGCTGTCGATCTTGTGCCCTCTAGTTCTTTCCTAGGATATGGGTGGGAGGTGTTCCAGGAGCTAGGCAACATGTCCAATGGTGGGATGGGGCAGATGCCAAGATGGATGATGATCTGATCCCAGCATGTCAGAAGGAAATGGTTTTAGGCTGCTCTGAGGTTCCCACTGGAGACCAGCATTCCTCTGAGTAATGCTTTTCTTTTCCCCTCCTGGTTTCACACAGAGCTTGGCTGGGGAGATTTTTCTTTTCTTTCCAGTGAGTACATTTATCGATTTTCACAAACAGACACCATCATGGGCTAAACATCTAGGAAATCTTAATTTTCTTCCCAGCCAGCCCCGCCCTTCATTCTCCACCACTCCCAGGTAGGGATTGGGTGGGGGGCAGAATCAGGGGAGAGGGTCTGAGACGGCTGCGCAGTGGGGCAGCCTACCCGCTGCATTAAACCTGCAGCTCCCGCTGTGACTCTGACACAAAGGGGTAGAGAACAGCCACCTGTGTGGAACCAGCTGCGCCAGGCACTTCCCTGTGTTTCCAGGAAGCCCCAGGAACTGCCGCTGACCTCGCCTCGCTGCACATTGCCTATTTATCTGTGAGATGGCTCCAGAAAGGAAGGTGAGAGGCGCCAGCTTAGATGCTACTAATTAGCATCTTTTCCTTAATGACTCTGCAAATGTCTGGAAACTGCCAGGAATTCTAGGAAACCAAAAGCATAGCAGTCAAAATTCTGGCTGAGGGTAAGGGTCCAAGGGCCCCTCTTCTCCACAGTTGAACCTCCAGCCTCCTCTACCGGTTCTCTACTTTGACTGAAACTTAGATTCACCTGAGCAGAAATCCTTGTTCCCAAACTTCATCCCATCCAGTGAAATCGGGATCCATGGAAGTGGGATCCAGGCGTCAGCGTTTTTAAAAAACAGCCCAAGTGATTCCAATATACAGCCACATTAGAGAGCCCAGGCCCCCGGAGGGCTGTGGGAGTACAGGCTGTTGAGCTCCTCCCATTTTTGATTGGGTAGGTCTGAGGTAGAGCCTGAGAATCTGGATTTCTGTGGAGTTGTGGGTGATGCCGTTGCTGCTGGTAGGGGACCAGACTTTGAGAGACACTGCACTGGATGGTCTCTAGAGTTCTCAGAAAGAAAATTGGCCTGTAGGAGTTATTTCCTGTTATGATGGCAGTCTGGGGGGACTTTGAGGTCCCCTCACTGTCTACTAGGATTACCCAGGGCAGATATAGGGGCTCTGACCCTGCTCTTGAGCAGGGAGGTCCACTTAGCTTTTCCTTGTCTTCCCAGAGCTATGCCTAGAAAGAAAGCTTTCTGTGAAAGACACTTCCACAGCAAAATGAAAAAGAGAACAGCATTCCCTTCTCTCACCTCTGCTACTGCCAGAGGATTGACTTTATACCTCTCAAAAGGAGGCTTGTGTGGGCGCCTGGGTGGCTCAGTTGTTAAATGTCTGCCTTCGGCTCAGGTCATGATCCCAGGGTCGTGGGATCGAGCCCCGAGTCAAGCTTTCTGCTTAGTCGGGGAGCCAGCTTCTCCCGCTGTCTCTCTACCAAATAAATAATAATAAATAAATCTTAAAAAAAAAGAAAAGGAATCCTGTGAGCCAAGAAGGAGTTTCCTGAGGACACGAAGGAGGTTACCTTATTGTACCATCCCCTAGCACAGTTGTATGCATAAGGAGACGTGTGTTATATGTTTGTTGTGTTAATCAGTGAATGAACAACCCATTTTAGAGGCAGGAAAAAAAAGAGGCTTCCGCATTGTTTTCTGGGGGTGAGTGAGGCTTTATATGCTTAGTCAATGACTATTTAACAAACACCTCTGTGAGCACCACAACCGCATTTCTGATAAGGCTGGAGCCTATAATAACCTGACAGGGTTTATTTATTTGTTTGTTTGTTTATTGATTGATTGATTGCATGGACTTTTGTAATTTACAGCCTCCTCCCAGCAACATTTATCACCCCTGCATCCCATAAGCCATTCTTCTGGAGAGCCTAGAAAGAGGCAGAGGAGTCAGATCCCAATGAGGGGGCTTCTTGGGTGTGCTTCCCACCTGTGTTCTACTGAAAGCTTCTCCAGGACCCTCTGTGTGCAGGTGTCTCCAGTTCTCTTGCCCCAGACATTCTGGGAGGAGCCAAGGGCCGGCCCCACCTTCCATCTTGCTCAGTATGGACCACTTTCCAGCGGATGAGGACTGGGGGCAGCTGTGGCGGGGCTGTGCTGGTGGCCCAGCACCTGCTGTCCACCCTCTGCAGCACTGCTGGTTTCAGGGCAGGCCCATGCCTGGGGCATGGAGGTAGACACGTTTGCCTGAGCCCTCCAGTCCACTACACTGTGGCAGGGGAGGGAAAGAGCGGAGGGGCTGCATTCTCTCCCTCCCTCTGAGCTTGTTCATATAGTCAAACACAGAAGCCCTGCTGTGACTGTTGATCACGTCCAAAGCAGAGGCAGGTTTTGAAATTCATCAGAGATTTCTCCCACAGCTGCAGCCAGCCAGGCCTGAGCCTCGCCCTCCCCACGGCCCGCCGGCTGCTGCCGGTCCCCCAGTGGGAGCCGACAACTATGAAGTTGTCTTTCTCAAGTCCCACATCTGTTTCTGGAGGCTAAGAGAGACAGTGGGTGGAGGAATATATCTGAAACTGAAAGAACAAAGAGGGAAAGAAAAAGAACCTCCTCAGAAAAAGATCCGTAAGAAAGGGAAACTTAAAGGAGAGACTGCCGGGAGCTCTTTCTTCTTTCCTTCCTTCTCGGTCTTTCTGGAGCCGGTTCTGTGGTCCACACGCTGTTCGTGGGTGGGGACCTGGTGACTGCAGCTGGCTTCCTCCAGCCCCTGGCTAGTGATTGTCGAGGCTCATCATGCAGGCTGGGGCTGTAATAATGCTAGAGCCTATGATCTATGGATTTTATGGGGATTTTTAGGAGATTGGTAATAAGGTTGCTCCAGTAAACAGTCTGGCAGAGCAGTAAAAGATGAAGGCAACGCACAGCTTGCATTTCAAGTGGCTTTCTGAAGGCGGAGTGACCGTCAGCAGCTGCCACATGTTCCCAGATTCACTTCCTGCTCTGGGGGTCTGGAACCCCCAATTTGCTAAGATTCCCACCCCAGTGCAGGGAAGAGCAAACAGGTGGTGTGCAGCACCTTCCTTGCTGGCTTGTTTATTGATAAGAATGTGGGTATATTCCTTCCTCTTCCCTTCAGGGCCAAAAGGAGCCTGGACAGCCGAGGGGGTGCAGGTATGTTGGGGTGAACCACACCCCAGAGTTTCTAGATACAGAATTCTGACTACACAGAACACCTAAGGAAGTAAGGAAGTGAAGGATGGACCTCTGCTCAGCCCAGGACCCATTCTGGCTCTTTCTACAATTAAGGTAAATCAGCTGCCATCTTGTTCCAACTTGAACCGCTGCCCATTTGGCAACACCGCCTAGGAGCAATCTTCCAAAAGGGTTAAAGGGAGGGTGGGTTGAGTGCTTGGGAAGGTGAGCCATCAGCCGTTTGAACGTGGGTCTGCGCCATCCCAAACAGAGCCCCTTCTGTTTTGCAGCCACTGGAGATCTGAGTGTTATCTGGATACCAACTTCCCCCCAAATGCATTTGGTTGCCGATGCCTCATCAGACTATATTATCCCAAGCCTTTGCTCACTGAGAAAACATCACAAGAATAGTATATCTATTCACGGGCTGAACAGTGTAAACGATCCTCTCATGTACATTAACATCGCATCCGATACTCACATGAAGGTTTCTGAGGTCAGTATGCTTTTACACTCCCATTTTACAGAAGAGGAAACGTGTTTAAGAGGTCATCATTTGCCCCAGATCACAAATTGTTAACTCCTAAAACTAGAACTGCGGGGCAGACCCCAATTTCCATACCCATTCGCTAAGGGTTCTGTTAGAAGGTGTCACCTTCCTAGACGGGGCGGCATGGCCAGAGACCACACCTAGCCGTCTGGGACCTGCAGCAAAGTGCTCACTGAGCTCCCTGGAACAGCACAGCTGATGAGCTGACCTCAGCATTCCCTTCCTAGTAGATTTCATTTTGGCTTTTATGCTTTCTTCATTTATCCCCAGGAAGCAAATGTTTTAAACTTACTAGCCCTGAGCTGAATGTAGACCCGAGAATCCTACTGATATCAGTGAATAAAATTTATCCTTGGCATTCAAAGAATGCCACTAAAAAATTTACTATTGAATCTATCCAATTGATTTGGCTGCAGACAGTAACAAGTAGCTAATTTAATCACTGGTTGGTATTTACTCAATTTTTTTTTCTTGACGAAATATATTTGACTAGAGTTTATATATGGTGGTTGCTATGTGTTAAATGAAAATCAACTGATTATCAAAGACATATTTACTGAGGATTAATTCTGCAATAACCACCTACACAGAACCTATCAGGGTAAATCCTCAATAAATGCATATTCTAGGAGCTTAATTTAAGTTATTTTCACAAAGCAATCTTAAAGAAAATACTTTCAAGAGAAGTTGGCATTTGAATGACCCAGACGCTAGTTTCTTGTTCTGTTAACTAAAAAAAAATGACAGCATTCTTGTTCTTTCTTATCTATGAGTTATAAGCCACATATATTAAAAAAAAGGAAATACAAGAAACAAACAAAAAGTTAGGATTCTAGATCAGTAGATTTAAATTTGCATGTAATTTATTAATGATTCATGGTAAGTAAATGCCTGAAAACATTTGGAGCTGGTACTGGAGTGACCTTATGACCCCATACAATGACTCTTTTATCATCCCATAAGGGATGCAGAAAGATTTTTAGATGTCTCCCTGGAATTAAGTAACAATTAAACAATAATTTTATTTTTTAAAACTTAGATATTTCTTTCTGCTGTATTTCTAGGTCATTTCTTTTAATGGGGGCCTAGCAGTGAAGAGAACTAGGCAGTCTCTTGTCTCCTTTCATTCCTCAGCCCTGCTTAAACCGGTGATTATTGGTGATGATGACTTTATTGAGAACTTTCTAGGAACCAGGCACACACTCTCACTTTTCCTCATAAACATGCTTTTGGTGGTTTTGTAATGTTTGCTATTTTCTAGTCTTTACTGAGAAAAGGGACATTGAGATCTTAATGCAAGATTGGAGTCTTAGAAGCTACAGAGAAGAGGGAGGAACAGAGTTGGAGGTGAGGGCAGGGAGGGAAGAGGAGATGGGGCACCAGCATTGAATGAGGACAAAAATGCAGAAGCAGCAAGAACCCCTGGACCAGGTTAACCAATATTCACCTTTCATGAGTGTAGACGTGATGCCCCAGTTAAAGATGTTGTTGTTCATAGCACCTTGGGGAAGGTAGAGAACCCATTTCCTGAGAGTTGCTGCCTCTAGCTTCTGCCTTTCCCTGCCTTAAGAACCTGATCTTTTAGTGAAACAGTACCCTGGACTAGCTCATGAGGCACTTGGCTAGCAGGGCGCCTGCCTGGCCCTTGTTTCTCTCATCAGAAAGACTGAGGACATCAGAGGGAGCAATGCCCAAGATTGCTTCCTATGTAACTATCTACAGTTCGCCTTATCCGGCCGGTAGGAAAGAAGTTTGTTCAGACCCTCAAGCTGTTGCCCTGTACCACTATTGACCTTAGACAGCCTACTTGAATCATACAGGAGGGGGGGGTCAGTCTGGGGAATGTGAAATTTACAAAAGAAGCCCATTTCATTATCATTGATATCCTGGACATTTGTACTCCAAAAGTCAAAAAAGGAAAGAAAGCACAAATCGTGGATATTCATAAACTGCCATCCACTTTTCTTTTGCCTACCTGGCCGTCTCTCTTGTCCTGGAATCTAGAAAAATTTAAAACACACACACACCAGTTTCTTATCTACGTGCTTGTACTGAATGAGGTGATTAACTCCTTGACCTTACGGAACACTAACGTGACCTCGGAGAATAGATAGAATCTTGTTATCTTGTAATGAGTTTTATGGCTTATTTCAGTTCATTTCAGCCATGTTTCTCCCACGATTAAGACAATTATCAGCCTATGCATTTCAGGATTATGAATTATGGAGCTCTCTCCAGGTACTGAAAGGGCCTTGGGAATGCTTAAAACACTTCTTATTCCATAATACATATTCCCACTCTCCCTCCCCCCGACACACGGAAGTGACTACTGCATTGTTTCTGGAAGCCCTATACTCACCTATGGTTATCCAATCAGTGCCTTTTCCATTTGCTTGATCTAAGGAAATTATTTGTTTACCGTGAACTGGTGCTATGCACGGTGTTCTAATTACCATCATTCTTACTCAAATTTAGACAAAGACATCTTTCCCTCCTCCACGATGATGTTATAGAGCAACTGGCAGGGCTTAACAGAACACTTGTGGTTGTCAGCACAACAGCCCGTCACTACGCACCTGCCGCGTGACATGGTGAAATGAACAACCCTAGACACAACATCGGCAGACGTCACGGGCCCACTTTTGTCTCTGGCTCATGTTTCAGTATTTGTCAGCTTCTTTTGGCTTCCGTCTGAATTCACGCAACTCAGAGTGATTCTTCTATTTCCTCTTTCTGGATGTGCCTCAAAAAGGAGTTTGTGAATCCAAGAGAAATGTGCGACGAATCTCAGGTTCTCCATCCTCACACCGTGTAATGAAGTGTAATGAGGGAGAAAAATATGGGGGTTCTCTCCCATGCTTCTGCCTCCTCCTTTTCCTAGTATGATCTTTATCTTGGTATTACAAAGTGATGGGGCAGCTGTGAGTATATATTACAGAAAGAAATTAGGTCCTAAGCTGTACTTTGCTTAGGATGTACTATAGGCCTGGAGGAAATTACTTGAAATGAATATTAAACTCATCATGTGTAGTAGGTTAAAAAAGAACCCTTACCTACGAGGTACGCAAAGGTCAACTTTTTCTCAGCTTTGGTCATGGAAAGAGCTGGGCACAACCAACCATACATGATGTACTGAAGAGTCAGATGTGAATTTCTATCCAGTTCCACTATTAACAACCTAAATAAACTTTGGGAAAATGTTTAACTCTGTTAAGGCTTATTTTTTTTTCATTTTTTCAATGCACATGATTTATAGATTTCAGACATGTGGGAAGAATCAAATGAGATCATGTATAAAAAAATAAACCTAGCAGACTGGGAAGCTCTTTGGATGTCTGATTGTTTACATCTCCATTTGTTTTTCATAGCTTACCCTTTCTTATCTAGGAAACTAAGGGGTTCTTCTAAAGGCCTGTTTCCTATAAAATTCTGCATCGTAGCTCACAGTGTGGGGTTGCCCTCTGTGATGCCATTCTCAAAGGTTGGAGATGCACTGTTCATGCCCAGAACAATTTCATAGCTGTTGAGGGCTATCTGTGCACTTAGGGATGTTCTTAGTGGTGATACTCTCAAGTTTGAAGAAAGTTGTGTTTCTTTCTTTGCTCAGGGATCATATTTTCCCTGGATCAAATGCCTCTGAGTCTCAAGGACTTGCTTTGCTATTTCTGGACACTTCTCCGTGATCCACTTGACCTTTTGTTAAGGAAGGTTGGTGGGGGATATAATCCCACTGATAAATGTGTGAGATTTCAGATGCATTAACCCAGAGTGTTCAGCTGGTGCTGCTTGGGTGTGAAGGGTAACCTCTTTATGTATAGCCTCGGGTTGGGGAGCCCTGCCAGGCAGCTTACCAGTTCCATGTCCCCTTTCACATTTTCTATCTCCATATAATTCTGGACTGAGGGCTTTATACACTCCTTAGTGAACACATTATGGTGTGAACATGACCCAGAAACACATCCTTGTAGTTCTTCTATAATATAAAAATCAATACTGAAAACCAGGAAATATGTCATACTGGGAATAGCAGGTTAAAATTGAAACAAAACTCCAAAAGTTGAGAAAGCTGAGATTGAAATCCCCTCTAGAGTTCATTTCTTTTCAATTTCCCACTATACATTTCTGGCTGGAGGAGTCAAGAACTTTCTGATGATGATCACACCTACCCCAGAAATTCCTTGCCAAATTGCAGGATCTGGCAAAGAGATTCTAAGTGTGAGACAATGCACAAATAATTTCTATACCATTTATGTTAAAATGTACTCCGTAAAGGTAAAGTACAATAAAAAAAAAACAAAACCCTGGAACCTCATGTAAAATCTGCACCTAAGTAGACCATGGCACTGAATATTGTGAAGAAATGATGGGCTTGTGGAAATTAAAGTTCTGGGCATCTTTTCAAATCGGTATGTATGGCAGGGAAAGAAAATGGGTTGAAGTATGGGGGGGGAGCTGGACTTTCAGAGATTTTTCCATGTGAAGTTTAGAAGAAAATTATATGTATCAAAAAATAGAAGCAGAGAACAGGGCTACATTGTAAATATTTAGGCTTTGGGGTCTGTTGTTTGTGCCTTACTACCTGATTCTGTTGTTGCAGTAGGATAGCAGCCCTAGATCATATGCAGAAGTGTGAGTGTAGTTTCTTTAACACTTTATTGTAGAAATGGGTAACTTGGCCAGATTTGGCCCAGGGGCCATAATTTGCTGACCCCTGTCTTAGATAATCAATTGTGTGCTTGCCCTTAAAGCTTGTTCATAAAACATACTTCCCCTCTTGTCCACTTCTCTGCACTGACCGTGCAAGTGCACTTTTTTAGACTTTTGCTCACATACCTCTGTATGCATTTATTTATAGTTAAGATTGGTCTTGGGATTTCATTCTCTTCATAGTTAGATTCTAAGCTTTCTATTTCTGTTTGCAAAAGCCAAGCATCACGGATATTTCTGATGATATAGAATGGTGTTGGGGTCATGATCCGGTCCCCAATATTAATTTCTATGCATTGTGGGTGCTCCATGTAATCCAATATCTCCAGACCTATCCACGAACCAGTGGAAGAATGGTATCAAAGACAGTATTTGACACTTCAACGGGAGCTCTGATACAATGGAGGAAAGAAGATATATGTGAACATAGATAGATAGGTAGATCCAAAAACACCTATAAAACCAGCTATGTAGACCTAAATGCCTAAGAACTAGAAGAATACCAAAGTAAATCACTAGAAGAAGGCTCCATGGTAGAGATGAGTGTTAAAACTGGGTGAAATTAGAAAAAGCACAAGTCATGGCTTGACGGTAGAGAAGAGAAAACTAAGCAGAATTTGGTGAAATATACAGATTTCCTTTCCCATTTGGCAACTAAGGTCTGAATGTGGATGTTGAAATTGAAATGAAATGCTCTTTCACACCTGCTCCAGAATGCCTGTTGCCTTTGCCCTCTCTCTAGCCACTGGGTTCTGACTGAACATGGTTTTGTGCTTTGTAGAAAGGCTGAGAATAGGAACAACATTTGAGAGGAGGAAGGAGGCTCCTCTCCAGAGGGAGGGCCTACAGAAGCAGCAGGTGAATGGGGTTCCCAAGCGCATGACCTTGTCATTGAAACTAGACCTCACTACTTCCTTATCACTGTGGGTGGTTACTTCTCTGTACCTCAGTTTTTCTAACTATTAAATGGCTAATGATAATATTTCCTTCATGATTATGGTGAAGGGTGCTAACTACAAATGAAGAACTTAAAGGAAGGGCTCACTCCATGGCACCTTTCCATATGGATAAGAACATAGAGACCCCCAGACCTGAGTCTGGTGAGGCTAGGCAGGGTCCATGTTTGGCAATATTTCAATCCTGTGTAATACAGAAGCAACATCTGATAACAAAACGCAAGATGGGATAAATGAGGAAGTCCCAGATCCCATTATGAAGCATCTGGACACATATGGGTTTATTGCCATCCTACTCTTTTTCGGGGTGGGGGGGAAGCATTTTCCCTTTAGCCAAATGGCTAAAGGGAAATGTACCTTTCAATCTTCTTAAGACAAATCTATCATGCTGATAAAATATTTACAAAAAGAAATTGAGAAATCCTATAAACTAAGCCACTTGTAATAATTCCATTCCTAAAAGAAATAGACTTTTCTCTTGATGAAAATCCGCATATGAAAGGAGTGTACTACACTATTATCTTATATAGTATTTGTACAATAAACTTTCATAGCAAATAATGACTTTGGGTAGTCCCTCAGCAAGAGCTGGCTAAGTAGTAGAAACCCCTTCCTGCTGGTACTTTGTAGAGTGGGACGAAGGGGCCATCTGGATAATAATCAGTCATGGAAATGAAACACCCTGGCACAGCATCAGTCACAGGCCTTAGGATGACATTTCCCAATGTTCTATCATGTTTTACTGGAACCGGAATTTCAGGTGGTCACGTAGATCCCATGGCCAGATATTATCGCATATGTTCCCATGGATGCACATAGTCTGTGTGGTTAGATCAATGGTTAAGAACTCAACTCATTGGGGTACCTGGGAGGCTCAGTCAGTTAAGCATCTGCCTTCGGCTCAGGTCATGATCCCAGGGTCCTGGGATCAGGCCCTGCATCAGGCTCCCTGCTCAGCAGGAGTCTTCTTCTCCCTCTCCCTCTGCCTGCTGCTCTGCCTACTTCTGGTCTCTCTCTATCTCTCTGTCAAATCAATAAATGAAATTAAAAAAAAAATAAGAATTCAATGTATCTGGTCTCTTAGAGCATCTTTGACTTCCATTCACCCCTTTTCTCCACCCCTCCCTACCCTGGACAGCACTACTCTTAGCTGGGAAGCAGAGAAGGGGGAAGGCTGAGGACAACAGGAAGAATCTCTCAGGGAGCTTGCACCTGGCCTCTTACATGTTGGGCCAGAGTCATAGCACTACATTTCCAGCTCCTCGGGCTCTGAATCAATTCCTCTAACCCCAACCTCTGTGGAATCTCCAGGAGAGTCCACAGAGTTAGTCTTAATGATAAGAAGTGCAGAATAATAGAAGTACAAAATTTCCACATGTGATTATGTGACTATGACCATACTGAAAAAAATCCAAGCCAGACCCATTTGAGGCAGTGTATACCTCCAGAATATAGCCCTGGTCTCTGAGGATCCCCAGGCGTTCTTTATGCAACTCTCCTGCACATGCTCAGGGTGAGTTTGTACACTTAAACTCTCAGCCTGACCCATGTTCTCTGACCCACAGACGTACAGGCTTGAAGACAGTGCCCGCGTCTGTATTTTGTTATCATTGGAGCTCCAGCAGCTGGACACAGTCTGGAATATAGCAGGGAGTCAGTGAATGGCAGAGTGGATAACAGACAGCACTGTTGGGTTGGGCCAGCAGGCCAGCACGCTCTTAGGGAAGATCGTGCTCCCTGCAGTCTCAGGGTGAATGTGCCCCCAAGTTCCTATGTACCACAGTCATTCGTGAAAACTCCCCAGGAGTGCCCAGGCAAGACATAAGGCAGTAGTTTGCCAGCCCTTGAGGAAGAAGATACAATGGCACTAGTGTCTTCTGCCTTTGTGACAAGCACACCGATCTCCTATGGTGTCACTTACAGGTGCACCCAGGTACCCTGGGTCGCAAGAGTCAGCAGGCTCCCCCCAGCCCAGGGCAGGCACATGGACAGTGTCAGCTCAGCAGGTGTTTCCTGTTGATAGAATCATCCCTTAATTTACTCTGAGATGTGCCGTTTAATTACCTTGATCCATGCTTTGTTTTGCTAAAGTGAATGTCACAGATTGAGTATTACTTGCAGAAAACAGCAACAGAGGCTTGAAGGTTCTGTAATGGGAGCTGAAATATGATCTCTCTTTTTCCCTGGACCGTTTTCTCATTCTGCTCTTCTCAAGCTCCTTTTCAGTATATATTTTTTTTTGTTTCTCTTAAGAGCAAAATGTAAAATATTAATTTTGAGCAGAAGTAAAATTAAGCCCTCTGGAAACGATTCTGGGAAACCGAGCCATAGCCTGACTTAATTAAGAAGCGATTATGCTGAAGAGCCTATATTAAGGCTTCACGTTTCTGGTACAGACAGAATCGCTTTTAGAGAAGTCAAGTTAGGCAGCAGAGGGGGACCGAGGAAGGGGACGGGATGTTAATTGGATAGATGAGGAAAAGCATTGTTGTTGTAGACCTGATGACAAAAATATATAATAGTGGAGAAAATGTAAATGGGCTTGGCGATTTCTCAATACCATCTTTCAGGAAGATCGAGATGAGAACATGGATGCCCATCACTCTCATTCAAACTCCTTGGACCACTCCAGGATGGGCCATCTCCTTTCCTCTCCCTACCCCTCCAACTCAGGTGTCTGAAGAGGCAGGGAAATGGGCTTGCGTGTAACAAAACTCCAGGGAATGTGGTAGCCCCCTGCTGCTCTCAGGATGGCAACAACTAATTAGCCCCACAAATTTATGAGCTCCAGGGATGTGAGCAGATGGGTATTTAAGTTAACAGCAGAGCCAATTTGTCCTCCATTAATTCCAGAGTGATACCTGAGTTTATTGGAGTTTTATATTGTTTCATCTGTTTCAAAGTCAGTTCTTGCACTTCCCCAAATTGTTATTCTTTTGACAAGCGACTATCTGGCTCTCTCTTCAGTTTCTAGAATGATGACTGACTCAACTCTGGATTGCTTTGACTTTCTAATATGTTGACGACTCCTGATGGGCCTATCAGCCTGGAGCTCTCTTCCCAACACTTCCCATTTTTCAGTCTCCATTTGGAATGAGCGTCACAGTTATTCAGCATGGTCAGTTGTTCCAGAGTGGCTGGCTGCACTTTATGCCAGGCAACAGTTGTGTTGTAAAAATCACCAGAATTTTGATGGGTCTCTCTTATTGTTCTCTACTTAATTTTAAGAGATACTTTAAGGAGCAAGGTATTAAAATCTAGAATATGGGAGCTTTAAAAAAAAAAAACAAAACAGAGATCACCTATTACAGTGTAATCACCAGTTAGGGTACTACTCACGGCCACTACCGACTCCCATCTCTGCTGTTCTCATCCCCCCAAAAGAGGGGTTGACATTGGAAAAAGGTAAACAGACTGATGGCTCAAGGCACCCAAACTGACCTCAATCAATAAGATTCAAATCTCCTCACTCCTTCTGAGCTCAGCAGACCAGAGGGCTCATGGTAGTCTCAGAGAGACCTCATAGTCCTGGGACTCTGCTTCTACCATCTAACCCCTGGCTGCAGCCAGAGACAATCCCTTTAATCTGTTTTGTTTAAAAAGGATTCTACTGTGAAATGACTTTTGAGAACCACCAAGCTGGTCTAACTCCCTTCTTTTTATAAGTTAAAAAACCCATAAGACTCAATAAGGTTAGGGACTTGTCCAAGGTCACCCTTGTCCAAGGGGTGGACTATGAAATAAAACTCCTGACGCCTCTTCTAAGACATGTCTATTACTTCACTACCCAGTCTAGTAAACTGGGAAATCATCATCATCATCCTCACCATAATGTCAATCTGGGTGCAGAATGCAAGTCTGACTAGAGAAATTAACAGATAGTTCCAGTGAGGGGGACATCCATTTATTGTCCTCAAGTGGCAAATAAGCACAAGGGTTGTGTAGACCAATTTCTGGTCTATACAAAAGGATATGTATTAACATCTAACATACAGTGCTGATTTTAGCATCTGGAAAAAAAGGAAGAAACTCATGTAGTACTATAACTTGGCAGGTAAAACACAAGGTAGGCACTAGTGGCCTCTGGTCACCAATGAGGAGAAACCAGTCATCCACCAGTGACAGTCATCCTCAGCCTCAGCTGGGCATCCAAATCACAGGTAAGGATTTGAAACAATACTGCTCTCTAAATCCCTCCTGGGAGATCCTGGTACAGTAGTTTTAGAGAGGGTGGGCAAGGGCATCTACAAGCATGAGAAACCTTCACCGCTAATTTCCATATGGAGCTCACCCGAGGCCGCTGGTTTAGGATCCCCACTGCAC
The DNA here is from genome assembly GCA_004024625.1 of Mellivora capensis. Classification (NCBI taxonomy): domain Eukaryota; kingdom Metazoa; phylum Chordata; class Mammalia; order Carnivora; family Mustelidae; genus Mellivora; species Mellivora capensis. The sequence goes on from PISX010000196.1 coordinate 160,321, forward strand.
TTAATTGAAACCTCCTGTGGAGTGTGAGGTCCTACGGTCTGGCCTCTGGATTCATATTTTATGCTTTTTTTTCCAAAGCAGTGGAGGTAGAGTCAGCCTCATTTAACAAGACAAGAATTGGCAAATTAGGTCAACCTCGTGGTTCAGGCAACACCCAAATATGGCTTATGAGAGCCTTTGAGGGAGCCGCTATTGGGAAGGGGGATTATCCTCTCTGAGCTCTACTTTCAAAGCACCAGGCTGAGCCAAATACTGCACATTCTCTCTTGATAATCTGTTTCAAGATATACGTATCTAAAACTTTCTTGACCCTGTTTTTGTTTTTAGTCTTTGTCTCTCATCACAAAATTAAGTTGTGTATGTTAATCCTTCTAGCATATGGAAGTCTTGTCTTTTTCCACGTGGTTTCATAGTCTTTTCAGGTGTAAGGAAGCCCTTTGAAGTCTATATTCTTCACAAGTGCAAGGAAGGTGCAGAACCAGCAAGAAATAAACAGGAAACAAAAAGACATCATCAGAATTGGAGAATCTCTGCTTCTACCCTCTCCTGGGATGGATGCTCCCATTTTTCCCCGGCTCACTAGAAAGGGAAGGGGAATTTGGCCACCCCTCCCCCTACTGAAGAGCTGTCAACCTCTCCAGCGAGGTGCCAGAATAGGTCTTTGCATGGTGGGAGAGGGACAACGTTTGTGGGCAGAGACTTTTCCACCTCTTGGCTTAACAGTAAAATAGTTAGGTCTTGTGAATAGGTCTATGTATCTGAACTACTAGGTAGGATGTCTGTAGTTGAGGTGAAAAGTAGCACATGTCCTTTTTTTGGACTTCTAAGACTTTATTGAAAGTAGCTTTTCTACTTTGATTACCAAATTCTACTTGATAAATAGTGATTTTTCCTTGGAAAGTAAATACTATCAGCAATGAAAAGAAGGGGCAGTCAGCAACTTCTAAGGAAATGCCCCAAGCCAGGAAAGAAGGAAAGAAAAAAAAATCCTTATTATTTTGCATTCCAAATGGTGTGACTGAAATTATCTCCATGCTAACAAATATCTTAACATTCTAGAATACTTCTTCATGTACTGCTGTGACTCCCACCTTCCTAAATTGGTTAAGGAAGCCGTATGAGAGAGGAGAGCCCGCAAGGGCTCAGATGGCCTGACTTAGACCCCAGCTTTGCCATTCATGAGTTGTGTGACCTTAGGCAAGTTAGTCAGCCTCTCTGTTCCTCAGTGTCTCATTTGTCAAATAAGCATAATAATAGTAAGCACCCTTTTAAGGTTCCTGCAAAGATTGAGTTAATTCATGTTAAAGTTTTCAGAGGAGTGCCTATAAGTACTTCAGGAGGCTGAGCTATCACTGATGTTAAATTTTCTGAATTTTAACTTTAAAAAATGTTTTCAAATGGCATGCAGGGAGAAATTTCATATATATATATATATATATATATATATATATTTACCATTCTAGAGATAATAAAACTACTACCAAAGAGAATGTTCAAGATCCTCCAACCACGTAGTGGAAGAATGTAGAAGTAGCATCTACCTTTCCTATACACATAGTATGGCCTTCAAGTCTTTCTTTCAAAAGGAGATACAAGTGCAATCGTAACAGATAGGACTTGAAGCCAGCCTATGCCTATTAGCCAGAGAAATTCTAGAGTAATATCTTCTTTATCTGATTTACTTATCATTAAGAGCATTATCATATCTTTTTAAAATTTTATTTTATTTAAATTCAGTTAATTAACATATAATGTATTATTAGTTTCAGAGGTGGAGTTCAGTGATTCATCAGTCTTCGGTAATACCCAGTGCTCATTACAACACATGCCCTCATATCTTTCTAAGCCCACGTTTGAATAAGGTTTTCCTAAGTGTTTTAAATTTAATAGACTCCCATCTGATTCTCCTATGATGATAACACTCCTAACCTTATTAATAAGGGCAAAACTTTCCTGTAATTGGTAATTTCCACAAACCAATACATCTATACTCTTCCTCCCAGAAGCATTTATACTGCATGAGAACAAGTGCTTGTCAAAATCAAAGGATCTCCTTAGATAATAGGGTCAAACTGTGGAGGTGACGCCAGGTTCAGGCAGCCAGTGTGACCCAGTAGGGACAGAGGACTATTGAGGGTGACTGTACTTGTTGGTTATCAGTACACAGTGAAGCTGAGCTACAAGAAGGGACTGGAATCAAAGTCTAGGAAGAAATAGAAAGTTCTACAATTTTTGAGAGCATATTTGCTCCAAGAACTTTCGTTTTTGGCTCATCCTTATAACATCTCTGCAAGATACATTCTCTTCCTCACCGCCAGGCTAGCTTGGCTTCTGGGAGGTAAATTTTCATGCAAAGTAGCTACCTCCAAGGACAGTGTTCTTTTGGCTTGGGCACTAGAACTGGAAAGGGGTTAGGTGGTGGCAGAGGTGCGCAGAGAACAGGATTAGGGGCAGGTAAGACTCACCCTTAATTAAGGTCAGAAGAAACCAGTTATCTATTTGCAGCTCGACAGCCTCGATTTGGGGCCAGGCTTTCTTCTCCAGCAGGAGACATAGGATGAGTAGTAGGTGACGCTGCTGGCATGGTAAGAGCAGAGACAACTTAAACAGCATGGCATGGGCGATGGGCCAACTGCAAGGACATGAGAATAGAGGTGGGGCCCGTGCACCCCGTTTGGGAAGCAGGGATGCGATGTAGCTGTGTGCAGAAGGCTGAAAGCATACGTAACCCGCACACACTATCCTTTGATATTACTGCCTGAGCAGCTGGAGTGTCTTTCCTCCTGCTATTTGGCTTTTTAAAATGTAATTCAATTTTTTTCCATGGAAAGTGACTCAGGCCTTCCATGAGAAAAAGAACAACAATAACAAGCAGCTTCAGGAGTAGCAATCTCTCTGGACTTCAGTGTTTGTTTGCTTGTCTTGTTTCTGTTTTAATTCTTAAGTAATCTCTACACCCAACGTGGGGCTCGAACTTACAATCAAGAGTCACATGCTGTACTGACTGAGCCAGCCAGGTCCCGCTGGATTTCATTTTAGAAGGGAATGAGAGCAGTGCTGTTGGAGCTAACCAGGAGAAGACCAAGGGGCGGCTTGGACAGGCACACCAGCATCTGTCGCCGTGGGCAAAGAGAAAGATGTTTCAGAGGCCAACAGGTGAGTAGGAGACTATTTCTTTGGAGGTGAAAATTGCCAGCTTTCATGGGCAATCTGGGGTCTCACCTGACCTCAAAGATAACTATCTAGCTACTCCTGAAACTACAGAGAAAGCAATGTCAAAGTCTAACTCTGCCTGAAACTAGACCAATGACCATCGCAGAGGGGTTCTGGAGACAACTAGCATGGGTTGGTGCCTACCATGGATGGGATCTCGGTAAAGTCTCTTCATTACACTGTGAGGTGTTAGCATCTCCGTCTGATGTAGGAGAATATAGGGCCTCACACAAGATGGGCAATAACATACTCCAGGTTACACAGCCCATGGAAGGGGAGTCAGGGAGGGCCCAGATCTATGTGATTCTGAAACTCATTTTTGGTCCAGTGGGCTCTGGAGCCAAGCAGAGACAGTGTAGTTGCTCTGTCAAGTGCATATCGGAGAAAAACTTATATAGGACAGATATTCTGCGTAATTTTATTTACCACAACCTAATAAAATATATAAAGTTTATTACTTCAATTTCACAGATGAAAAATTGAGGTTTAGAGAGGCTAATAATATTCAGGCCAGGATTAGAGCTGTAGTCTCTCTGAATCCAGGACCAGAACGTTAAGCTTCTCTTCCTGGATGGGGCTAGGCCTTTTCTCCTGATTGTCCTACATGTTCCCTGGCTGTAGTTGTGCAGAATTGGGCAAATATTTGAGTAAAATATGAATGTAAGAATGACTACATAGGCTTTATGTATATATACACACATCCATATATAATTTCTAATGTGTTGAGTGCCAATGATATACAAAATACTGTCCACATAGTTATATCATTTCTCATATTTACAATAACTACACAGAGCAAGGAAAATTAGATTATATTATTAAATTCTCTTTGCAGAGATAGAGATAGAAACGGAAGCTTCGGGAAAAAAAAAAAAAGAATTGCCAATGTCACCAAGTTAGTGAGGCCAGAGCAAAGATTCAAACTTCAGGCTGTTTGATTACAAAAGCTCATACCTTTTTTTTTTTTTCCCTCCTGTCTTTGTGCAAAATGATCCTAGAGTGACTTCAAAGAGAAGTGATAAGACCTCTCTGGCATAAAGGCTCGGGAAACATATTACAAAGTAAGTTCACGAATGTTCAGTATCAACTTTTCTTTTTTTTTTTTTTGGCCAGTGTAGTTAAATCACAGGAAAACTAGGTTAGGCTTTGTTTTCATTACTTCATTATGCAGAGGAAGAGTCTCTTTGAGAAAGTGCATTTTTTTTTTCGGGGGGCTTGAAATTTTCTCTGAGCAGCTCTTTCGAGAAGAGTTATTAGAATTTATTTTCAATTATACACCAGAATAAGCCGTCTGCAGTATAGTTAACTTTCAATTTCAGCCAATTTTCAACGCATTCAATCATAGATGCCTCAGTGATTAAGAATCTATGTTGCAAAACAATTCCCACTTTGCAACAATGCAATCAAACAGATCTACAACTCATAACATATTATCCAATGCTTTTTCAGCTCACTGGTGAAGTGAAATAGAATTTACCAACCATCCTGGCTTACCCAGTGTGCTCCAAGCTCATTTGCAAACAGTTCTGCAATTCAAAACAGCTCACAAGGGGGTTTTGGTTCAACACAGCCTTGAAGAGACAGAGGTGGGCTGCTTTGGAGATTCATGACTTTGGGCCACCTCATTTTCTCTTTCTTCTCCTCATATATATTTGGCTGAACATAACATACCATGAGGAACAGAATCCCTCCCTGCAAGATTCTGAAATTGCTCTCCATGATAGAAGTAGATCCATTAAGAAGACCAAAATAGGTTTTATGTCCAGCTGTTTGCTCTTCTTGATGGCATGGCTGTTGTGTGGGGGTGGGGGCGGGGTGAGGAGTAGGGGAGCAGAACCTCAAAACCTTGGGTAGAAACATGGATAGGACTAGGCAGCAAACTTGACCCTCCCCCTTTTTTTTTAAAGTTTGGAAGATAGGGCTATCTTAAGAGATGTATAGAAAAGTTTGAGTTTCATGGATTGAATCAAGTCACAATAATCACTTAACGCTGGGCCTCTCTTTCAATACATACAGTGCATCCCATATTAAGTTCTGTTTGAAGTCCATGGGTCGGAAGAGATTGGTAAAATGGGTGAAAAGGAAACAGAATAACCTCTCAAAGAGGATTGGCTTCCTGCTGACCGAAGCCAAGTCTTCAGAGTTGCAAAGTAAAATACTCTGAAGTTCAGGGTAAGCCCCCTTGGTGTACATCTAACAAAATATGAGAGGATAAATCAGAGCCCAGTTATTAAGACATACTTCAAACAGACTCATTTGACCTCTTCCCCTTGTTGGACCCTCAGGCTATGGTAAAAGTGAAAGAAAACACCAAACTTCTGGCTCTCAGAACAGGTTTTGGGTGCAGTGAGAAGAGAGTTTAGGAACAAATAGATGGTCTAAACAATGCTGTCCAAGAATAAGCAAGATGAAAGGAAGTACGGAGACAAGACGCAAACATCACAGAATAAAGGAAGAAGGACAAGTTAGAAATAAGGAAAGGAACTTTGCTTGCAAACATCAATGAAAAATCCTGTTTGGACGGAACTCCAACTTGAAATGAGTAAGAATATTGTCTCGGAGTGCTTTGGTCCATACCATGACATGACAAGAGCATGAATGCAAAATAAAATAAGAATGAGAGAAAAGATTGAAAAACAATAGACTGAGATGAAAAAGTAGGACTATGGCTCTAAGGCCCGAACTGAGGATTCTAGGACTAATCAATTGGAGGTTAATAACAAAAGAGGGGATAGGTTGGCCAATTCAATTAGTGGCATAAAAGAAAGACTTGAGATACTCTTACCAAATGTTGAGGAAGAGAGTATGGTGGGAATCAGGCATAAGAAAAAGTGGCATTCCTGGACCCCAAACCCTAATGAATACACTGAGAAAATATTCAAAGTAGGCAAGATAGGAGCCTGGCCCTGAAACTGAGGAATAACTGAGTCTGTGATCACAGGAGCCCTCTGCGTTCCTTCAAACATTGTTTCAAAACGATCTCTGCTGAAATATACCCTGCTCACTTGATAGAACATGGAGGATAAAGAATTCTCTGGCACCTAGGAGGAAAAAAGAGTCACTAGACAAAAATAAGTGAACACAAGCTCATCTCAGACCTCTGCAAGGTAACATCAATGCCAGATGACATGAAGACAGTGTCTGCCAAAATGTGAGGGAAATACAATGTGCCCGCAAAATATTATGGCGGTTGGGTTGCTTTTTAAAGGCATGAAAGAGACATCCTCAAACATGTAAAAATGCATAAACCAATCAAAATGGAGAAAAGGTAACCGATGCTTAGGTTGTGGGACTCTAATGCATTTAAATTTATAATTAGGACCAAACAATGATGAAAATTGCAGTAACAAAAGTGAATGACAATGGGAAATAATGACTTAATTAAGGGGAAAGTGATAGTATTACAGTGCTTATTTCCACAGCCTTTTTAGCTGTGAGTCAACTGCTACTGTCTATAGTGAAAACATGTAGTTTAAAAAATACTCCAATCTCTTAATGGTTTTAATCTCTTTTACACACATTAGGGGGAAATTCCAGAGAACAATATATATTGTGATTTAAAAAATCCACCCGGCTTTAAAAATACCTAACAATAACACAGGGAGGAAATAGAACAAAATTGAGAAGTTAGGCTGATTGAAAATTTTATCAGTTTGGGTACTTTCTGTGGTTTGGGTGGTTTCCTCTGTCTGGGGACTTTAGGCAGTAAGTTCATTTATTACACCCACACTTTTATTGAAGAGTTAGTAAGCTAAGCATGCTTTACACACTGTCTAATTAACTTCTCACAATGCCCCACACTACGTGTTATGTGGTGACAGATCTACAAATCAGAAAGGCTAAGCAAATTTTTAGTAGGGGCCAGAGCCCTACTAAAATCCATATGTTTCCAAATGCATCCCTGAGTTACTTACCACCATGCTGTACTTCCTCAATGATTCGATGTCACTCTGATATTCGATGTCACTCTGACCAATAGAACAGAGTTTACTAGGGAATATTGAGAAGGGGGCTACCCACTGTGGAACATAGACGACCATAAAAACAGGAGGAAACTATTGATTTCTGAAAGCATGGTTTTACCTTCAGTGTTTTTCATCCAAACTGATTCCCTTGCTCTGAAGAATAATATCACAAAGATACCATTAAATATTAGCTTTTTAGAGGAAAAAAATTCTAAATCCTTAACAAACCCTAGTTAAATTTCATATAATGTGCCAGAGATATGGAGAAAAAAAATATTCAATAAAAGGCTCAACCTGAAATACAGATCACTAATTAACCTCCAAGAGCTCCCATGGCAGAAGGTGGTTATCATGATCTAACCCGGGGGGATATAACAAAGAGAAAATATAGATTTCTAAAGTTGTCTATTGGATCATGTTTGGATCATATACTAAGAGTCCTCAACTCTTGACTTATTCTCTGACTCTAAGATCTCATTTCCATGACTAGGCTCTTTGGTCTATGCAGGGACGATGAAGGCTAAGGAATGAGAGAATAATTTGAGAAACAAATCATCAGAATTGCCAAACCCTTACCACACAAAGATTTATATTCAACTCAAGTGAAGTATGGAAAAGGTAACACCAAGAATGCAGAAGGGTCAAGCAAACCTGAAAACTTCCAAGGCTTTCCCCTAGATTCAATTTAAAAGGGCTTACCCAAATCTTTGTAGTTAAGATGAATCACGAGAGATTAAGTTGAGCCTTGGAAGAGAGAAAAAAGTATTTTGAGAAGCATCTCTTTGGGAAAAATCTGATTTTTGGATAATAAGTGTAATAGATTTCTCCTGATCCAAGGTGGAGATTGCTAATTTCCTATCCCAATATCCAATATTATTACTGTCATAAAACCTCTAGAATTTAGTGGAACATGTGACCCAAACTCCTTTGCAGTTGGATGTAGCCCTGTGTTTAAGTTCTAGCCAGCAAGAGGTTGGATGGAAGCTTCCAAGAATTTTCCTCAAACATAGTTGGTTCATGCTCTTTGACCTTTCCTCTTCCCTTTGTTCTGCTTGGAAGGTGGATTATGTGATGGCTAGACCTCTGATGACCATGAGGCCAAGCATCACAGTCTGCCTGGTACAGCTCAGCACTGGTCCTGGCTGGTCTACAGAGCCATCGAGCCAGCCCTGGGCTGCCTGTCCTTAGAATTTTATGAATGCAAAATGGATTTCTATATTATTTAAGCCATAATTTTTCAGGTTCCTATGACTCGCAGCTAGACCTATTCCTAACTGATACACCTCCTTTAGCAAAATACAAATTTGGATCCTTTATTCTTGTACACAGATTGTGGGTCTAATGGAAAACAAATGAGGTTCTATCCTCTGCTCAGCCAAACCAACCAAATGTAAATACTCCCATTTCGAAATCGTGTGCATGTATCCATGCATCCTCCAGGGTATTTCTTGTAAGTTAGCTGCTTTATTCCTGGAGCTTCCATCAGTAGAAGCAATTTTAAGCAGATAAGTGTAAGCAAGAGGCAACAGAGTGTCCTATTCTCCGCAGTCAGCCAATTATTCAATGTATGGATATCTGCATCGGCTCATTCCCTCACCATAGAGCTGCTTGTTTTCAGAACTCTGCTCTCTCTGAGCAGGTGTCCCTAGGTTAGGATGCAAACCTTGTCCATGCATCAGGGGCCAGACAGCCACGCAAACCTGGACGGTGGAGGGTAGGAAAGGATAGAGCTTCCACGGGCTTAGGTAGAAAAGGGGTTCCACCCCAGCATAACTAGAAATGATCAGACCGAGAGAGAGCCTTGGAGGAAATGACTTAGGCATTCTGTACTGGTTGTAAAGCTAAAAAGAAAAAAATCTTAAATGTATTTGCAGGCACATGGCTTTTCCTCTTCATTGATTCCGTTATTAAGTCCCTGGGAAGACCTCTGTCATCTTCATTTAAAGGAAGGAGAGAAAAAATTCCCCAAACTCCCAGTAGCAAGTTTCACAAGGGCATAGCTCATGATCTCTCTACCCCTGACCCAGGAGCCTAGCAGAGAGCTGAGCGACCATCTGGGCGCTCTGTTACTCACAGACCATGCACAAGATGCCTCCCAAACCTGAGTCCACCAACCGGCCCTTTGCAGGACCTGTGTCCTTTTCTTTTACTCTGTTTGCCTTTGTCCCATATCCCTAGTTCTTAGGTACCCACTTCTGCATTCCGACCGGATGCTTGCCCCTGCACCAAGGGCACAGCAATTCCTCAGGGCCATCGTTTGATTTTTACGAACTTTAACAATACTTCAGCCTGCTCTTCTATTTTTATGTCTCCAGCGAAAGATGCCCTTCCCCAGGCTTCAACTCAGGTAATACCACTTGGTCTGCATGGACCAGCAACACTCCTGACACATAATGAGATTCCTACAGAGGCAGTAATTTCCTTAGAGAGCAGCATAATTGGTATTGAGCATGAGGATGAGACGTGAGTATCATTTGGGTGTCTGACTCTTGGCTACCAGACATGCCCCAAATAAAACTGATGAGCTGTTAGTTCTAAAACACACACACACACACACACACACACACACACACAGTCCTACCTAAAAGCTTTTCAAATATCTGTGTGCTTGGGCAAATGGCCTACAAATGCTTAAAATATGCTTGGTAACAACCATGTTTATTGAGCATTTACTGCATGCCAATCCCTGTGCCAAACACATTATTACATTAAAGTACTCTCTTTGAACTATTAATAACTATCATTCCCCACATTTTGCAAGTGAAAGAACAGTTAAAGATGTTAAGGAACTTGTCCACGTCCACACTGCTCTTGTGTGGCCAAGAGTACTTCTTTTTTTTTTAATTTATTTATTTGTCAGAGAGAAAGGGAGAGAGAGAGAGAGGGAGCTCAGGCAGACAGAGGCAGAAGGAGAAGCAGGCTTCCTGCCGAGCAAGGAGCCCGATGTGGGACTCGATCCCAGGACGCTGGGATCATGACCTGAGCCAAAGGCAGCCGCTTAACCAACTGTGCCACCCAGGCGTCCCACCAAGAGTACTTCTTATGCATGGCCAGTTACACCAAGGGTCCCTGAGGGGTGGCTTAGGTGTGGACGGCGCCATGTGAGGAGCATCCCTGAAAAAGTTAAATGCATTTCTTTTAATGTCTAGCTGATTTCAGGTGTGTTGAGGTTGAGAGATTTTCCCCTGCTCTTCCTGCCCCCCGTATCATGTATTTCCTGAAGTTTTTCAATTCCCTCACCTGGCCGAAAGACTTCTCCAAGCTTTGAAAGTCATCTGGCAGCCAAATTAACATTTCACAGCCTTGAATAGCTTGCACTATTGGCAAACATGGCTATTGCCATGAATGTCTGGGCTTCAGGGGATTTAGGGCAACAGCTCTCTGCAGTGGGAATATGGGATTCTTGTTCTCCCCTGTGGAGAATTTATTTTCTTTTGTCCAAGCGCTAACTCATTAGGACTTGTGTTCCTTTCTGAGGGTGAAATCCTTATTATGAAAAAGACTCCTGATGGTACCTGGAAACATGAGATTTAATTTGTGCTCCACAAGGGGACTTTGTGTCCAATATTCATAGAGGTGGCATAGTGTAGCAAAGAGGGGATTGCCAAGAGACAAGTTTGGCTCCTTTATCACATTTTCATCTGGCCCCAGTTACACATTTGGGGGGGTGGAACCTGGATGTCTCAGTTGATTGAGCATCAGACTCTCGATTTTGGCTCAGGTCATGATCTCAGGGTCCTGGGATTGAGTGCCACCTCGGGCTCTGCTCTCAGAGGGGAGTCTGCTTGTCCCTCCCCCTCTGCCCTCTGCCCTCAGAGGGGAGTCTGCTTGTCCCTCTCCCTCTGCCCTCTGCCCTTCTGAGTGCTTTGCTCCAGTTTCTTTCTATTTATTTGTTTTAGAAGGAGAAAGACAGTGAGCATTCAAGTGGGGGGAGGGACAGAGGGGGAGAGAAACAAGAGACTCTTCAGCAGACGCCCCACTGAGCATGGAGCCTGATGCAAGGCTTTATCCTATGATCCTGAGATCCTGACCTGAGCCAAAACCAAGAGTTGGATGCTTAACTGACTGAGCCACCCCGTTCCCCCCTCAGTTCCACTTCTAATAAAACCAAGCCAAATTCACTTTCCTCAAATGTTGCACGTTCCCCAAAGGGGTACTCCAGACACTCCCTTGCTTCCAAGCAGGGCACTGTATATTTTCTTCCCACTCCCACTTACATTCCTCTCTCCCCTCCCCCCCACAAAAACAGTCTGCTTTATTTCATGCACAAATAGCAATTTCCAACCACGAAGAAACACCTGGGAGAGTCAGGGCGCTCGTGGTACAAGATAATTAGAGATTATTATAATCGAAATTTCATTGCCACATCAAACTGTGTCTTTTAGCATTAATTAATCTCCAATCCCAGCCCCTGAGCCTCTCAACATGCCTGCTGGAGCCACCAGCTTGTCAAACACACCCGAGCCTTGCATCTCATTATCTTATCACTGGGTGCAGGGGAGGAGATAAGCCCAGATTCCTCAGGGCCTTGGCCCAAGCAGCTGTAATTCACAAGGTGGTTTCTCCGGGAAGAGGCAGGTGGGGGAAGCAATTTGGGGAAGGAGAGCTGGGCTCCTTATTTATTTATTTATGCTTTCTCAGCAAACGAAGAAGCAGAGGATGAAAATTGCTTCCACCAGGAGAGCTGGGCCACGGAAGAAGGCGATTCATAGGTCACAGGTGGGGAATAATTGTAGCTTGGCGAGGCACCTTTGCCCTTCTGCTGAGTCTCTGATTCTGTCCTGATCATTTAAGTGAGTGTAAAGGTGTCTCCCAATTCGTGGCTGTCTTCTCCCTCTGCTCATCACCTTATTTTTTTTTTTCAGTGTTTGCTGTCACTCTATGCCAAGAAGATTCAAAACCAGCATTTTAAAGACTGTTTCTTACTGACGAACCCTTTGCCTGCATCTGGGCGCTGCAAACTGCCACCTTTTGGACGAATGGCCAAGTGTCCGGTAGCTGGGGTTCGATGACTAATATGTTTTTCACACATTTCCCTACTCATTTTGGTAACAAAATAGAGCTCTTTACCTAACAGGCAGGCATTAGCAGTTATAATGATTCATAATTCATACCCATTTTGTAGTATTGCTCACTGTATCACTGTAGTTATGGGTAATTGTCACAAAGAATTACTCGAAGAAGTATAAATACCTCGGCACAATTAGATGTCTTTCTGACTATTATTCTCTACACGTGTTTGAAGTGTGAGAATTTTTCCTCTGCGATATAATAATTACTACATCCACACAGTGGAATACTGCACAGAACTGAGCAGAGCAACCACAAATTCAGGTGCTGGTACAAATGAATCCCACAGCACAATGTGGGACAGAAGAGGCCAGCCACAGGGAGGACATTCTGGAGGATCCCAGCATGTAGGTCAAAAAGCAGGCACCCAGACTTAAGGTGCTGGGAGATGGGCTGGAGAGGAACCTGTGGGAGAGGAAGTTGGGACAGCAAAGGGTTTGGGGACTCAGGGATGGGGTTTTGTGTTCTCTTCCTTCCTTAGACTGAGCACTGGCTTTGTGGGTGTGTTTAGTTGGTGAGACTTCACTGAGACTACATTCTGTGAACTTGGCGGTATGTGTGTCATGCACAAAAGCAAGTGGAAAAAAAAAAAAGTATGTGAAGCCCTCTTGCCTGACTCCTTTCCTTCCTTCCCCTTCCCTCTTTCTTATTCTCTTCCTCCTTTCCTCCATCCCCTACCCAACTGCATGTCTCACTCTTTTCAGAGAAGTCTCCATAGGACTAATTTCTATGAATCCCAAGAACCAACTAACTGTGTTACCCTCTGTGCCTTTGGTCAAGACTGAGTCCTGGAAACTCCTGTTCCTTCCTCTGCAAGTTATAGGAATGGAACAAGAAAGTCACTCCCCCTACATCGGAGACTCCTCACCAGGGGAGGACCTCATCGGGGTGACCAACCACATCTGCAGCTTGAACTCTGATAGAACCACATGCTTTGTTTTTTTTTTTTTTTGAGAGACAGAAAGAGAGAGAAAATGCATGAGTTGGGGTGTGATAGAGAGGGAGGAATGAGAATGCCAAGCAGCCTCCACACCCAGGGAAGAACCTGATGTGGGGCTCAGTCTCACGACCCTGAGATTATGACCTGAACTGAAATCAAGAGTTGAGCGCTCAACTGACTGAGTCATCCAGGTGCTCCTCCACATGCATTTTTAAAAAATTTAATTAGTTTATTTGTTTGAGAGAGAGAGTATGCCCATAGAGTGGCAGGGAAGGGGAGGAGTAGAGGGAGAGAGACAAGCTGACTCAGTGCTATGTGTGGAACCTGATGCAGAGCTTGATCCCAGGACCTGAACAGAAATCAAAGATTGGACCTTGACCCAACTGAGCCACCCAGGCACCCCACCCCTCCATATCCTTTTGAAAAGACATAAAGAATTGGGGTGCCTCTGTGGCTCAGTTGATTGAGCGTCTGCCTTCGGCTCATCTCATGATCTCAGGGTCCTGGGATCAAGGCGGCATCAGGCTCCCTACTCAGCAGGGAGTCTACTTCTCCCGCTCCCTCTGCCTGCCACTCTGCCTGCTTGTGCTCTCTCTGTGTCAAATAAATAAAATCTTAAAAAAAGGGGGGGCATGAAAAATTAACACTTAAAATAGAACACAAGTGTTTTCTGAAACGATGTGGTTTCTTCCCATGGCTGCTTTCTGTATAGGAGAGGAAATAAACTGCACAGGTTGAGCAAAGTGTCTGACTCCTTGGGTCTTCTTCTAGCGGGAAGACAGGTAAACATAGTAAGGTACACGTTACCATGTACACGCCATCAAGCTTTTCAGGTTACGGAGATCTCTCTGTACTTTGAGTCATTAATATTTTCTTTTTCAAAGGAGCGAATACTTCAAGCAGATCAATGACTAAAGCCCACTGAAGCTAGAAGCCTCGGCTGCCTGGCTCCTCATACCACGTCGTAGATCCCTGGCATGTGGTTGGTATGCGAGACATGCTTAGGGAGAGGATGAATGAATGCATACAGCAAACTGAAATACAAGCCAAAGAAAGGGTGGCTTTCCCTCTGCACAGGCCGTGAAGTAGTTCCAAATGAGCACGGATGGGTGTGCTGGCTTCACTATGGCATTGTTCAGGAAGCAAAGCAGACTTGGGTTAACAAATCAATCATTCGTTAAATATCTACTCTATGCTCGGCAAAACACTAAGTGCCACGCATGGTAGCAAAGTATGTGTGGACCTAATTCCTGCTCTCAGAGGCAGGCACTCATGAAATAGTAAGTGATATAAATAGCTCAAAAATGTGCAGATTTGCAACGAGTCCCGTGGCAATTTGGGGAAGAGTAGTCGAGGGTGGTGGAGCGGCCAGGGGAGACTCTCCAAGGTTCGTAGTTGACAAGGTGACAGACCTCGTCTCAGCCCTGGGTTTGAACTACCATGTTTAATACTCAGAACTGCTCTGTGAGCTGAATAGCACTGGATTCACCTAATGCCATGGGCCCACAATCACAGAGCCAGTCAGCAGTCTTCTAACTGCAGAGTGACAATGCCTGCTGCCCCTGGAAGGTGTGTTAGGGGAGTTGGTCCTTGAACAACAGGCTGGATACTGATGCATAGGAAGCCCAGACCAGACCTTACCATGGTACCTGCCAGAGAACTGTCCCTGTGAACTGGGAAGATGGAATGGGAGCCCTGCCATCTACAAGCACAAATGGGAGGGCTTGGCCTCTAGCAGAGCACAAGATGCCCCAAGTAAAGATGGGGACAAGCATCCTGACATAGCCCCTCAGCTCTTTTCACAGAAAAAAAATTAAGAGTCTTTAGCTACTTTTGTGAAAGCAGCTGCTTTTGTTGGATGAGAGTGGATGTGGAACTCAGAACTCAAATTCTGAACTTCTAGGGCATGCCCTCCATTCTGTCCTCTCCAAATGTAGGGCAGTCATGAGGGTTTCCCCTAGCTGACAGCAGAAGAAAAGCAGGACAGAAAAGGGAGACGTTAAACATGCAAACACAGCCAACTCCTCCCCGCTCCCTATAAACACATTAGGTGCTTAATTGCGCAGTGTGCTTTCTTTGGCGGGAGGGTGAGCGCCCGGCCCAGAGGGTGACATGCTGGAGCCGGAGGACCATCAGCTCTGATCACTCTCAGGCTGGTGTCCCTGCAGGTGTTCCGCGTTCTCATCCGTATCGAGGCCTAGTCCATCGCTGATCATTCGTTTATTTAGTTGCTGCTGTCTCGCTGCAAGCGTGCTGCCATCCAAATGAATTTCCATTTAAATATGCAAACAGTGGAAGATAGAATTTTAAAACAGAAGGACTTGGGCTCACTAATGTGATTTGGTGTAAAACAGAATTCGGTATACAGCATGGTGTCGGTCTTAGGCTTTAGCTTTTAGTTACGGAAAAAGCAAGAGGCGCTCATTTTAATGGTAACCAGTATCATATATGGCTTTGCTGGGCCCCAAGCTTAGATCTTCACCTCTATTTTCATTTGATCCTCAAATGAGTCTTGGGAAATACTATTGTCGTCCACACTCAAGGAGCTGAGGCTCAGAGATGTGAAGGGACTTTCCCCAGGCCACCCAGCTATCACATGGTAGAGTTGGAAGTAAGCTTCCAACTTCTGATTGCAGGTTTTATACTCTTTGCACTGAGCCCACACCATCACTCACCTGGGGCTCTGTGCTACCTGGTGAGCTCATCCTGAGGGAACTTACAAAGTCAGATTCCAGTTAGAGGGGTATCTGGGAACTCATGGACCGCTCCCTCACCATGCCAGGGGTATCTTGGGCCCATGAGTTTTTTAAGAAAGAGAAGTCATTTCTTCGGAGCCATTTCCCCTTTATTTTATTTTTTTCCTTCTTCTTTTTTTTTTTTTTTTTTCCAGAGAACAGCAACTTAAAACCCCATCACCAAAAAGAGCACCTGGATAAAAGATGTCTTGGTGACAGACTCAGATAGAATTTTATGACATGAACGCCAACTGACTGACAGTCGTGGGAGAGCCAGTTAGGTTTCTCAGCTTACCAGGGAAAGGGGCCAACACAGAGGATCCCCCACGAGTTACTGGGGTACAGATTTCCTAGGGGAAGCCATGACACCTCCTTCCCTAATCATCCTGTGTGCTATTGAACACAGAAAGATTCAGGGCTCAGAAGCTGAGCTGAAGCCAATGGATGCCCCATTTCCCTCTTTTTACCTTCAGTGATTTTTTTAACTGTGTTGTCACGGAATAGATACATCAATTTGTATTCTGTTTGTGCAGCAAAATTTTGGCTACTGAATAATGGTTAATTTAATAATCTAGTCAACTTAGAGGTAATAAACAAAATATTAATATAAATGAATTAACTTTTCAAGCAAGAAATAAATTATTTTTTCATTCTTTCCAAAAACGGTTTTGAGTATTAGACTACATGAAAAATACAAATGAATGGCTGCCCGTGTGCAATGCATTTGATGACCAAGCACGGACATGCATTGGGGATCTGAGCCTCAGCTTACAGGCTTGTGTACCCGAGATTATGCAAACTATGGGATAAATAAAACACACATTCACTTATTTTAATTCTATTATCTTTCCTCAGTCCTTGCCAGCTTGTGGTGCTATGAGATCACGCTATTTTTTTTCCCCAAAGACTTGTTTATTAATTTTAGAGAGAGAGTAAGAGAGCATGTCAGCAGGGGGGAGGAGCAGAGGGAGAGGGAGAGACTCTCAAGCAGACTCCATGCTGAGCACGGAGCTCAATGAAGGGCTCAATCACAGAGCCCTGAGATCATGACCTGAGCTGAAATCAGGAGTTGGATGCCCAACCGACCGAGCCACCAAGGCACCCCATGTTATTTTTAATAGGTAAAATTGGCTGGCTTTTTACCCTGCTTATGTAACTACCCGGACTTAATCTCCAGTCATATCTTCCCCATCAATTGGTATGGATTCCTAGAAGGGTCCTCTCCTTTCCTTATCCCTGGCCTTTTGTTAGTGTCTCTCTCCCGCAGGTGGCTGGGTCATGGCACACACCAGGCCCACAGCCATGGATGCTCTGCTCAGAAATCAGCTTTCCTGGCTAATGTGCTATTTCTCATGCTTTCAGTGAGAGATGGGAAGGCCATTTTGTTCCTGACTCTATTTGATCTGTAGGCCCCCTGTAGACATGGACTGTGTTTCTCACAAAGCCCCAGGTGGAAACACTCTTTTCAGTGCCTGTCCGTAGCCCTCTTTTCTATGGGAGTAGGAGGGATGAATCTTGATCTGTAGTTTGCATTTAGGGACAGAGAGACCTTTTCCCTTGCATTTGCCCATGACTGTCTCTCAGACATGCACTCACAAAGCTCCTCTCAGTGGTGTCCAAAGAACATCTCTCCTCCCTCCTCTTCATCACCTGGTCACCCTGTATACTGTTGTAGTCATAGGTATTCCCCAATTATTGTCGTATTAATACACCTGGTCTTTCCAATTAGAATTATTTTTGTAGAGGACAAAATCTCACTGTATAGTGTAGACAGGCAAAACTCTGGCCAGGGAATAGAGGTCTACACAATATAGGTCTACAGATCTAAACAATAATTTAGGTCTGAACCACACCTAATGGTTATGTGAAAATTGATAAATAAGACATTTCTGGGTTCCCATATCTTGACAGAGGTGGGCTTGATTAGCTTTAATTCCCTTCATACTCTCAAATGTCACATCATTTAAGCCTGGGGTGCTCTTGCATCATACTCATTATGGAGTTTTGTATTCTGGAAGCATCTAATTACTGTTACTGACTGGCATCCTTCATTAGCATAGTTTCTACTTACAATTCATTAGTTCATTCATTTCCCAAATAATTATTGAACTTCTACTATGTGCCAAGCACTCTTTTAGGCATTGAGGATATATTAGTAGACCAGCAGACCAAGTAGTCTGAATCTCACAGAAATCGCATCTTCATCTAGGAGGTAGATCATGTGTAATAAATATATCCAAGGTCAGTTAGTAATGTGCTATGAAGGAGGACAGAGTATGCCTGGTGGAGAGGATGTGTCACTCTGGGAGGTAGCACATGTACCTAGAATGGTTATTGAGCAACCATGTGGGTATTTGGGATGAGAGCATGTCAGGCAGAAGGAACTACAAATGCTAAGGCCCTGAGGCAGTGCATGATCGGTGGGTTTGAGGAACCATGAGAAGCCCCATGTAAGGGGCTGAGTCAGCGAAGGGGAGTGATAGAATGGCAGGTTGTGGAAAAGCCAGGGGCTGGATCATGAGAGCCTTATCAACCATGCTAGGGTGTTTGAGTTGTATTCTACATGAGATGAAAAGCCACTAAGAGATTATAAACAGGGAGTAGCATGATCTGATTTATGTTTTAAAAGGATGACTCTGTCTGGTGAGTAGTGAATAAGAGGGAAGGAAGAGCAAGGGGGTAGAAGCAGGAAAATCAGTAAGGGCTTTTTGAAGAACTAGGTTGGTTTTAGAAGTGAACATGGGTTTTAATAATGAAAGGATTTGAAAGTGTTTTAGTGGACAGGAAGAGATCCATGGTACAATGGCCAAGAAGGAGAAGATATATGTAAAGAAAACTTCATTTCAACTAATGCTGCTAGGTCTAAAAGTTAGAAGATTCTATAACTGGCAGTTATAGAAGTTAACCTCTTTGAGTAAAATCTCATATTACCTTTATTTACTACCTATGGTCTGTGCTTTAGTATACAGATGAGTGAAGTAGAAATATTACTACTATACAATGCCCTATTACTTTCCTGGATACAGCATCTACAGTTCTTTCTATATTATACCTGCTGTCCTCCCTGAGATCTAATGTAACCATTTCTTCCAGGCGTTTTTCTCCTTTTCCTCCAAGTTTTGCTTTATGATCTTCTTGACTCTCTGTCCAAACATATTCTTCTCTTCTTCATGGGTGTGTTCAGTCTATTGTTAACCACCCACCTTTTTAGTCTGTTGAACTATGGGTTCCAGAGACAAAATCCTATTTTGAAGTACTAAATTCATAATGACTTTCTTTTTTATCCTCCTCTCTTCATCTTATTCCTGCCCTTGAAGTACTAGAAAAGGTGAAAACTTCATCTGAGCTCCCCTTATGCTTTCTTGCCCCAGCCTTCAATGCTACTAGACATGTATATCTCCCAGGTTCTTCCTTCTGTGCCAAGTGTTTTAATATAAATCCGGAATGGGAGCAGTGGTAGGATTGGTAAACCTTGGCTGCATATCCATATTATTTCATGGTCCAAAAAGCAAGAAATCTTCATCTTTTTTTTTTTTTTAAGATTTATTCATTTATTTGGGGATGGGTGGAGTGCAGGAGAGAGAATCTCAAGAAGATTCCTTGCTGAGTGCAGAGCCCGATGTGGAGCTCCATCACATGAACCATGAGATCATGACCTGAGGTAAAACCAAGATTAGGTGCTTAACCAACTGAGCCACCCTGGTGTCCCCAAAGAAGGAAGCTTCTTAAAAAACCATGTCCCGTCTCCATTTGATTACCACCATTTTTAAAAATTAGGGTATTAACAACCACTGCCAAACATTTCTGATCATCAGAGGGATGTGGCCTGTGCATGGTCTTTTGAGCTCATTTCATATGGTGTCTCTTAGAACGTCCACTCTCTCCAAGGGCAAAACTCTTAACATCTTCCTTCCTCCCCACGCCCACCTTTTTCTTTTCCATACCTCTTTAGCTTACCATGAATTCTTCCATTCTCAGTATATTTTTATCTGCAGGATTTCTGTCATTTGCAATCTCTCTTCATAGGCTCTAAAAACATTCCAGATAATTATTTCTTCCGTGTCTCCACTATCACTTCATTAGGAATACCATCTTGCTTTGGTAGCACAAATACTTGGTGACTGATATATATGGGAAACCATAAACAGCGCTTAATTTCTAGCTCATTAGGACAAGTTTCCTTGTATCCATGCTTGGAAGATGTTCTAAGCTATCTGTTTCTGGCACATACTGTTTTTGTTATTGGGTTTTGCTTTCCTTTGATAGTCACTTCTCCCTGAACTTGTTACAGTGCAAGTCAACGATGGAATGGTAGCAATTAACAATTAAATTCCAGTTTCCTTGTCTCATCTCAACATCAGGAAAGCTAAAGTCAGGCCCACATTCTGATATTATCAGGAGCAAAGATTTCTGCCCACCTCTCTTCTTTGAACTAAAAATGTTGCTCCCACTAGAAGAATCAGTCAAATAGAAGCCCGGAGCAATATCAAACTAATTTAATTTGGAAAGCATGTCATCAGAGGGCTCAGGAAATAGGTATATTGGCACATTTGCTGACTAACTGACTGCTTTTGAAACATCTGTATCCATCTTGGATTGCACTTGGCCACAGTCCAGAGAAAATTTGGTTCTTTTTCTGCTAGGCTTTGTTTTGGTACCAGTGCATTAGGGAGCACATGAAATACCCTTCCTGAGAAATATTTAAAACGAAATGCCATTGTTCTGGAATGGTTGTAGGCACAGACCTGCTTAGGGGAAGGGGTGTACTATGTAACCTCTGGGGCACTTTTGAGGTCTTGGATCTGCTGAATTTCCACTGTAACCAGAGTTATACCAAACTGCTTCTTCTATAAAAATCCCTCCCAAAGGTCTCCCTTACTGGAAGAGAAGTGAGCAGCATGCAAATGAGCAGCCTCAAGCCTTTCTGGGATTATTGTTTTGGCACCAACTCCCCACCTCTTTCTGTGCCCAGCTCTTATCCCAAAAGCTTAGTCCTGGGCCACACCAGAGCAGCCAGCAGGGTGGCTCCGTGGACAGCTCTCTACTTTCTCTAAGATGGCTCCATCACTCCATCTGAAGGTCAGATGGCACACTGGATGTGCCCCCCTGTCCCCACTCTACCGCCTATCTGCCTTCCGGTCTAGATTCACCTCTCTAATCTATAAAAGGCATCTGGTTGTCTTTGCAGGGATCTGTTTCATTGCTTCAGCCTCAACAGCAGCAAAAACCCCTGGGGAAAAGGGCTTAGTTGCAACAATAGTTAGTGTAGTGGAAGCTGGAAATGGGTAGAGAACATGTGAGCTCTGTTGACATGAGCCTCTATATGGCCAGTTCAGTCTGTGAACAATGTAGGAGTTGGACACATTAAAGCAATGGAAATCGAAAATCGCCTTTAAATTAGACCTGGCACCTATACTCAGATAGCAGCCTTTAGTAAGCACCCGCTGTACTCTGAGCACCGCAGGAAGCTCCATGCAATTCTGCTCTGCTCCTGCTTTCACTTTTAAGATGGCTGCTTCATTGCCAGGCACATGATGGATGCTCACCCAATATTTGTTGTCTTTGACTTTCTTACATCGAAACCCCTAAACTGCGATCTCAGAGGAGCAACACTGATATTTTAATGACAGAGAAGACATGTTAGGAGAGAGAAGGGTCACTGCCTAAGCAAAACTGAGATAACCTTTGTAAACATGGGCAGGGTATACATGTTGATTTCCATGTGAGCACGCATGCATGCACATAACATACTTTCTTTCCATAAAGGATACTCAGTTCACCTGGGACATGTTAGATCTGGGAGAGGAGCTTTGCGGCCATGTAATCCTAGATCCTTGCAGTCCCCTACCCTCACCACTCACCACAATTCCCAAATACAAGCCAGCTTCAGCCACATACACATACACGTGCGCGCACACATACACACGTACACTTGAAAAGAAGAACCAAGGCAACACAACCGTCTGCCACACAGCTGAGGTAGCCCAGTCCTAGCCTGGGTAGCATCCGGCCCCAGAGCTCTAACTTTGCAGATGCGGCTGACACAATGTTGCACCACCGCCCCCTCCCACTCCAGATTCCTATGATGGAACTGGTATCTGCTGAATGAGCAGTCTGCATTCCAAACCCAGCATCTGGGGTGTAAGAACTCAGATCCTGGAACTTATTTCAAGGTCAATTTGCTTTAGAATCAAAACCCATTTACCATAAAGTAGAGATATGCTAGAAAGAGGAGGAGGGCCTCAGGAAGGGAAGGCACGTTCATTAAAACAGCTGTAGGAAAACTGAACACCACGCACGCGTGTGTGCACACACACACACACCCTCACCACCTGTGTCTTTTTAAAACCCTGTCTCGATCTGCGTTTTTTTTTTTTTTTTTTTTTCTCCGCATTCCCTCCACCGCTGTGGCTCCTGTGAGCTGAAGGGCTCAACTGCCAGAGGAGAGGGGCTGGGGAAGAGGGCCGTTTCCACATCTCATCTTCTTGGGTTAAAAACAGGCAAGATCTCCCCTAGCTCAGCTGCAGGCTTCCATCTCATTCCGAGTCACCAGGCCATTACTAAACTATTACCAGTTCCTTGCAGACATTTTCCGGAGCCACTGACAGATTTCCTTGAGCCCATAAGGAAAGCTCAGGGTGTCAGGGAGAATTGGCAGTGGCAATTTTCACCTCATTGTCAAATTGCTTCCTCTCTTTTATGATGGCCTGTCTCTCCCCTTGTCTTCTGTCTGTGGTCATTTCTTATTTCCCAGTTTTGAGGAATAGTTTTTCCTCTGTCCTTCAACTCCCAGATTCTGTGCCTGGGCAATGGAGATCCTCACCGAGCAGTTTGCCCTGAGGCTGCCTTGGTTAGCTGGGGATGGGGGGCCAGGAACCTGGCAGAGGAGAGGAGGGTGAGGGCAGACAGGTGCATCTGTGCTCTCAGGTGTTGTCTCATTGGCCTGCCACAGATGCGAGCCACTTAGTCCTGCCCTCTTTCTCCTGAGCCCCGCCCTTTCTCTCCATCAGTATTTGTAGATGATTTGTCCTCCTGGTAAAGAACCAGCTCTGTAAGTGAAGGAAGCTGAGGAAGCAGCTGAGAGCAGCCAGGACCACTGGTTAGCTCATTCTGAGGATTCTACCGAAGGCCAACCAAGAAAGGGAAGCAAAAGCCAATTTTTTGAATATGCTCACCCAATGCCACTCTCTTGATCCCCCATGACTGCCTGAACCTGGGGTCCTGCACACACCCTCGACCTTGGCTCCTGCGGAATGCGCATGCACGATGCATAGGGCATGGTCATGTTCATTCATCAGCTGGTCTAACAGTTAATCCATGGGCCCCTGCTGCATACATTCTCAGCACCATGCAGATTCTGGGAGGTTTACAAAAGAGGCCTGAGACAAAAATCCCAGCTTTCTAGGAGCCATGAGCTTCCAGCAGATGGGTCCACATAACCTGGAAAGGCCACTGGGGCTACTGTGAGTCAGGGGTGGTGCTAGCTTTTAACACCGGCCCCTCTGCTTGTGAAATGGCTGCTATCACCAACCCCTTATTGCTGAGAACACCAACACGGGGAGAGGTTAGTAGCTTGATCCAGTTCCAGAGTGAGCAGGCTTGGGAGAGCTGGGATTGGAACCCCGCTCAGAATCCTCCTCAATCCAGGCATTTAACCAATGTGTGTGCCATCTCAGGAAGTCTGGTGATCGCTTTGACAGGAAATCTGTCTGCTCACCCACACTTTGGGACGCAGAGGCAGATTCAGGGCGAAAAAACCTTCTTGGCTTTACCACCTCACAATGTTTAAGGGGTGAGGGAGGCAGGGCAAAAGGAGGGCCATGGCCTGGAATCCAGTTGTAATGAGATAAGGAGCTGCAATGGAGCCGGCAGGGGCCCACAGTGATGCCGGTCAAATGATAGGAGATTATCCAGTGTCTCACTTTCAACGAAGCAATTTCAAATCTCAGCGTGTTTTCCAATTTCATAGTCTTGGTGGACAATATGCAGCAGCAACAGCTTTTTGTGCTCTGAGACCTGGGACAGACAATGGCAGTTTCATAACCCAGGGGGCCTTTAAACAAGAACTGACAAAGCAGTGACAATCTCAGAAAAAGTCACCCAGAGCTGGCCCCAGAAAACTGGGCCAAATTGCAAGGAAGAGCTTCAGGCCAGCTCTGGCCTCAGGGGATAACTTCGCACCTCCCTTGACCATGGCTTCAGGGGATTCCTCTGGGTCTTCTCTCTTTCCTAGGGCTGACCGAACCGGCAGTCGACTCTGGGTCTACATTGCAGGAGCCAACCATGCCTCCGTGTTGGCCTCTTCACATCCTGGGGGAACATCAGCAGTTTTGTCCCCCTTGAGAAGAATAAGAGATCAAAAGAAAAAGAACTGACCCATTTTTTTGGGAAAAGTGTGTATTTTCTGGCATAGATCTCTATCCGCTAATAATAAAGCTGGAGTGGGGACTGGGTCGCCAGCAAGTGTGAGGCAAGAACTTACCCTCCTGGGCATCATGGCA
Organism: Mellivora capensis; assembly: GCA_004024625.1. Classification (NCBI taxonomy): domain Eukaryota; kingdom Metazoa; phylum Chordata; class Mammalia; order Carnivora; family Mustelidae; genus Mellivora; species Mellivora capensis. Next base: position 184,745 of record PISX010000196.1, read on the forward strand.
CTTACAGGAACTGCTCTTTCTGGCCAGGTCACACCAGGGACAACTAGAAATAGAACCATGTGTCTGCAGCCCTTTCAGATGCTTACTCTCTGCACGGAGGGAAGGGAGCACACAATTCGAAAAGCAGATCCTCCAAATCCCTTCTTCTCATTCAAGACCAGTGGTGGGCATCCCCCCTGGATCCTGGTGACACCTTATGAGCATTGAGGTCTCCACATCTTGGTGCATCGTGGTGTTAAGAAGCCACGCTGTGTCCCTTCATGATACCAATATTTGAAATCTTCTGCAAAGCAGGGAGGGAACTACACCATGTGTGTCTGTATGTAAGACATGGAATTTCAGACAAATGTAATGAGCCTAGGGCACAAGAAAGCAAGAGCTAAACTGCTGGTGACCAGAGCCCACTGCTTCCTCAGCTACAAAGTCAAGGATGGGACATGAAGGTCACTAAGGTGGAGGTCCATGCACCTCTAAATGGGGGATGCCATGGACATAAAAAGACCTCAGGTCTCCCAGGCTGTGTGGTTTTGGGCTAAACACTTAACTTCTCTGAGTCTCAGTTTCTTCTGTGACCCAGGAATGGTAAAAATGCCTCCGAGTGGTATGGTAAGGATGATGTAATCATGTATGTCACCTTCTTGGCATGATGCCTGGGTCTTGATCAATGCCCAGTGAGCAGAAGCTATAATTATTAATTTTCAAAGATTAGACTACTCAAGTTGAGTTGTGATAAGGCTCTAATTTTTACTAAATTTTAAAGAAATGCCTGTTCCATCATGGATTCCATCCTCGGGCTGATGTTTGATGGTCAATGTTTGAAAGGAAGGGATGACATACCCTTGAGGAGCAGCCTGAGGAAGGGGGTCACGAGATCCCAATGGAACCTATTGCAAGAAATGTGTTCTTCACAGGAGGCCAGGGGGACTTCAGAATAATTGAAAAAATGATTTCAGAGACCACAGCATGAGGGCCCAGGCTTTGGGCAAATGAAGATATATGGCTTGTATTCATGGTTAGTGGGATGGTGAGTAAGGCCCTCAGAGGTCTGCTAGTAGGAGCTGACTTAGGAGTGTCAAAGTCAAGGACAGTGCTCAGATGTGCAGGCCAAGGGCTGGCTCCCAGATAAAAGCACCCAACTGGAATCTTTCCTGCAAGAAGTGGGTCAGATGGGAAAGCAAAAAGGCATTCCATTCCCTTAAGGGAAGTGGGAAGTGAGGAACGGAAGCTTCAAGGAAGACCACTTGTGGAGGACCAGACCAGCTCAGGCTCTGTGTCCTCCCTTGGGCTTGATCCCAAGGCTGTAAGGCTCAGCCTAGGGAAGTGGCCTTGGATATGATGAATTTCACCTGCTTTTACTGAGGTGAGGTTGAATCGGGGGTGTCACAGAAACAAACTCCTGCAGCAGAGGCCGAGGGAGAGGATGACCCCCAGGCCCCTGGCGAACACAGACGGAGCTAGGGCTGAGCTTCCTGCTGTTCTGTGCACGGGCTCCAGCCAGCCAGAAGCTGCTATTCCTATTAGTGGAGCTCTGCTGCACACCTTTTTGTGGCGTGGCTGGGTAAACTTGTGTTCCACCACGTTAAGTTTAACCACAGAAGCGTAGCTCATAGTACACTGTTGTCAGGAGTTCAGCATTTGATAAACATGTGAGGTGACAATGTAAAGTGCTTCATCTGTAACTGTCTGCAATTTCAATTCAATTTAACTCAATAAGCACATGTTTGACATCTAATATGCATCCATTTCTTTTCCTGGAATCTGCTTCCCTCCATGAAACTTTGCACACTTTTGGACAGACTTTGGGCTGAAAACATTTTATTCATAAATTTCAATAGCTTGGTGATGCATTACCACAGCCAAAATATCTTTCACATTAACATTGAGATGAGCAGTCTAAACAGTTCTAGCACATTTTGCATGACTCTAGTGTATTAGTTATCTATTGCTGCATAACGAATCAGCCCGAATCTGAGTGGTTCAAACCGCAATAACAGTTTATTATCTCTCACAGTTTCTGTGGATCAGAAATTCAAGAGCAGCTTGGCTGGCAGTTTTGGGTCAGGGTCACATATGAGGTTGAAATCGGATGCAGGCTGGGGCTGAAGGCCTTTGTAGGCTTGGCTGGGGCTGGAACCGTTGCCAAGGCAGCTCTGTCACGTGGTTGCCAGGCCGGTGCTGCTCTTTGATGAGGGCATGTTTTGTGTGCTTCAGATATGAGAGAGGGCTTTCCCTCCAGCAAGCGATACAAGAGAGCAAGGCAAAAATGGCAATGCCTTTCATGACCGAGCCTCTGAACTCACACACCATCCCTTCCATAGTATTCCATTAGTCACATCGGGCCAGCCTGGATTCTTTGTGGAAAGAGACAATAGAGATGTGCATACCAGGAGGTAAGACTCACTGGAAGGAAACTCCAGGATTGGCTACCACAGCTAGCAATCGGTATTTGCAGTCTGCTTTTGGACTATCTTTAGAAGCATATGTCATATGCACAGACATGCACATAGACAATTCTAGCTCCACATGGGAAAAGTCTAGCTTTTCCCACCTCGGTTGACATACTTGATTGTATCTTATTGGCTCTGGTGACTTCCGTCCCACCACCCAATTTCAGTTCAGTCACAGCACTATGCCTCTGTCCTAATGCCTCTCTTTCATTTTTAGTTCCTTTTCTGTTTCAGGTGCCAATTCCTTGCAACCAGCAACAGGGCTGGTTCATGAGGTCAGGTCCTTAGCTCAGTTTGAATTAAAAACCTTTTGTCTTTCCTCCTTGCTCTTTCCTCTTCCCTTATATAAGTGGATTCCTCTTTGATCTATTGTTATTTAAGTCCCAGAGCAATATGATTCCACTCAGAGGAGCTGGAGAGGCAAGGAGCCAGAGGATTTATCCTGTAATTACCAAATTCATGTACATATGCAGAGTGTAGCATATGATTATAAAATGTTATTGTACACGCAAGAACCAGAACTTATTTCTGCACAGATCCAAGGTATCATTTGAAGTTCAAGTTCTATTTGAGTTTCTCCACTAACCTGTGCTAGGACCTCCCGCTATGACCTCCTACTTAACTTATTCAGGTAAAGCCAAATGCATCATTCCTTCTGAGGTCAGCTCCCCCTGATGACTCACATTTTTCTATCCATGTTTCCACCTAAAAAGGTGCAAAGGCTAAAAACTTGAGCATCTCCTTAGTTGACATGATCTTCTTTGTCCCGTATAAACATACAGTGACAGGTTGACAAGTCTCTCTTCTCCATCCTTCTTTTCCATTCCCCTAACCACATTTTCCAGGTATCTGTCATTTTGCCACACATTATTTGCACCGGTATCCTGAATCATCTAGCCACATCCAATGCCTCCAACTCAAATGGTTCTTCATGTTTACCAGATCAATTATTCTTTTTTTTTTCTTTAAGATTTTATTTATTTGACATACAGAGATCACAAGTAGGCAGAGAGGCAGGCAGAGAGAGGAGGGGAAGCAGGCTCCCTGCTGAGCAGAGAGCCCAATGCGGGGCTCAATCCCAGGACCCTGGGATCATGACCTGAGCCGAAGGCAGAGGCTTTAACCCACTGAGCCACCCAGGTGCCCCAGATCAATTATTCTTAAATAGCATCCTGGTCATTTCATTTTTATGTTCAAAGTACCTTCCAGTTTTTCTCCACTGATGTCAGGATGGAGTCGAAACTCATTGGCTGGGTATATAGTATCCTCAACATTTTTTCCAAAGTAATTTCTACTTACTTTTCATTCCCATCCAACCAGAAGCTCTTACCACGGGCTTCTACTCTACTCAGGCTCTTCCCTGCCCCTGGTACAGCCTCGCCCCTCCCATCCAAATTATATCCATCCATGCTCGCCACAGCCCCATCACAACAGCTTTGTGAGGGCTCAAGCTCCTCCTGGACTCTGCCTGTTTTAAACTCCATTGCGGGTATCATCCATGATGTTCAATTGCCCTGACGTATAGCCTTGTATTAAAATCAATCTCTCTTGCTCTGGGTGTAGAAATCCTGATATAATAGGCTTCTTGTAGACAAAACTGTGGGTCCTCTCCAGCCACCTGCCTTGAGCACACTGCTTCACATATGAGAACAACTCAAGATTCATTTACGGATGAATTCTATGAGCCAGAAAGCCTAATGAAAGCCTCAGGAACAAGGTTTTTAATGGCTCCCTTTCTTCCTCTTCTGGCTCTAAGCTACTTTGGGTGGAAAGAGCTAGATTTCCTATCCTGGTTAAACCCAAAACAGCCCCTCAGTGAGGGGCATGGCAGAATCCTGCCCAGCAGAGGGGATACTCCATTTGCTCTGCTATTTCTGATTCCCCAGTTTTGCTTGCTTGCTTGCACTAGGTTATTTTCTCTCTCAGTTTACCCTGTTTATTGTTTGACAATTTAACGATTATTTTTGGTGCCAATGGCAAGTGTCCTATATAGGGCTACCCACTGTGGGAAGCTGGAGTAATTGCGCTTGTACATTTTTGTTTTCCACAAGATGCTGCTAGGGTGATAGAACCAGGATGGTACAAATGACTGAAACAAAGAAATGTGTATTTCTCCTGTCGCCAAGGGCAGAGACTCCCACCTCCTTTGCTAGATGAAGGCATGGAAGCAAGAGAAAGACAGGCACCCTGAGATCTGCTGTCTTCTGGAAGAGGAAAGTCTCTCCTTGGTGTCTTCTCCTTGACAGAGAATAATGACCTTAAACCCACATCCTAATTAGCATTTATATTAAGTGAACTAGGGACTGGGTAGAAAGGTTGAAGACAAGCATGTTTTGGCTGTTAGGGAGGAGTGAATAAGGGGGAGTAGTTATTTACTCGTCCAGCAAATAAGGATCCATTAAGTACCAGCCCCAGGGACTGGCATTGTTATTTGTACAAAAAAACACCAAGAAATAAATCCAGCTCAAATGCAAACCACAGTCTGCCTTTTCGGTGCCTTTACCTCATCAAGGAGTCTTTGATCTTCTCTGGATTAAGTCAAAGGCTGTCGATGGGAACCCAAACTGAGTCGCAGTCGGAAACCACACAGCATGAAAGCGGCGATGGAGGAGGCCGGGGTCATAGTTTCCATTACTAAGTGTGGGCAAGGTGCTTCCTGCCGTGTGTTCTCTCAGACTTGGCCTTGTCTGGGTTTAAATGACTTTAATAATAGAGCTTTGACCACACCGCAATGCCCCGCTATTAAGCGGGGCATAATAATAGTGAAAAAATCCACCATGCCAAGCAATTTAAGCCTAAGCTCTCAGTGTGGCTGAGCGAAACCAGATTTGGAAGGGCAGGGCCAGTTTGTCTCAGGGAACGTCACCAAAGAAGCCACTGTTCACCGATGCAGGGCATATAGGACCGAGGACCGTAGACCACAAACCTCCGCACAGGACAGCCTCCTGAGGAGCACAGGGAAGCTGAGTAGGTATGGGTCCTGTCCATGCTCTCACCTGAGCACCTCTACTTTTCTTGGTTTTAAGTGTTGAGGATGGATATCAATTTATTTTGATAACAAGAGCTCCCTTGGTTTAAAAAAAAAAAAGTTTGAGATTATTATTTGAACAAATAATTCCAGCTATTATAGGTAGCATGACTATAAAAGAGCCAGAAAGATCAAGGGTGAAAAATTTGATATCTAATCATGACTTTGTCCCCACCTTTATGGGACACTATTAAATCCCCATTGTCTAACAGGATGAAGCAACTCCACAAAATGGTGTTAGAGAAGCCTTCACAAGCCAGACATGAGAAAAGAGATAGAGACATGGAAAGAGGGAGAGAAAGAAGAGACAGGAAAAGAAAGAGGGAGAAATAAATAACTGACAGGCTTGAAGAGGAACCAGAAATGGTATAGGCACACTTTTTGGAGACATTCCAGGGAACAAGGTCTGGAGGCCAGGACAAGGTCTTCATCTGCAGCTGATCAAGGCCAGCAAATATTAGATACTCAGGGCCCATTGCTTTGAAAAATGGTGTGATACCCACACAGAGAAGGCTCAAAAGAAGGAGCTTTCTCTTTAACTGAGATTTTTGTATCTGCCAGTCTGTAGACAGCATCTGAGAAACATCCAAACTAGCGAAAGGAATCATTATTTTTATAAAAACTTACTACGTCACCTTGAGCATTGAGCACTTTCCTGTCACTTCATCTCATTCACTGATTTGAAAATGTTTACTGAGTAAAGGGTGTGGACTTGATTTTTTGAGTACTAGAAACAAAGCAGAATCATTTCCTGCCTCCATAGAGTCTGTAGTCTAGTTTACGGAATAGGTTGGGAGAGTGACAGTAAATAAATAAATATAGCAACGTCCATTCTATTATCTTTTAGTAATTGCTACATGAATCTTCAATCTTCATTTCATAGAAGATGGGACTATAAATTCGGAGGGTTCAAATATCTCATTCAGCATTTTGGAGCTACTGATATCAGAGGCAGAATTTTCGCCAAGGTTCGCTAACCCCGAACGTATTCTCTCCCTACTGTATATACTGGCCACTTTTCCACCCCAGGAGAGAAAGGTCAATAGCAGCAGAAGGAAGAAATGGGAAACCAACAAAATTGAAATAGTGAGTCATGTTACAATTGGGGTTGACTAGCCCAGGAGAATTAACACTTGCTCATCAAAAATTTCAAATGTATCATTTGGGCACTAATGCCACAAAAATAACATAGCAGAACCAGGTTGTTATGAAAGCAAGGAAACCAGCAAAGTAAACTTACAGGAAGATCAGTATCAATACAGCAGCAGAGAAGTGTGGGCACCATTTCTCCTTTCTCTGAGCAAGTGAATAGAGAATGGCAAGGAGCCCTCCTAAGTTGTCCTCAAAGGTAATTCCACTCACAGTTTCATAAAACTTCCAGTCATGAATGTGTCTTTTTTGCCAGCTCCTGGCTGTTTGCAAGCCATGCAGACATTTGTGTGAGATATACAAAGCCATTTCAGCTGCTCAAAAGCTATCAGCACTTACATGCTAGGTTTGAGCAAGACAGATCCTGCAGTACTCAGGGCATCAAAGGGGATTACCCAGAAACCGATAACAGATTTTAATTTAGATGATCATGATGGGGGCTCAGGAGGAGGAGGCTGAGAAATGGACAGATTTAACTGCAGGGTGGTAAAGGGAAGGCGATGAAACTGATGATAACGGTACTTTTGGAGGTTTATTTAACCAGCCACCATGTGGTCTCTTATGCCATGGCCTTTCCTTTGTGATACACAGCAGGCCGGGGTAGGAAAACACCCCAAAGCAGGCTGGCCCAGTGCCTAGGATGCTAGCCTGCTGGGGAGACTTTAATAGCTATTAGTGCTCTTTGTTACCCTGGAAAGAAACAAAACATCCTGTTAAGACCCCAGACTACTGAACACAGTATATACTGGTTTCTGGGTGGGGTAAGAGGGTGTCCCAAGTTCACAGAGCTATTTTTGCTCTCAGTTCCCACATGCTGACTCTCTCTCTCTCTTTCCCCCCAGCCTTTCCTTCTCTCCTTTGTCTTGGACAACGTTTGAAGACTTTCATTATAAAAGTGTTTCTGCTATATTCCCAATTCATGTCTATCATTTCCAGTTAAAGGCCGATGTTCTGCTTCTATCCAATGAGGGACCACTTAGGACCTATTTCTATAGGAATCTCATTCATTGACTAATTTGCTCAATTATTCAACAAATATTTATCAATTGATCAACTGCCATCTGCCAAGAACTGTGGTAGATGCTAGAAAATGCAGCAATGGACACGACAGACTTGGTCCCTGTCTTACTGGGGAGAATTTCACTGATGCAACGGTTATAAACAAAGAACAAGAATAAGGATAGTGAACAAATATTCACAATTTCTAGTAAGTAATATTAAAAAATTAGTAGAGAACTGAAAGAATGATTGTAAAGCTGATTTGAATGAGATCATCCAAGAAAGGCTCCAAGGCAGCTGTGGTTAGAAATCCTAAGGAAGGACAATTTACGCTGACTTAAAATTGAAGAAAACACACTTACATAATAAAAGTAGTTCAAAAAAGCCTAGAACTAGAAGGAAGCACCTCATCCTGATAAAGGGCATCTACAAAACACCCATAGTTATCATCATACTCACTGGTGAAAGACTTCGAGCTTCCCCTCTAAGAAGAGCAAGGCAAGGGTGTCCACTCTTGACACTCACATTCTGGTTCTATCCAGGGCAATTAAGCAAGAAAAAATAAATAAAAGAGATCCAGGTTGAAAAAGGGAGACTTAAAAGTATGTTTGCAGATGACATGATCTTATCTAAAGAAAATCCTAAGAACTAAGAAGCAGGTTCAGCAAGGTTGCAGGATACACGATAAATATAGGAAAATAAAGTGTACTTGTGTAAAGATACAGAAATAAGCATACACTAGCATTGAACAATCTAAAGGTGAAATTAAGAAAATAATCCTATTTCCATAGCATTGAAAGGAATAAAATATCCTGGGATCATTTTAACAAAAGACACGCACAACTTACACTCTAAAAACTACAAAATGTTGCTGAAAGAAATGTAAAAAAACCTGAGTAAGTGGAGAGTCATTCTATGTTCATGGATTGAAAAACTTAATATTGCTAAAATGCTAAACTTTCAAATTTATCAATATATTCAGTAGAGTTTCTATAAAAATCACAGCTGCCTTCTGAGGGGAAGAGGGCAGAAATGGACAAGCTGATACTAAAATAAATATGGAAACACAAGAGACCTTTGTGGAATTGTGGAATAGTCACAACATTCTTCAAAAAGAACAAAGTTGCAGGACTCACATTTTCTGATTTTAAAACTTACTGCAAGGCTACATATAAATCAGTTGTCAGTGTGGTACTGACATAAGGACAGACATATAGACCAATGAAATAAAATAGAATGTCCAGAAATAAAACTCTCACATTTATGGTCAATTAAGTTTTGACAACTGTGCCAAGAAAATTCAATAGGAAAAAGAATTATCTTTTCGACAAATGGTGCTGGGACAGCTGGATAGCACATGCAAAATAATTAATTTGGACTCCTGTCTCACATAATATATAAGGATTAACTCAAAATTGATCATGGACTTAAATGTAATAGCTAAACATAGAGGTACATTTTTGTAGCATTAAGTTAAGAAATGGCTTAATGATTTTCATAACCATTGTCATATGTATATGACAAACAAACACTACTGACCAAAGGAAAAAAAAACAAATAATTGAACTTCATCAGATTAGAACTTCTTGTGATCCAAAGGGTACTATCAAGAAAGTGACAAGGCAACTGAAGGAATGAAAGGAAATGTTTACAAATCACATATTTGATAAGGGGCCATTAGCCTGAATATATTGAAACCTCTTACAGCTCAATAACAAAAAGACCAATAATCTACATGAAAAAATAGGAAAAAAAAGACCAAAAATCTACATGAAAAAATAGGATCTGAGTAGACATTTCTCTGAAGATATACAAACAGCATATAAGCACATGAAAATATGCTCAGTTTCTCTAGTCATTAGAAAAATGCAAAGAAGGGGAGCCTGGATGGCGCGGTCAGTTAAGCATCCCACTCTAGGTTTTGGCTCGGATTGTGATCTCGGATTTGTGAGATCAAGCCCCAAGTCAGGCTCCACGCAGAGTGTGGGGTCTGCTTGAGATTCTCTCTCCCTCTGTCCCTTCTTGTGCTCTCTCTGTCATTCTCTCATTAAATAAAGAAATCTTTTTTTTTTTAATGCAAAGGAAAACCATAGGGAGACACCACTTCACACTTGTTAGGCAAATTATAAGAGAAATTACAGATAATGACAAATGTTGGAGAGTATGTGGAGGAGCCGTATCCCTCTGGCTTTGATGATGGGGTTTTAAGATGCTGTGGCCATTTTGGAAAACAGTTTGAAAGTTTCTAAAAACTTTAAACACAGAGTGTCCTATGGCCCAGCAAACTTATTTCTAGGTATATATGCACACAAAAGAAGTGAAAAAAAATGCCCACACTAAAACTTGCACATGTATGTTCAGAGCAACATTATTCATTATGGCTAACTGTGAAAATAACTGAAAAGACAGCTAATAAATGAAGAGACAAAATGTGGTATGTCTATATAATGAAATATTTGTTGGCCATAAAAAGGAACGACAGATTAGTACACATACAACATATATAAATTTTGAAAAATTATGCCAAGTAAAAGAAGTCAATCATAAAAATCATATATTATACAGTTCTATTTGTATACATTGCCCAGAATTGGCAGATCTATAGAAACAGCAGTAAACTAGTTGTTGCCTAGGGCTGAGGGTGAGGAGGGTGTCAAGAGTGACAGTTAATGGGTGCAGGCATTTCTTTATAGGGGAATGAAAATGTTTTAGAATTGACTGGTAAATGGTCACATAGGTTTGTCAATATACTACACAAAATTGAATTATACAATTTAAATTGGTGAATTGTCAGGTACAGGTATATCTTGCTTTATTATGCTTTGCTTTATTGTGCTTGGCAAATACTACATTTTTTTTCAAATTTAAGGTTGGTGGTGACCCTGCTTCAAACAAGCCTATCCATGCCATTTTTCCAACAGCATCCACTCATTTTGTGTCTCTGTGTCAAATATTGGTAACTATTGCGATATTACAAATTTTTTCATCATTCTTATGTTTGTTATGATGATTTGTGGTCAATGATCTTTGATGCCACTATTGTAATTGTTCTGGGATGCCACAAGCCACGCCCATATAAGATGGTGAACTTAATCATTAAATATGTGTGTTCTGAGTTCTCCATTCACCAGCCTTTCCCCCATCTCTCCCTCTCCTCGGACTTCCCTGATCCCTGAGACACAGCGATATGGAAATTAGTCTATTTAATAACCTTACAATAGCCTCTAAGTGTTCAAGTGAAAGAAGAGTCACACATCTCTCACTTTAAATCAAAAGCTAGAAATGGTTAAGCTTAGTGACGAAGGTGTGTCAAAAACTGACACAAGCTGAAAGTGAGGCCTCTTATATCAAACAGTTAGCCAAGGCATGAATGCAAACAAAAAGTTCTTGAAGGAAACTAAGAGTGCTCTTCCAGTGATCACACAAATGATAAGAAAGCAAAACAGCCAGGGCACCTGGGTGGCTCAGTGGGTTAAAGCCTCTGCCTTCGGCTCAGGTCATGATCCCAGGGTCCTGGGATCGAGCCCCGCATGAGGCTTTCTGTTCAGTGGGAAGCCTACTTCCCCCTCTCTCTCTTTGCCTGCCTTTCTGCCTACTTGTGATTTCTGTCTGTTAAATAAATAAATAAGATCTTAAAAAAGAAAAAAATAAATAAAGAAAGCAAAACAGCCTTATTTTGGATATGGAGAAAGTTTCAGTGGTCTGGAGAGAAGATCAAACCAGTCCCAGCATCTTCTGAAGCCAAAGCCTGATCCAGAGAAAAGTCTTAACTCTGCTCAGTTCTGGGAAGGCTGAAAGAGGGAAGGAAGCTTCAGAAGGAAAGTCTGAAGCAGAGGTTAGTTCATAAGGCTTAAGGACAGAAGCCATCTTTATAATATCAAAGCACAGTGAAGGAATCAGTAAGTGTTGATGAAGAAGCCGTGGCAAGTTATCCAGAGAAGGTGCTGCTAAGATAATTAATAAAGGTGGGTGCATTAAATAAACAACAGATTTTCAATGTAGATGAAACAGTCTTATATGGGATGAAGGTGTCATCTAGGACTTTCATAGCTAGAGAGGAGAAGTCAATGCCTGATCTCAAAGCTTCAAAGGACAAGTTGAATCTCTTGTTAGGGGCTAATGCAATTGCTGACTTTAAGTTGAAGTTAATCCTTATTTACCATTCCAAAAATCCTAGGGCCCTTAAGAGTTATGAACCATGAGAGACTATGGACTCTGAAAAACAACCTGAGGGTTTTGAAGGGGCAGGGGGTGGGAGGTTGGGGGAGCCTGGTGGTGGGTATTATGGAGGGCACGTATTGGATGGAGCACTGGGTGTGGTGCAAAACTATGAATTCTGTTACGCTGAAAAGAAATGAAATTTAAAAAAAAAAAAAAGAAAACAAAACAAACTTATCAAAAACCAAGCTCCTAGATACAGAGAACAGACTGGTGGTTGTCAAAAGGAGGGGTGGTTGAAGACTGATTTTTGTCTTTATTTTTATTTTAAATTGTTTAAATAATAATAATAATTAATAATAATAAAGAATAATATTTTTAAAAAAGAGTTATGCTAAATCTACTTTGCCTGTGCCCTATAAATGGAACACCAAAGCTTGAATGGCAGCACATCTGTTTACAACATGGTTTGCTGAATATTCGAAGCCTACTATTGAGATCTTATGTTCAGGAAAAAAGATTCCTTTCAAAATATTACTGCTCACTGAGAAGGCATCTGGTCACCCAGGAGCTCTGGTGGAGATGTACAATAAGATTAATGTTGTCTTCATGCCTGCTAACACATCAATTCTGCAGCCCATGGATCAAGGAGTAATTTCAACTTTCAAGTCTTATTATTTAAGAAATATATTTTGTAACCCTTTAGCCGCCAAAGGTGATGGTTCCTCTGTTTCATGTGGCTGAAGTAAATTGAAAACCTACTGGGATGGATTGACTTTTCTCAATGTCATAAAGAACATTTGCGATTCATGGGAAGTAATCAAAATATTAAATTAACAGGAATTTGGAAGAAGTTGACTCTTGCCCTCATGGATGAAGTTGAGGAGTTCAGGGCTTCAGTGGAGGAAGTCCCTGCAGATGTGGTGGAAACAACAAGGTAGCTTGAATTAGAAATGGAGCCTGCAGTTGGGACTGAATTGCTGGAATCTCATGTAAATTTGAATAGATGAAGAGTTGCTTCTTATGGATGAGCAAAGACAGTGGTTTCTTGAGAAGGAAACTGCTCATGGTGGAGAAGCAGTGAGGACTGTTGAAATGACAAAAAAGATTCAGAAAACTACATGAGTTTAGTTGATAAAATAGTGGCAGAGTTTAGGAAGATGGACTCTGGTTTTCCAAGTTCTACGGTGGGTAAAATGCTATCTAACAGCATCACGTGCTCCAGAGAAATCATTCATGACAGGACGAGTTAGTCTATGGGGCAAACTTCACTGTCTTATTTTAAGAAACTGCTACAAACACCCTCATCTTCAGCAACCACCACGCTAAATAGCCAACAGCCATCAGTATCAAGGCAAGATCCTCCTTCAGCAAAAAAAGATTGAGTCACTGAAAGCTCAGATGATGACTAGCACATTTTGGCAATAAAGTATTTTTTTTAGATTTTATTTATTTATTTGACAGACAGAGATCACAAGTAGGCAGAGGCAGAGAGAGAGAGGGGAGGAAGCAGGCTCCCTGCTGAGCAGAGAGCCTGATTCGGGGCTCAATCCCAGGACTCTGGGATCATAACCTGAGCCGAAGGCAGAGGCTTTAACCCACTGAGCCACCCAGGCGCCCCGGCAAGAAAGTATTTTTAAATTAAGGTATATATATTGTTTTTGTTAGTTCAAATGCTATCCCACACTTAATAGACTATAGCCCAGTGTAAACATAACTTTTATATGCGCTGGGAAACCAAAAAAATTGATTTGACTTACTTTATTGCAATACTTGCTTATTTGCCATTGTCTGGAACTGAATCTACAATATCACCAAAGTGTGCCTGTATGTGAATTATATCACCATCAAGCTTTTACAAATAATTGAGGAAGAGTTAGCCAAGCAAGAAACTGGGACAGGAGAAGTACAAACCCCTTCTACTTAAATTGTGATCCACAGACTAATGGTCAGCATCACTTGGAAGACTGTTGGAGATGCAAATTTTGGTCACCATCCTAGATCTATGAAATCATATTCTGCATACTGAGAAGTTATCCAGTTATTCATATGCAAATTATAGTTTGAGAAACACTGATCTAGATAAACAGTGAATGAGGGTCAAGGCTCTGTCGTGGGAAAGATACACCAACATATTATTTTATTGGAGGGACTGAGAGAAGCCAGTATTGTTTAGCATGGAAGAGAGGGAGAGACGACATGGGGATTAATGGGGAGAGATAAACACAGAGCATATTTTTCAGAGCCTTATAGTTACAGTATGAGGTTTGGGTTTCACTGCAATTTGGAAGGATCAAAAGTTGAAGCAAAGGAGGGACATCACGACACTTGCTGCTATGTGGAATATTAATTGGGAAGAAACAAAGGTAGAAATTCAGAGACCAGTTTGTTGTTGGGCAGAAAAGTGTTTGTGCTTTGAACTAAGACAATGGTAGGGGAGTAGAGAGAAGATGATTATAACATATATTTTGAAGGTTCACAAGGCTTGCCGATGATTAAGTGTAGATGGTAGAGGAAAGGACACTGGGTGTTCAGCATGGACACCTGAGTGTATGCCAGCACCATTTACTGACCGTGACAACTGTATCGGAGGGGGAAGAGGTATAGAGCACAGATCTCAAGGAGATATAGATGGATGTGTGAATCTAGAATGCAAGGTGTTTGAGGTGGAGATATAAATTTGGGAGTCATTAACACAAAGATGTTATGTAAATGAGATCACCTAGGAGAGGGTAAAGAATGCAAAGCATTGTTAAAATAACCAAAAAAGGTTAATTCACTATCTGATTGTTAAGCCAGAAAAGTGCTAGCAATTCTATAGGGAGTAGAGATCTATTGGCACTTATCTTCTAGGAACCTAGAATCTAAGGAAGTATTGATATAGACTTCACTGGCTTTGGAGGAAGGGCATAATTCAGCATATTTAATATTTGGTAAGGTGCTGACACTAACCACAAAGGCCAGGCTCTGGCTGTGACACTGTATGGCCCTGGAAACTCCCCTCCTACTTCCTCTGTCTAGAAGGGTGGGTAAATAAAGGAAAAGTTGGGGATGGGTGGGTTCAATGTAACAGGGCAGTAGAGGACACCCCAGAAACTCAGACAGAGTCTATTCAGCAACCCACATAGAAGTATTTCAATATTTTAACCACTGGGATAGCCATCTGGGAGCAGTCTGGCTGAATAATAATCAGCCCTTAATACAGAGGAGGGAGAGAATAAGAAAGCACTTTAATTAATGAAGTGGCCTACAAAAATAAACTATAGAGATGCTCAGTTAATTTATTTGTAAATCTAAATCATAATTTTTATTAGGAAAAGATAGTTTGTACCTCTGTCATCACTCTCCTGTCCTGTGTTTTGAACCGTAGCACATTGTCTAGATGACTGTTGATCTTTCGAGCTAGGACCATGTCTTACACCTGTTCTGTATGCAATCAGTAAGTGTAGCTCAGCACTCCACATGCATTGCATGTACAATTATCAGGGAGGGTTTGTTGGATAAATGGATAAATATCTGATGACTCTGAGAAAGTAGGTGTAAAACTGAGGCCAGATGAAGCCATCCTCTCATTCCAACTACTCAGAACCAGGCCACAAGTTCAATATCAGAAACTTATAGCTGGAAGAGAACTTGGATATTACTAAAGACATTGGTTGTCACACCATACTCCCAGGAATCCCTATGGAATCAGAGCTCCAGGCTTCTGGGGGTGGCCTTAAAAAGGGGGAGGGAAGGGATGCCTGGTGGCTCTGTCTGCTAAGTATCCCACTTGTGACTTGTGCTCAGGTCATGATCTCATGGGTTATGAGATTAGGCCCTGCAGTGGGCCCTGCATCAGGCTCTGCACTTGTGGGGAGACTGCTTGAGATTCGTTCCCTCTCCCTCTGCCCCTCCCCCCACTTGCTTGCATGGGTCCTCTCTCTCTCATAAATAAATAAATAAATTGTAGGAAAAAAAAAGGAGAAATGGGAAACTGGTTTGAGGTTTGAGGAAATTTGATCTACTGATTTTTACCCAGAGAAATAATTTTATCTGCTCCCAAATGAGATTTCATTAAAACAAATGGTGTGATTATCTATTTTAAAAAAAATAAACATTTAGGTTAAAATATTAAAAATCACGACCTAATATAAATTTATCTATTTTTCATCGTTAAACTGAGACCCAGAGAAGTTGAATAATAATGGCAAAATTACACAGTTAGTCGGTAAGAGGGAGGGGTCTCATAAGCATCACCATCCATCTGACTGAGAGGCCACTGGGCTATAAAAGCTGTCCAAGCTGACTCAGAGCTTGAGGTTGACAGGATGTATTCTATCCCTCTCAGAGCCCATCCTGTCCCTAGAGACTTACCCAAGTTACTGGAGAAACTTAATACTGAGAAAGAATCAGAGAGCTGCTCTATCCCAAGTCCCAAACTCGAATCAATTAAAAGCCAGCTCTGAACTTTACTGGGCGTGAAGATCTTCAAAGAGCTCCATCCTGCCCAGAAGCCGATGGGTGAGTCAGATGATCCCTGATGCTAAGTTAACCATTATTCAGAAACATAAACCATTTAGAAGTATGCCTCAAAGTAACTCCTGATTTCACAGGGAAAGCTTGGTGAATGTCTGCCTAGAAGAGTAGCCACACTTTGGGTTTGGCAGGGATTGCAAGCCCTTTACACTGAGGCTTTGTTTCTCCTTGTGTCTGGACCAGCAAATGCATTTCCAACCCTCTCTTCTTTCAACCCATGACTACTGGTCAACGGTCAAGTTGCTTTCTTGGCAATTGACATAATAAATGTAGGCAGGATATTTACATTCCCTATTATATGTTTTAAAATTTCTTTGGCAAAAGAACCGTAAACGCAAAGCAATAGTATGACTGGGAGGCAGGGGGCCATAATTAAAATCCCTTTTTGTTTTTTAAATGGCTTTATAAAATGCTTGGGAAACCTGCGACACAAAGCAGCAGCCAAAACCCCTTTGCTGCTAAATGGAATGAAATGGATTTTTCAAATGTCACGCTAGTATCCACTTAATAATACATTTTCCTATAGACAGGACAATAATATATATTTTAATCACTTTTCTACAGGCAAATAGACTGCACAGGAGCTGCCCTTCACTGGCACTTGGAAATTATGAATTTTTCAATAACCTTTTCTATTATTCATCCTGTGTTATTCCGTAACATTTCTGCATGAAGAATGTGCTTCCCAGACACTTTATGAATCTCTTCTATTATTTATTAAACAGCAAGGTGTCCCCCCACAACCCTCACCCCAATCCCCCAGAGAAGGATGTTTGGAGGAGGGGACCAAACATGTACAGCTACATCCTGGGTTATTAATAATTTCATATCTATAAGAGATGCAGATTGAGCGGCTTCCTCCGTGTAGTTCAAGTTGGGCCACCAGAGGTGTGTTGGCTCAGAGAGGAGATGTGTACTAGGCGGGAAGAGGCAAGGAGGATAATCAGCATAAGACAGTCCCTGCTTACAATTGGTTTCTATAGTCCGGACTCCTTCATTGTCCTTATTCCAGAAGGAAGACCGCCTGGAAGTATCACTCTGACCAGGAAGATGGGATTCCTGGGTTTCATTCTCTGCTATAGATACAGGATTTGACTTGGAGAAACCTCAGTTTTTCATCATCCCTCCCCAACCCCGCCACCAAGATTTTCTTTGTGTGGATAACTTCAACTCCCTGTACACATGAGCCCCTCCTACTAGGTGCTTCCATGGTGTCTTTCCTATTACAACATTTGTCACAGTATCATTTCATTGTTGTGAGTCATCTGAAGGAGAGACAGCTTCTTTCTTACTCTCCATTATAACTCCAAAGCCTAGATATATGCTTGGCACAAAGTAGGTATTCAATAACTATTTAGAATGATTGTGTAGATATATAAATGACATGGCCAATCAAATGCCCCTCTCCAAAGTGGCTATTAAGAAGGTCTAAAAGATGCTAAGGACCTATACAGCAGAACTACTTATTGCTCATCCAATATCCATAGGCTTCCACACATTTTTTAGCCCTTCAAAGTTAGGGAGGACCACAAGACCAGTCCTGGCCTAAGGATGGGTGTAGAAGTGGCATGGAACACTAGTGAGGTATGAGAGCCCAGCTCTCTCTTTTGCTGCTGTGGTGATAGTGGAGAACATGTGTTCCAGATAGCATGGCTTCAAGATGGCAGAGTCTCTGTCTGCTTAGATCACTTGTTGAGTGGCTAATGTTGAGAAGAGCTCCCCCACACCACACATGTGTGCATGTGCACTCACACACTGACCTTTGTTGTGTTAAGTCCCTGGGATGTAGGTGTTAATTTGTTACTGCAACATAATATTGACTAAAATTACCTATATATAAACAGAATAGTGCAGAAAGAAAAATGTGGTGAAGGGGATTAGTTGTGTCATTACTAATCTATTTTCTTTATTATTTCTGGACCCCTCTACTCTGAAACATGGGAATTTACCAGAATATTACCATCTGATGCCATAGATAAGAGAGAAGGGGGTTCTGGAAATGCTTCCAGAACTCTGGCAATGGGACACACCCCTACTATTCCTCTGAGAAATCTCCTACAACAAAAAATAATAATTGCTAAGGTAATTCTTCTGCCTCCAATAAACTAATGAGTTGTCTGTCCCTGACATACTTCTTTCTTCAACTCACAGCCTGGGGATGGCAAGGTAGAGATCAGCCCCCAGCAGAAGGTGAACTTGTCTCATCAGGGATGGTCCAAAGAGCAAAATTCAATCACAACCCAATGGGTGGAAGCATAGAGTCCAGAGACACCCAGGTTGGCAATGTGAGAGTTCTAAGACTTGTCTTTCTGGGCCATTTCTTGATAGGCTGTGCATTTTTTTTCTGTATCTGTGCAAATGGACTCTTTTGACTTTATTTGAATGTTGTTTTCCTAAAGCTCATGATAAAGGATATCAATAACAATGTGGCTACTTTATACCAGGAGATTTATGTATAGTTAAGTCATTATACGCCAACCTTAGGAAGCAAGACTTTTTTTTAAACTTTTTAAAAATATTCCATTCATTTATTTGACAGATGGAGATCACAAGTAGGCAGAGAGGCAGGCAGAGACAGAGGAGGAAGCAGGCTCCCCGCTGAGCAGAGAGCCCGATGCAGGGCTTGATCCCAGGACCCCAGGACCATGACCCGAGTCGAAGGCAGAGGCTTTAACCCACTGAGCCACCCAGGAACCCCAGCAAGACTTTTTGATGGAATATTTCCACTGTTTGTTTTCTTGCCTCATCCCCTTCAATCTTGGAACAGCATGAAACATGGAATAATTTTGTGGAGACCACTGAATGTAAAACTAAGGAGACTAGAACATTACCTTCAAAGTTGACTGCTGCTGAAGGAAAGGGTGCAGAGTAGGGGCAGTTCATACAGAAGGAGGAGACATGATTCCCTAACCTCAGGATTGGAATGTCCATTTGGGGTAAAAGAGGCTCCTTGCCTGGGGAAAGGAGGGACTCAAGTGACTGGATGGTCTGGGAAGAGCTGAGGGCAGCCTCTGCAGATGCTTCACCACAAATCTGGATGGGAAGGCAGTGAGAATGGAAGCATTGAGAAGCATGGAGAGCAGGAGAGAGTGAAAGGGAAAGGGGAGATGAGAGAAGTGAGGGGAAGAGAGAGGAAGAGAGAACAGGGACAGCTGAAACCTCCTATGTGTCATTAAAGGGACCCCTAAATTTCCTGAAGACCCAAACTGAACCTCAAATCAGCCATGGTTCTAGCCTCAGGGGGAAATTGGATAGAGTATTGGGGTAGCACCTTAAGGTTGCCAGTGGAAGACCTATGTGGGCTTGCACCTCCTTGGTGTCCCCAGGCATCTCTCTTATTCCCATGGGTTTACCAAAACCCCAAATGAGTGCCTTAAGTGAGAGTCCAGAGATCAATAGACATTTTCTCTGAAGAGCCAGTCTGTGAATATTTTAGGCTTTGAGGCCATAGGTCTCTACTGCAAATACTTAACTCAAGGGGAGCCTTGCTCCCCTTTCAGCTAGCAGAGCACAGGGGAAGGAGAAGGAGGGAAGAGCATGTGGAGGTAAGCAGAGAAAGTAAACCAAGATGGAATATGTCAGGGTGAGCACACTATGGCTCTTGGGCCAATTTCTGCTTGTTGCCTACTTTTGTAAATAAAGTTTTATTGGAACCCATCCATTGTCATTTATTTACCTCTTGAGTTAAGTATTTGCAGTAGAGACCTATAGCCTCAAAGCCTAAAATATTCACAAACTGGCTTTTCAGAGAAAATTTCTTTTTTTTTTTTTTACCCCAACCCCCTTTCCCTCCCCCCTCCCCCCAGCAACCCTCAGTTTGTTTTGTGAGATTAAGAGTCACTTATGGTTTGTCTCCCTCCCAATCCCATCTTGTTTCTTTTCCTCTTTTTCTACCCCCCTTTTCTACCCTCCTAGTCCCCCATGTTGCATCTCCACTTCCTCATATCAGGGATATCATATGATAGTTGTCTTTCTTTTCAGAGAAAATTTCTGTTGATCCCTGGACTCTCACTTAAATAATAATCTTGACTTTTACTGAAGAAGCCATACAAACATCTGTGTGCACTGAGTATACTTGGAGGCACCTGGATCAAGACTTCTTACCTTCCAGGGAAACAAGGAGTTGGGGTCAAGAACACTTCAGAGTTCAACAGAGAGAATCCTATTGTTCAATTTCAGGATGGAGATACAGTCACCAAGTGGTACTCTCCTCTCCTCATGACTGGGCTGAGGCTCTAGGAACCGGCAGATGATGAAGGCAAAAGGACCTAGCTAATCAAAGAGGCATGTCCATCACGTCCAGGTGTGGTCTCCAGTGCATTGTGCCCCAGTGAATTTTTGCTCTCCAGGATGGGCAAGACCTCCTAGTCCTAGCTTCTTTCTACTGCTTGCTGTTCAGCTCAAGTGAACCACGTCTGTCAGTTCCATCTCTGAATCTTCTCTGAAGTACTTGGGGTTTCCTTTTGAGGTCTTCCTGAGCTACTCTCGACTTCCTCCCAGCCCCCTCATTCCAGACAGAGTCCCTGCTAGTTTCAAGTAGGAGACACAGAGGTTTGTCACCCCCCAAACTCCATGCATGCATACCCTGTCCTGGGGGTGTCCTGGGAAACAACACATCCCTCTGTTCTTTCATCTCAGCCAAGCCTCCTCCACAGTCAGCAGCTCTCTAAATATCATTTATTTATGTGGGCTTCAGAGGGAGGGGGGAACACAGTCACTGGAGAAGGAGATGTCATTTGCAAAATAATAATAGCGTCCTAGCAGATGAGAGGCAAACACCCCCGGGGTCAATCCTGCTAAATGATACATCTTTTTTAACTATTTAGCTTGTGAAGATATATGAGCAGAGCACTTAGACTAATTTCAGGGTCTTTTCTTCCCTCTGTATGAAATGCTCAACCCTCTTGAATGTAGAATCTTTATTCCTAATTGGATCTCATCAAAGCTTTCTCGTTGTCTTCAGCTGGTGGTGGCACATTGAGATGTGGAGTTGGGGGGCAGATACCAGCAAGTGATCAGCTGGTGGACTGTGTCTGGGCCATGGCTCTGGGAGCCCATCTGCCCCTGCAGAGCCTAAATCGAACAGCAAGTCTCACGCTGCCACTCAGCTGCAGCTACCCACCCTCCTGCAAGTTACTGTCCTTACTTTTAAAATGTCAAAATAGCAATGGTATTAAGAGCTCCCTTTAGTTGAAGGATTACTGTGCGTTAGACACTGTGCTACAGTCTGCATACATTTTGTGATTGATTTGAGACCAGTAAAATCCTCTAACTTAGAGGCATCATTAGCCTAGTTTTATAAATAAGAAATGGAAGGAAGCACAGAGGGGTTGAGCAAATGGCTTAAATACACACAGCTAGTGAGTGTCTGAGCAGGGACAGAACATCAGGAAGAGGAGGAGTGTTTAGAGTGTGGAATGATCTTCCCTTCCTGCAGCTTGCGTAGGTCTTAATGAAAATTGACAAGCCAGCTCATTCCGTTCCTTCTACTCCCCGTCAGAACAGTGCAATATTTCCTCAGCAAGAAGACTGCCACCAGTCTTTCTTAAACTAACAAACATATTTTCTGTTATAGATGGAACATAAGAACATCACCTAAAACCTGGAGGGAAAGGACTACGAGGACATCCATTCCTAATTCTCCCCTAACACAAACACTATTAGTACTAGGACAGGTAAAGGACAACTTTGGGTAGATGGCAAAAATCTACAGGAATACCAGAATTTCTCTCCCAAGTCTTTCGGAGTGCCAAATTAAACAACATGAAAATGGACTACAGGTATGATTTTTTTTTTCTTGAATCTAACTGTCATGAGATAAATATTCTGAAGTGTCCTGCTTTCTAGCTTTGTCTAAAACAACCAGAATTATGCATCTAAAGGCAAAGAATTGTCTATGTTACTCAGAACAAGAATATATAAGGCTGGGGCATAGAATTTTGCACTCGCCAAACAGCAACTTCACTGAGAAATATCAACCCTCCAAATACATTTATTCTTAACAAATATGTGTGGAAGATTCACAAGGCGTTGGGCACTATGCGAGGTGCCAAAAGGAGAAAAAGAAACAAGACATAAGCCCCGCCCTCAAGGATATTACAACCTAGTAGCAGAGAGATGGATAAACAGAGGATTGGGAAACAATATTGGAAGTGCAGAGATTGCCTGTGCCCTGAAACACAGATAAACGTGCAACACCAAACAAGACACAATGGGACTACATGATGTTCATTTTAAACTTTAGCTTTCCCCATATACCACTAGCTGGGTGACCTTCATCAGAACACTTGGGTTCTGTTTCCTCATCTGCAACACAGGGATCATGGTGCTTCTTTTGCAGAGTGATAATGGGGATGAAGTCATGTAAGGTGTGTAAAGTTCTCAGACTGGTGCCCAACAAGGATTAGCTAGGTCTTTTTCTGAGCCTACTTCAGATACACCGAGTGACCTTGGGGCTGTGTGCTCTGGTGACACCCAGCTCCCTGCCCTGAGGGAGCGCAAGCTGTCTTCGGAAGATCCTAGACACCCCACCTGTAGAAGTGGCAAAGAAGTGGCTTTCTTGATTGTCCTCCACTGATCTCCAGTCTTGCTGAAGCAAAATCCAAGCTGAAGCAGGAACCCCCATGGCTCCAGGAGCTGGAGGGAACAGGGAAAAAGAGCTGTGGGGTGGATGGGGGGCCACAGGAGGGGCCGGTCTGCTTGTGGTCTATTTCATCTCTTGAGTGCAGAGGGATAGAAAGAGAAATAAATAATAGTTTGTTTTTGCTGGATTTTGAAGCACATTTCCTGCCAATAGCACCTCTCACAAGGGCAACTGTTTGACACTTAGGCAAGGGAGTGTGTGGGGAGAACAGGACAAGATAAAATTACAAGTGACAGCATAGACTGTGTCTGCAATTACAATGCATTGTAAACAAGGAGAATTGCAATTCCAGCTGCCAGGCATGGCCAGAGATTGACAGGGACAGCACACCATCTGAGGAAATGGCAGGCTGCTGCACATCTGCTTTGAGCCAGGGAGAGTGGAGACACGGGGACAGGGAGAGAGGGCCTGGGGCGTGCAGCATGAGAAACATTGCAGTCAAGGGCTGGCAAGGAGACCAGGAGGGGCTAGGGAGCAAGAGCTGGTGGGGTGGTGCCAAAAAGTCAAAAAAGCTTGTGTACGCGTGCTGTGGGGGTGCATGGGAGAGGTGAAATCGGATGCTGGTTGCATCACTCTGACCACCATTGCAGGGCAAAAGAAACCAGCTTTTTTGAGAAACCTACTATGCACCAAGCTTAATGTAGAGCACGACAGGGGGCTCGATCCCAGAATCCTGAGATCATGACGTGAACTGAAATCAAGAGTCAGCTGCTTAACTTACTGAGCCACACAGGTGCTCCCTTCATAAGGCATTTAAAATGTGTTATTCCTTTTTTTAAATTTTTTAAAAGATTTTATTTATTTATTCGACAGAGAGACACAGCAAGACACGGAACACAAGCAGGGGGAGTGGGAGAGGGAGAAGCAGACTTCCTGCCAAGCAGGGCGCCCAATGTGGGGCTCAATCCCAGGACCCTGGGATCACGACCTGAGCCAAAGGCAGACCCTTAACGACTGAGCCACCCAGGCACCCCTTACATGTGTTATTTCAATGCTCTGCACCACAACCATTCAAAAATTGGCCTCTTATAAAGAAGAAATTTTTGAGCATCTGTGATTTCCAGGCCCTGGACTAGTCATTATGCATATGGGATTAAGCGGATAGAGCAAGTGACACTAAAAATGTAGGTATCGTCACTCCATTCTGAAGATAAGGAAATTGACTCTCAGAGGGGTTATGTTACATGCCCAAGGATCCTCAGCTAGTAACGACAGTGCAAAGACTGAAGCCAGCATTTAGCACGTTCTACTACATATTTTATGAATAGGAATTCTAATGTCCTCCACTGTCGAAGCCATTCTTTTGTTTTTATCAAATATTAATTTACATAGGATCAAATGTGATGAGTGCATTATAGATGCTTAACAAACGATAGTTTTCTTCTGCTCATCACCAGCTTGACTGATACAGGCACCTATTGCGAGCAGCATCATTATCACACCTGACCCCAGAATGCTACTGGAGCAAGTACAGGGAAAAAGGGCAGTCTCTGACTTATCATAAGAAAGCCTGCTGATGGGGCACCTGGGTGGCTCAGTGGGTTAAGCCTCTGTCTTCAGCTCAGGTCATGATCCCAGGGTTCTGGGATCGAGCCCCGCATCAGGCTCTCTGCTCAGCAGGGAGCCTGCTTCCTCCTCTCTCTCTGCCTGCCTCTCTGCCTACTTGTGATCTCTGTCTGTCAAATAAATATATAAAATCTTAAAAAAAAAAAAAAAAAGAAAGAAAGAAAAAGAAAGCCGGCTGATGACCTGGTGGTGGTGCTTTCCCAGAGCCTACAGGAAGGGCACTACTCCAGTGTAACCAGAAGGGAAGATGGGCTTAACTTGCAGCAGGAGGGACTTAGGTCATAGACATGAGAGCTTATTTCAGCCATGAATATAATGTGCCCTCTTCATTGAGGGCTGGTGCCCCACTGTCGGTCACATATGACTTCCCCAGTGTCTGGGATGATCAGGGCCAAGTCATTCACACTGCCCTGTTATGTGACTGAAGGCACATGTCTCTACTTGGTGGGAGACATGCCAAAGGCAGAAAAGTGGTGACGTTCTTTTTTGGTGGCTTTTATGGGGACCACATCCCTGGCCTTACCTCATTCACATGAAACTCCTGGCTCAGCTCACCCGCGGACAGTCACATTGGGTCAGGACTCCATGCATCCCTGTGTGAGGCTATCAGAAGGGATGAGACTTAGCAGGCTGGGCTAACCCGGTGGGGTGGCCAAGTGTTCCTCACCATGCATACGGCTCCCCAGGCTCAGCTGCATGGCCTGTCAGCAACAGAGAGGCCATGCAGATCCGCAGGGAGGCCTCAGCTCTCTATTGTTACAGATCCAGCCTCCCCTAGGAGGACCTTCCCTCCTTAGGGACCTTCCATGGCTTTGCCAGGCTCTCTGGCCTGAAGATGAGTGAATGATGCTGAGAAGATGGGAATGGGGGGCCAGGAGGTCCTGAGGTATTCCAGACAGACTCAATTTCCAGACAGACTCAGACGAAATTTCCCTAAGAAGTTGAGGCTCTGGCTGAATCAGTGCAGCTGACTCTTAGAATGAATGAACTGAAATCACACCCAAGCAGCTCCCTGGGTTCATTCAGCCTGCTTGCTACACTTATCACCTCCTACTACATTAGCTTTCTCCCAGGAGCATCCCAGGCTCACTAAAATGGAGCATAGCCCTGTTCTCCCAAGCCCACCTGCACTTCAGGGCTACTGGGAGTTGTCTAAATGGTGCATGGACGTCAGCTAGCATTCTCATACCCTTGGAGGTGGGTGGAGGCAACAACAATCAGTACTTAAGAGCACTGGATTGGGGGTCAGACCTGGTGATTGTATCCTAGGATCTGCCACTTATGGCAATACACTGTAGACACATTGTTCAAATTGTCTTAAGAAATCTGTGCCCTCATCTACAAAATGGGAAAATAGCTTTCACTTCAAAGTGATTGTCCGGTGGATCAATTTTAATAATGACATAAAGCTAGTCCTCAGTGCCTGTCCAGGATAAGCATTCAAAGAAGGAAAGTTATCCCTGTAAAACCTGTAATGGGCCATCAACCTGCTATTGAGACATTAAGCAGCCATTCAAATGCCCTCATGCAGAGTAGGGGACACCTGGCCCAGCACTGCATGCTGACATAAGAGACCGGATTCCAGGGCATTCTCTTGGAACTAGATCTTTGGGACGTGCTTCATCCTGCCCTCTATCCTATTCCTACTCTCCTAGACCATTACTCTCTTCCCTTGTTTGTAGCTCACACCTGACCTCCTAACCTGACCTTTGACCTTGTCCTTCTGGCATCAACTTGCTTGCCATTTTTAGGTCCAATGAGCACTCAGCTCTTGGTCAACCCCACTTCTAGTCACCTCGAGTAACTCTGCTTCTAGTTCCATCCAATACCTGAGAGTTTATTTTTGACACATGCCCTTGGAACCAGTGTTACCATGGGATGATCCTGGCTCTGAAAACAGAGTGGACAGAGATGGTCGTCCATCAGGGCAGGGCAGAAATCACCCCGTCATGACAGTGAACCCTGCCAAAAGCAGCGAGGTCAGAGCAGGAGCAGGGGCTGTGCAACAGAGTCTGCAAGTCTGCAGAATTATATTCACAGATCACCTTGGGAGGAATGTTTCCAGTATTGGGGTTAGAACGCATTAGCTCCTGAGGGAATATCTATATTTAATAGGATCCTGGTGCCTGGCTGTGGAAGAGTGTATTTCTTGCTTATTTTTTCTTGTTTTAGTTTGATAGGACTACACTTCCCTACTTCCTGAAGTGAGAAATGTACTACTTATATGGGTTTCCACCTATCACCCTATCTTGCCTGACATCAGGCCTTACACCTCTGGCTAAAGAACTCTGGGTAGGGGCCAATAAGTTCCCTAAAAATTTGGCTTTTCCTCTCAGTTGTGAGGCCAGGGCAGTAATGCCAGTGCACTCACCTGACATCAAGTGTGTGAGATGTATGTATGAGAGAGGTGTGTGATGAGGTGTGTATGTGTGATGTGTGAGGTGTGTGTAAAATGTGTGGTGGGTGTGTGTGAGGTATATGGTGAGATATGTGTGTGGTTAGTGTGTGAATGGTGTGTGTGTTTGAGGAGGAATGAGAGGTATGTGAGCTGTATGAGTGAAGGGTGTATATGTGTGAGGAATGTGCAAGGTGTGTACGTGTGAGGTATGTGGTGTGTATGTGATGGGTAAATGTGTGTGTTTGTGTGTCTGTGTGGTGTGTGTGAAGGATGTGTGCAGTGTAATTTGTGCACATGAGGGATATGTGGGGTGTGTGTGTGTGTGTGTGTGTGTTTGAAAAAGGGGATGCAGAAAGCGTGGGATTGTGCTTCTGTACGATGTACATGTAATATTCAAAATCTAGTCCAGATCTTCCTTGCCTTGCCATGGGGTTACATCTTTACAAACCCAACACAATGAAAACATCCTAAGTTGAAAACACATTTAGTACAGCTAACCTACCAAACGTCGTAGCTTAGCCTAGCCAACCCAACACATGGTCAGAACACTTACACTGGCCCGCAGTTGGGCTGTATCATCCCCCACAAAGCATATTTTTAAATGAAGTGTTGAATATCTCATGGAATTTGCTGAAGACTGGGCTGAAAGTGAAGAACAGAATGGTTGTAAGTGTACCAGTTGTAGACCCTTGTGATCAGTTGGTTGACTGCGAGCCATGGCTGCTCCTGCCCAGCATCCTGAGAAAGAACGGGTAGTACATCACCAGCCTGGGGAAATATCGAAATCCAAAACCCAAAGTACAATTTCTATTGAATGTGGATCACTTTTGCTTCATCATAAAGTAAAATCATTAAGTCAAACCACTGTAAATCAGGGAGCGTCTGTCTGTGAAAGAGGCTAAACACGAAATAACAATCGTGAGTTGGGATAGAATAAGCCAGAGAGGAGAAGCCCACTCTGCTCTCGTCATCACGTGTGAGGAAGGAGAGGATGAGGCCGTCCGGCTCTGCAGAAGCGGTAGCGGTCCCGGTCTGCGGTTGTGGGGTAGCGAATGGCTGTGGTTCTGACTGCTGCACTAACCCGACGGCAGTGGTGTGAACCACCCCAAGATACTAGCGCTAGCGAGAGCCTCAAGATAATCTTCCTCTAGCTCATCACTTTATGATGAAAAGTGTTTGTCCTGGAGAAGAGAAATACTCAAACTCACTTAGATTATTAACAGCAGAATGTTCACTAAAAATGGTCTCCTGACTTCCAGCCTGTGCCAACCACGTACAGCCAGAGCCTAGATACTGATTTTCAGGTTGACTAGCGCATGCTTCCCTGTATAACTCTGCTTTCTTGATCTCCCTTAATATTGTTTTCATTATGTCAACTATTTCCTCAAAACCTGCAGCAGCTATGCACGACCTAAAGGGTAAAAACCAGTGTCTCTCCCTAACATGCTCAAACTTTGAGACCCACACAGCATTATCCTTCTCTCTTGTGTTGTGTGGTGCACGCCTCTGGAAGCACCATTTCTCCTCCTCTCTCACTTGCTCAGTAAGAACTCTTGCTCAAAACTCAAATCACAGCACATCAGCTCACAGTGATCTGTCATCTCGCAGTTAGTATCTTTACCTCATTTAGCGATGAATTACACATCACCCTGAGTTGTAGATTTATCTGTGCTGTCTTCCTACAGGACAGAGACCTTATCTTATATTTCTTCATATACTCACAACACCTAGCCCAGTATCCTTGCCCATAATGGATACATAAGTAAGTGTTAAATATTTTGTTTAGTGAAATTCTACCAGGACGGAATATTCATCCCCAAGATTTCCTATTCCTTTTGATTGTCTGCTGTAGTTCTAGGTAAAATGAGGTTACTAAGATGTCAGATCCCTCTGGCTACAGCTGGGTTCTGTGCCCCTGTGCCACCCAGCTCCAACACCTATGGAGGGCACTGGAAGATAAATATTCCCATTCTTCTGTTCCAATTGCTTCATGGACTTTACTTACTAGTACCACTGCGTCAAACTATACGGCCAAGGAAATTTAGTATTATGGGTAAGATGAAGGATTTTGGATTAAGGTCATATTGAATTTGTGTTTTGACTCTTTTATTTTCTAGTTGTGGTTTGATATTAACAGTAATCTCTCTATGCCTTGGTTTCTTCATCTGCGAAATGGGGATAATTTTAGCAGCTGTGGCATAAGGTGATTTGGACATTAAGTGAGATACTGCACCCAAATCATATAGAATAGTGCTTGGCATGTAACAAAGAGCCCATAAATGTTGTGTTTCTGAGTCCCTGTCTTCCTTCATCCTCGATTTTGGGTCACTCTTCTTCATCAGAGTTCTCATAGTGATTTGTTTTTCTTTGTCTCACTTTTTATTTTCTGAACCCTGAACTTGTTTTGATCCTGGGCCACCTCTCCTTTCATACTCACAGCTACCACGCTCTCTCTGTGCTGACTCCTGTCTAATTACTCCTTTCCACTGTTTCTGATGCATAGTCATGGAAGAATAGAGCTCTGTACTAGGTGCTGTGGAGCATTTCAAATACAATTCCACTCCTATGGGCGTGTGTTATGACTGGCAGAAAAAAGGTCTGCATTCATGGTATAGAATTTAAAATACACATTGTAGTATCAAATTAATTCTTTCTGTAGGTAATTCACCAATTTTTGATCAACCAACATATGTGGGCCGATGACCCAACTATGTTTAATAACTTGAATTTGTGGTCAAGAGAATGGTCTCTGAAGTCAGAATTCCATTATTATTAGCTATAACATTGAGAAATGTATTTAAACTCATCGTGCCTTAGCTGCCTCATCTGTAAAATGAAGCTAATAATAGAACCTACTCTACAGGAATATGTATATCCTATATGTATATATCTTATATAATCACGTAGGATATGTGAGGATTAAATGGAACGCAATGGAAACCATGTGGGAAAACTCTTGCACATAGTTAGCACTATTTAGTATCCCTCTCTTTTCTGAGAACTTCCACTAATTCCATAGGCTCCTGAGTGAGAATTTACTTATATTTTTAACTCACTGAAGTTAATTTGATATATAGCACTGTCTGATATCTCTTTTAGTAATTGGAAGTTGCTCTAGTTTTAGATGTAGCTAAGTGTGAGATTGGTAATAGATATTCTTCCATATGAGTTAAAAACACTTGAGAAATAGTCCCTTTGTGCTGAAGCGGGTCTCATATTTTCTTCTTGAGGACCTACAATCTTTTTCTTTAAAGCATCTTAAGAGAAGGATGACTATTACAGTGGCCTGGGAAGCCAGTATACTAGTTATGTATTCCTATGTAATAAACTAAGCAGTTGAAAATAGCAAGCATTTCTTTATCTCACAGTTTCTAGGGCCAGAAATCTGGTTCAAGTCTTTCATAAGGTTACAGTCAAGTTGCTGTCCAGGGCTGTGGTCTCAACTGAAGGTGTAATTGGAAAGGAGTAAATCAACTTAAGGTCACTCACATGATTGTTGGCAGATTTTAGTCCTTGGCCAAATAAGCCTTTCTATGGAGCTGCCTCACAATATGGCAGCTGGCTTCTCCTTACAACATGGCAGCTGGCTTTCCCTGACAACATGGCAGCTGGATTGGTGAGCAATCTTTTTATAACTTAATATTGGAAGTGACATCCTATCACTTCTGCCATATTCTATTTGTTAGATTGAGTCAGTAAGTATAGCTCAAGCTCAAGAGGAAAGGATTACACAAAGTCCTGAATACCAGAAGGTGGGGATCTTGAGGGACATCTTATAGTGGCTGACAGCCACAACCACTTACACAAAAGGTGACCTCTGGAGAGACTTTGCGCACATGCAGAACCAGAGAGAAAGAAGGAAGAACTAAAATATTGTTTAAAAAGACTAAACTAACACACACAATTACCTATAATAAAATCTCCCTGACTTTTTTTTTTTTTAAGATTTATTTATTTGAGAGAGAGAGAGAGAGAGGGAGTGCACACAGAGGCAGAGGAAGAAATAGGCTCCCAGCTGAGCAGGGAGCCTGATGCAGGACTTGATCCTAGGACCCTGGGGTCATGACCTGAAACAAAGGCAAATGCTTAACCAACTGAGCCACCGGGGTGCCTGTTTTTGTTTTGTTCTGAAATAAGTTGTTTATTTATTTATTTATTTATTTATTTTAGAGTGAGGTAGAGCACACAGGTCGGGGGAGGAGCAGAGGGAGAGGGACAGGCAGAATCCTTGATGAGCGTTGAGCCCCATGCAGAACCAGATCTCATGACCCCAAGATCCTGACCTGAGCTGAAATCAAAAGTACGATGCTAAACAGACTTAGCCACCCAAAAGCCCCTCATCGAACTTCTTTTTTTTTTTTTTTTTTTAAGATTTTATTTACTTATTTCAGGGATAGAGAATGAATGGTGAGGAGGGGCAGTGGAAAGGGGCGGAGCAGACTTCCCGCTGAGCAGGGCTGGAGCCCAGGACCCCGAGATCATAACTTTCACTGAAAGCAGACCCTCAACCCCCTGAGCCACTCAGGTGCCTCCTCACTGACCGTTTAGACAGCAGTTACTGTCTAGGCTCTGTGCTCAATAGTTTATAAACTATTAGTTACCAAAGAGAACTTCTAGGATACGGGCCTTGAGCTAGGTCCTGGTAATCAGTTAAGAATTTGTCAGGCCAGGGAGAAGAAAGGAAGATAGTAAAAACAACACAAAACTAGTAAATGAATCTGGCCTGCAGCCCGGGTAGGGAAAAGGAGAGAAAATAAGGAGAATGAATTGAAACAGAGAAGCAAAGCAGGGTTTTTATACTTCTTATATGTTGGCATTTTGATGACATGCCGTAGTTGGAGACAGAAGAAGGGGGTGTGGACTACATGCTCTTTCAAGATGGACTTGGACTTCGACCATCGGGGATTCTACACCGAAGGTCTCACTGATGACAGTGGGATACGTTCCACACCAGTCACTGTGTGGTCCCTGTGGAGAAGGACCAAGATGGCAGTGGTGGCCTGGCACCCTCCGTGGGCAGAGAGTGGTTCAGGCCTGCATGGAGCTCCCCTCTACCCTCCTTCCCTCCAGGCACTAAGCCCAAACAAGGGCCTGGGAGTGTCTCCCAAACTTCCTCCCACAAAGCCCCGGGAGAACTTGTCAGTCGCAATCAGCCACCAGCGTGGGTTCCCCCAGCCAGGCCAGCTGGCAGGAAGGCTGCCAAGACAGCAGATCTGACGAAAGAATTCTCAATCACATTTACATGTGCATGGTGCAAAAAGGGAAAGGAAAGGGGGGGAAACCTCTCCGGAATCCAAAAAGAAAGTCACTAACTAATCCAGCAAAAAAAAAAAAAAAAAAAAAAAAAAAAAAAAAAAAAAAAAAAAAAAAAAAAAAAAAAAAAAAAAAAAAAAAAAAAAAAAAAAAAGAAAGAAAGAAAAGAAAAGAAAGAAAGGAAAAAAAAAGAACCACAGATTTGTCTCAGATGTTCTCAAATTGCTGTCCTTAAAAGCTCTGCTTCCCTATCTTCCTCCTCCTCCCATCCGTCCAATTGCCCAAAGAAAGTCTCTAATTTTGCCTTAATTTGTGCCTTGGTTGCAAGAACAAAACAGAACGTCACTGCAGCTTTCCCCCAGCCCCTCCCCTTGGCCCCTCAACAGCTGTGCTTCCTCAATGGCCTGATAGAGCCCTTTCTCCGCCATCATTCCCTATTCTTTACCAAGCCAGTCCTCCAGGCGCTGGGCCCAGTGGCATACTGGAGGGGGGAGCCCCGAGATGGCGGCCTTCGCCACAGTACTTCTGTACATCAACAGGTCATATTCACACCGGCGTCCCCCTTGACCTCTCTGGGAGCCAGGGACAGCGGGCTTTGGGGCAGGGACGAGCAAAATGTGAAATGGCCCAGGAAGGGGTGACACAAAATGCAATCTTGCAAAATTACAGATATCTTAGGCATTCTGCCAGGACCCTGGGGGTA
Organism: Mellivora capensis; assembly: GCA_004024625.1. NCBI lineage: Eukaryota > Metazoa > Chordata > Mammalia > Carnivora > Mustelidae > Mellivora > Mellivora capensis. Next base: position 217,607 of record PISX010000196.1, read on the forward strand.
ATAACAAATTTGGGTATTTACATCATTTTTGAAATAAAAAATAAACACACACAGCCTCCTTACTTCCTCCTAATTAAATCCTTTCCAAATATCAGATGGCACATTGTTTCTCCATTGCCTCCTAATGGGGACATGGGGTTTTATTCTCAGATACAGCCCGGGCTCGAACCAGACAAGCTCTTCTTTAGAATCCTCACTCCCCTCTCTCTCGGGAGGCTAATTTAAGTCCCTTCTCAGGGCTTCCACCCCTGCCTCCAACAAGGATGAGAGTTCTAAGGAGCTTCTAATTAATCTTTGTAAATTGCTCTGCGATCCTGGGATATAAAGGCAAAGTATTATTAGAAAATGCTGGCTGGGTTAGTAGCCGGCCATAAAAGTCGGATGCTGATCAGCTAGCTCACTTTTCATGTTGCAATTATTGGAAATGGTTGCAAGTGGTTTTATGCGATGGGCACATCATAAGTCCTTAAGAAAAGCATGGAGCAGGGACCTAGGGATGTACACTTGTGACTCAGGGCGGGTGTCGGGGAAGAGAGTTTGCAGCCAGTTAATCTCTGAGCTCTTGCCGGCACAAGTCAGAGTGCAGCAGAATCCCGCAAGATGTCATGGACCTCTGTATTTTGTGTTCTGCTAGAGCAGTCCTCCTCCTCCTACTTTTTTGGGCATTTAGGAAAAAATCCCTGTGACTGAAACGGGCCCTCAAAAGCAACCAGTCCCCATCTCATTAGTGGGAGGAGAGCCTCCTTATGATATCTCTAGCCAGGCTCTCTCTGCACAAGTGAATATCTGATTTAAGGGGGGAAATGGAAATCATTTCTCAGGGGCTCATCTATGAGGTTCATGCAAATCAAAGAATAGAAGAGATGCCTGAGAAATTTAGGATCAAGAACCCTTGATTTCTTAGCCTCACTTGTGGCTTATTTCTGCCCATTCACAAAGCTTTAGCTAAAAATTCCTGCCTCAGAATTGTTGTGTGATGAGAGAAGGAGGACTCTCCTTGCTCTCTCTTTGCATCTATATCTGCATTAATCAGATATTAATCCACCCCTCCTAGGGTATTTGGTGGAGTAACTAATTAATGTTTAAAGAATGCTCTTTGAACACAGAAAAGCACAGTGTCTGAATGTAAGGTGCGATCACTCTTCTGAATTGCACATTTGCAAGGGTGATTTTTGTGGGAGCATATGACCTTCAGAAGAAAAATGTCCAATTACAGCAGTTTGTTTATTATTTCATGTTAAAACATTGTTAACACAGACATTTTCCCTTAATATTTTATGAAGAAGATCTCGAAGACAGATTTAATATTTTAATATCTATTTGCCATGAGGGCTAAAGAATTAGATCAGGAGAAGTATGTATTGTGTGTGTGGTGGGGGGAAGGTTGGGTGGGAGGAGTACCATCATGAGGCTTCAAATTTCTCTGAAATGAGTTAAATTAATTCAAAGTGCAGAGAGTCTGTCTTCTCTACTCTCCAGGGCCAACAGGATGGTCTTCAGCTTAGGGGTCCGAATCCAGTTGGAAAACCGCAGAACGCAATCCGTTCTCTTGGAACTGAGAAGCCTGAGAGCAGCTTTCCTCACAGCTTCTCCAGCACTATGGAAATAGGCTAGTCATGCCTTCGGGATACTCAAAGGGAGCAGGAGAGATGGGTGCCCACCTGTGACAACAGAACTTCCTCTGGAGCCACTGTCTGAAAGGAAGTCCCTCCCACTAGAATCCCTCAGAACCGGTTAGCAGGAAGCAGGGGCCTTGCTTCACAGGGCAAAGGATTAGCAGGCAGGGAACTGGAGACAGTAAGGCTCACGGGTGCTCAGGCCTGAGGCAGCGGTGTCACCGGAAAGCTCAGGAGGTCTGAGAAGGGACAGCTTTTTGATTTTTGAGGTATTTGCACAACAGAAAAGTGGGGGCTGGTGGGGAGAACATGACATTGATTACCATGAATATTATCAATGTGTAAATTATTAACTCTGTACCAAGAACTGTCCGAAGTGCTTTGAAGGCATTATTTGATTGTCCCTCCCATCACCTCGGAGGGAAACATTATGCTCTTTTTCGGATGATAAAATGAAGGCCTGTCCAGAGAAAAACAAAGCAAAACAAGTCAGTGGGGGGAGCTCAGACTTAAAATGCAGGCAGCCTAACTGCAAAGCATGGCTTAACTGCTAAGTTAACTTTAGCAGTATCTTACTTAAATATAGAAGTGCAGCTACTGCTGGGGTTCTAAAAAAAGCCTAGGGGATTCATTTACATACAGTTAGGGCTCATGGCTGACTGGCGGAGGAGCTGGACTCTTTCTCCACGTTTCTCATAAGCTGGTTAGTGCCAGTTGGTATAGATTCAGTCCATATTTCCTCCTCAAGGCTATTCTTGATGTTCATTTAAAACAGATTTCGCCAACATAGGAAACCCTCTCAAAGGTAGAACTTTCCGGCAGTAGCACTTTCTGCATTTTAGGGGTGAGTAAGACTGGCTCTTTTGGGGGGATATGGAGGTGGGAGTGGGAGGTGTGGGAAATGCTTTAATAGGCTTTTTTGATTTTTCAGTTAAGAATTGGAACCCCTCCCCCTCCCAAGAAAATAACTGGAGCCCAGTCTAGAACGGGATTTTGAGATCATCGGGATGGAAAGACTCTACACAATAATGTCAAAGCCTGTGTTCTTTATGGGCAGAGCAACATCTCTGGTGAGTTAGGATGGCTTAAGGCAGCTAATTTGTCTCCCTGGAGAAGAGGAAGGGCACCAGGAGAGCGAGGGCCCAGGGAGAGCCTGTAAGTGATAGTTTTAGAAGTGTGATGTCTGATGTCTCTGAAATAACTCTCCCGTCCTACCACCATGTGACCAGCCTCTTTGGGGGACAAGGGAAAGAACAGTATTGGCATTTGGGGAATGGCATAGTGTAGAGGTGTCAAGGCTGCCAGAGGGGATGGAAGCCTGAGCAAGCAGTTAGGGCAGACCTGTGGAGGTCTGTGGAGAGTTTCAGAGACACAAGAAAAATGAGCAGGGTCCACCCACCAAAGGAAAGAGAGCCCCTTGGGTGGCTCTGTGAATAGGAAGAGGAAAGCATGGCCCAAAGACTGAAAATTGGAATTTTTCCAGAAGGAAAAAGCATTTTCTTTGAAAACACATGTGGCATTCCCAATATTATACACTCTTCTAGCAATAACCCTACCATTCTCTAAAATTTTATTGCCTCCCTGGATTTTCTGTTTCTCTCCTGACCAAGTACAACTCTATTACTAGCCTCTTAATGGCTGCCATGACTTACAAAAGAGGGAATTTTTGCTGCTTCCCTTATGACAGTGGTTCCAAGGGTCCATTCATAGGACCCACAAGAGACCAAATGCAATAAAACAAAAAAATAATATATTCTTTAATTTCTATAAGAAAAGTAATCTGACGAATGTGGCTAGCATGATGCAGAGAGTAAGAAGAAATGCTAACTTACTTTCCTGATTGCAGACGTAAGATGAGGAAAATCTATGGCCCCGTTGTCAGCGCTGAGATCTAGGGGCTCCGGAGAAAGGTCAGTTCAGTTACGGACTGCTCCCTCTCCCTCTCTTTTCCTTCCATTAACTCTTCCCATCTGTCGGGTCACTCTGCCAAAAGGCCACAGTCCTGTGAGCTCTCAGTCTTATGGAAGACCCTGGGCTACCCCGAATCCTGGTGGAAGTGTGCCTGGCCCTATGTTCTTTTTCTCTCTGTCTCTGTCTCGTAGATCCCGATTTTCCTGTGCCTATAGCGTGATCTACAGCCACCCGCAGAGGGCAGGGGTGGCAGGTGGGTGGGTGAGGGCCAAGTCACTGTCTGTGGCCTTGCAGTGCTGATGTGTAATCACAACTCAGCCATATACCGTAATGCGGCCATAAAGACCTCAGAACCACAGTATATGAGAGTTATGCCTGAAATGAAGTCCAATCTGTGATAAAGCAGCCAGCATTAATGCCACAAATATGTGACAGCGGGCAGAGAAATGACTGATTGGGGATGTTTATAAATATAGGAAGTGAGCTGTTTGTGGCATCCAATAGAGGGGGTTAGCAAAATGAAGACAGATGGAGGCCGATTAGCTCTTCCATTCCTTTATGGCTGCCAACCCACACAAAGAGCTCTGGGGCTCAACTTCATGGCACCCCCTCCCAGCGGGACCCTCCAGGTATGCTAGAAACTGGCTCCACCTCCTGGCTCAGTGTAGAACTACAGATCGCTTCATGACGGCTGCTTCTGCAAATGACAGCAGGCCAAGATGTGGTCCAGCACAGCCATTCCAAAGATGGCACTGACGCTCTGGAACTTCAGCCAAAACCCTAGGATTTACTCAACTGACTCATAGTATTTTTCATAAAAACATTGAACACTATGTTGGGGAAAAGATTGTAAAGACCGCATCTAGTCCAACTCTCCAAGTGGTACAGACATGCCCTCTCTGTCTTTGTCCAGCCTGGGAAAAGTATGCTCTTTTCCAAGGTGAAGGTTTTCCCTTTTGTCATTTTATTGACTCTGGATTCAAGTGTTAAAGGTCTTACCCTAGAGCTTGCGTCCTCTGGTCCTTAGTAACATATTGAGCCAGGAGTAGCCAAGACAGCCCTTCACAAGACAGCCTTGCAAATGTTTGAAGAGGTCTTACGCCTGTGTATGGACATGGCTTTGGTTCCCTCAAAGGACCACTGCGACCTCTAACGTCCTTTGTTCACGCAATGCACACGCATACTGTTCTACAATCCTGGCCGCTTCAGACCTCTGAATGTGACGCAGTTGTTAGTGTGGTACTCCGAATGTGTCTGGTTGACTCATAGTAACGCATTGCTCCTAAATGTTTTTGTTCTATGTCATAAGAAAGGGGGAAAGAATCCCATTCTTGTAACTTGTTAAGAAACTGACAATTAGTAAAACCAGTACACGCTTTTCCTCTTCCTTTTTCACTCTACTAAAATGAAATTCTTCTTCAATCCATTAACCTCTTCCTAATTCCCAGCCTCCATGTTTCATTGTTCTTCAGAGCAGGATTCAGACCAGAAACTGTTGGCAAAAGTTTCCACCCTCCTCTGCCTCTATAATCAATCCTGATCTCAAGCAGAGGAGATTTAAAGTACATTAGCCCAATACCTGGTCCTCTCCATCAAATGTTACCTTGATTTGGACTTTGCATTTCTTTTGATTGCTTAAATTCCATTTCAGTCCCCAAATCCAGTGTGCTCCTTGTTATGCAGATGTGGTTACTGGAAGCCTTTCCCTGTGACTGTGCTGCTAAGCTTCCAGGCCTTGAGATCTCCAGCCCAGGTTGTTCTGCTTGATGCTACCAAACTTCCCTCCAAAGACATCATGTCCCTCATCCCTCCTCCCTCCATCAAACTGTGCACCTAGCAAAGGACAGTCAAAACATAAATACTCCATGTGCATTATCAGACTGCATCTGCACCAGAACCCTATGAAGTAGGGAGCTAGAAATATGCCTCCACTTTATAGATGCAGAAATTGGGGGCACAGAGAAGTTAAGAAGCCTTTGGCACACAAGTGGCAAATAGCAGAAAAAGTATTAAGCCCATCTAGTCTGAGGCTAGAGCTTGGTCCCTTAAAGACCATACCCTGAGGCCAAATGATGAATATTTTCAGAGAATGAAAGTTATTTTATGTACCTGATTCTCTGCCACTGTTCTCAGTCTGGAATTGTTGCAAGTTCTGACCCACCACATTTTCCTATAGACGTACTCTATGGAATATGAAAATATGCTGTCCTGATGTATTGGCCTTTCCCCTAATCCCATTTTCCATTACTCAGATCTACCCAAAGGACCCTCTTAAGGATCCCCTACCTCCTGCAGTTAGCTAGGCCATGCCTGAATCTGACATGAGATATGACATAAACCTATATTTGAATAATTTGCTTTTTGAACCTAATTATACGATATTGCATTTCCCCCATTAAATTCCATCATCTTAGATTTGTGCCATTCCTGCAGGCTGACAAGATCTTTCTGGATCCGATCACCTGATAAATTTGCTTTTCCTCCCAATCATGTCATCTGCAAATTTGATAAGTGTCATCTTTATGTCTCCATCCAAGTTGCTGATGGAAACATTTAATGATAGAGGACAGAGCCAATGTCCTGTGTATCCTGGCAGCCCACTGCCTGACATTGATCAATTAGTTGTTCAGCACCTGTTGGCTATAGTGTTCATCCACTTACTAATACCTAATTTTGCTAATATTTAGCATAAATTTCTTCATCATTCCAACAAAGCTATTCCAAAAGGCCTGTAAAATATATTCCTGAAATACCAATTCACTCTGTCTACTACATTTCCCTGGAAGAGACTGTCAAAGTAGGAAATGAGGTTTGTTTGACATGCCCTAATATTAATAAATCTAAGACCGTAGGAAATCACTATTAATCCACACTGTGCATTATAGGAGTCTAAAGAACACCTCATGCCTTCAGGGCACTGGTTTCTAAGCCGTCTTTTGCAGAGTCCTAGATTTTCTTCAAGGTGCTCCAGAAGCTGCTGCAGGGACTAAAGGAGAAAGGGAGCAGGCACCAGCCCCTTCCTTCAAAGCAGCTCCACCATTTTGTGTATATTATAACAGCATTCTATTTTAGTTCCTTCTTGAAAAAGTGAGATGCAAACTACAATTGGAAAACTGTTGCTTGGAAGGAGGAAAGCAATCTGTCTGTCTAGAGTTGAACTTGATTATGCTACATTGACTGGTGCTCAGGACACTCTCCTTGCTAATAAAATCAGGACCCCATTATCCACATTCGCTCTGTGCCTCGCAGAAGTGCTCTCAGAGTTGATAGATAGCCTTAGGACAGAGCAACTAAGCAAGTCCATTATTGAAATGCACACATTTAAATGCCCAAAAGAACCCTTGTCATTTTTTCCCCTAGCGATCTGCTCAGCGGATGTTTCTCCCATCCCCAAACATCTATTGAATGCCTCCTAGCTACAAGGTATTTTCGAACACATAAATTTCTTCAACCTTTACAACAATGCTAATGAGAGAGATACACTTTTTCCCGTTTATCGATGAGGAAGCTGATGCTAACTAAAAAGAAGTTAAGTGAGTTGCTTACAATCACCCAGCCAGTGATCAAAAGAACCAAGATTCAAACTCAGGTTCCAGTGATCCACAAGTCCTCAAAATTTGCCTTTAGGTCTCATGAGGTCTTATTATCTGTGCACTGAGATCTAATATTTTTGAGCATTGACACTGAGCTAGCCACTGGGCTGAGCGTTTACGAAGATTATCTCTTTTAATCTCACAATGGCTGTACTGTTGGTGATATTATTATGCCCAATTTTGCAGTCGAAGATGAAGAACTTCCCCAGGGTGGCACAGAAAGACATTGGCAGAGCTGAGATTCAAATCCACGTAACCTAACTCTAGAGACTCTGCTGTGAAGAATCATGCTATTATTTATATCAGGGCTCATCTTATTATCAAACCTGACACAAGCAGGTGCCCATTGGCCATTCTTTGAGGGTCTTGGAAGCTGCAGCTGCTCCCCTGAGCTCTCCTCTGTGGATACACTGTTAGAGATGATCTTTTTTTCTTCGGAGGGAGGCATTGTCTTACATTTAAATAGAAGCTGTCTCTGTCAGTCAGTACAGATTTTCTGTGAAGTAGAGCCTCTCCGAAGTGTCTAGTTGAGAGGAGAACATCGAAAGATCGGGGCAGAAAGACAGGTAAGCTTTGATAATCTTAGGGGTGAAGAACAGGGCAAAAGCTCAGACGATGGGTGGAGGCAGGTCTGGGCCACAGCCCCAAGAACGATCGAACCGGGCACTGTAATAGGGAGGGGAGAAGGTACTAAGCAGGCTTTACCGTCAGCATGTCTAGTTACAGACTAATCCTGGTTCTTTTGAAAAATGACCCCTTAAATATCCACATCCTGCTGTTTTCTCTCGTCTTTTTCCAACTGTGCTGGAGAATAGTTGAAAGGAATGCAAGCCTGTAGAATATGTAGCCAATGTGAACAGAACCATGCTCTGAAGCAGGGGGATTTCAGTGGTGCAGCTGTTATTTATGGTCCGAGGGCTGGTACCCACCCCCCCAACTGGCAGGAACAGAGTGGAGGGAAAGGAGCACAAATCTCAATGTCTCCCCCGCTTCCAGCCCATCTTCTTGATATCATGTCGAAGGCTGGCTTTCTGTCAACGTATCTATTTCTATTGCCTATTGAACACAAGGCAAGATAACAGTCCTGAATAGCATCAGACAAGGAATGAAATGAAATTTTAACCCTGGTAATGTAAGATGCATTACACTTTTCCTCCTTTTAGAGTACATTTGCCACTTAAGATAATTTGGTTGGAATTCACAGAGTACCCAGTGAACCAGGAGACAGCAAGAATGTAGAGGTACTGGAGAAAGGAAGTGAGTTATTAAGAGAGAGATGTGATCTAAGGGATGGTCTAACCCTAATTTCCTGTACTCTGGACTCTTTCAGAATAGGGAAAAGTTAAGCCATCATCATCATGATCATTATGTCATCATCATCACATCATTATTATTGTTATTATATAATTCATTATATTATAATGAATTAGGGAAATAGGGTGAAGGTAGGAGGAACAGGCTGGGAGCTACAGAAAAGTAGGTCCCGATTCAATTGTTGGAACTCCAAAAGTTATAGTGATTTTTTAATGAAACAAGGTTATTTCATTAAATATGTTACCAAGTTAGAATGTACTACTTTATATTATTCCAATGTTTTATGCACCTGGTTGAAAAGAGTAGTACTAAGCGTCTTCGTATGTTGTGTACTATGATATCAATAATACCATATATTGTTCTCAAGTTCCAGAAACATCTCAACTGGAAAAGAAAAGAAAACATGTCCATATACCCAAAGATATAGACCTTAAGAACACTCTAGGAAAAAAAAAGTTTTAATGTAATGGTGGGATTCCATTTCCTGAAGTTGTTTAAACCATGTCTATATAAAAGCCCGGTAGTCTTGCCCTAATTTAACAATGTTTTCCTTGCTGCAGTCCTTCTTGAGCCTTTATATGCAAAGTTCATTGTGAATCTATCAGAGGAAAGTAGGTTTCATAATCTAGTGAAGTATAGAGCTCTCTTCCCCCCTTTTATTTAAAGGACCATCCATTGGGGTGCCTGGGTGGCTCAGTGGGTTAAAGCCTCTGCTTTCGGCTCAGGTCATGATCCCAGGGTCCTGGAATCGAGCCCCGCATTGGGCTCTCTGCTCCACGGGGAGCCTGCTTCCTCCTCTCTCTCTCTGCCTGCCTCTCTTGCCTACTTGTAATCTCTGTTTGTCAAATAAATAAATAAAATCTTTTAAAAAAATAAGAATAAAGGACCATCCCAAGGAACTGGTGGTCTGGGAAACCATTCTGGGAAACTCCATGAAGAACATGTTCTTGCACCAAGAACAGGTTGATGTTGATGCTGCCTGAGATCTCTTCTGAGTCTGAGAGAACGGAGGCCACTGGGCAAGCAGGGATCTCTTTGGAGAGTGGCTGGTGACTGGTACAGGTTGCTGCTATTCAAATAGCCCAAAGGCCCTAGGGAGTGGAGAGAGACTTGACTTCTTCCATTCTTCTCTGCTGTGAGATCAATGCTGGGTTACCAGGAAGCTACTCTTAATGCAAATTAGGGAGAGAAAATCTAGTCCTCTCCCTTCTACCCTGATGTTCTCCTTTTGCCTTCTTTTCATCTCTCATCCAGGACATTATCTATCATGGGAAGGGATCCTAGCAGTTGGTACATGAATGTAAGTACGCACGTGTGTGCACACATACACCTACTGTCTGTCTATCTGTCTGTCTCTCTCTATCTCTCTCTCTCTCTCTCTCTCTCACACACACACACACACACACACACACAGTTGCATTGCTTGGATCTATCCATGTGGTCCAAAGGGTATACACGGACATGGATTCTGAAGTTCCCTCACTCACATTGTATAACCTTGAACAAAACATATCACCAGCTACTCAGGTCTCAGTTTATGCAACATGGGGAGACTATGAATGATCCTCTCTCCCAGGATGTTAAAAGAAAGGCAGTAGTGGACACGAGGAGGCTTTAAAAATACAGCATGTAGACACTTGGGGACTGTTTTCACTCGTGTTTCATGAAACAGACAATGCAGTGAAACACTTTCCTAAATCGCAGTCCCCACCACAGTGGCACACCTACAACCTAGCCAGAATAAAGTCAGCATTTCACCATCACTTGGTTTTCAAGAGGCAGAACGAGACCTGTCTCCCCAAGCACTTTATACAACATTTGCCTAACCCAGCTATTGCCACCTAGCTGCCCGCACCCCCAAATCTGAATTCGGCCCTAACACTCATGTGCTGGAGCCATGAGGGGTAAGACACAAAATTTCATAAAGAAAGAAGAAGAGGGAAGAGAACCCACAAGCCTTTGTCATGAAGCTGGTATGAATCTGCTGTGGTTTCCTATGATGCTACCATGTCTGGTGGCTTAAAGGAGACACCTCTGGGGATTTGAATGTTCCCACACAGAAAATACTCTGACACTTTAGAAAAAGTCTAGAGAAAGGAGTAAGCTCATTCTTACCACCAATATCCCGGAGATGATTAAGTAGCCTGTCTTTAGAGTCTGATTCTTTAAGAAAAATATCCCCAGTATTTTCTTAAAAAAAAAAAAAAATGCTCTTGGGTATTACTGTAGTCAGGAGAGATTTAGGGACAGGATAATGTTGATGAGACAGGGGATACTTCCGTTGGCTAAAATAGTCTCTATTTTCCTTCTGGCTTCTGCCTGGCAATCTTAGGAGAGGGAGCTAATTTGAAAGAAGGGGGCCTGGGCCATCCTGGAAGAGTATTAATCTACCAAGCAAGACTTTGAGAAAGGCAGAAATTCTTTTTCAAACCAAAAGATTGGAGGAAACTGAAGTGACTACTTTCAATTGAATTGAGCCCTAACCTGCTGACTGGGAGTCCCTGCCTTCGTTTTTCTTGCCCTCTGAAAACACCACAAAAGCTAATTTCTATTGGCTTTCCAGCGTGACGCACTTTGTGTAAAACATTTCATCTGTTGCTTTCCACAGTCTTGAAAGGCAGGAATGTTGCAAATGAGCAGGCTGGAGCTCAGGGATTCAATGAGAAATTAGCAGAGACAGGATTGAAACCCTGGCTTTCCTTCCAAGGTGACACTCCTGGGTCCAATTTTATTTCTAGTAATGCTAAGAAAGCATTTGGGCGCTAGCCAGAAGGTTGGGATTTACCAGCGGTGCTGAAGCCCTTTTCCAGCAAATCACCAAGCCGGTTGCTGCTCCCTATTCTTTTTAGGGTCCCCGAGAGCTCTGGGAGGAAGAAGGTACAAAGGTGAGGTGGAGTTCCCCTGACCAGCTCTAACTGAGATCTTTAGCAGGACCCGGGTTTCCTCTGCACCCCCTCATGCTGGTTCTGGAGTCTGTGGGGGCATGGAAAGTGGGCAGACATGAGGTGGCTGCCTGGGCTGCCCGGGACTCTGAGCTCTCAGCCAGGTTGCTGACTGGGTGCCAGGAGCCTGTTTCTCATTCCATGTGCATCTGGGCATGTTCTCCTTCATCAGCAGAAGAGAGTTGGATATCATGAGACACTGAAGTTTTCATCTTCTCTTGATTGGGCTCTATAGCAGTTTAAAAAGCCTTTGCCTGAAAGGGAGAATCATGTCACACCTTAATAGCCTCATTTCTGGGGCGACGGGGGCTTTTTAAACTCCCTGAGCCTCGGTGAGGATGTCTGAGCTGCTCGCTTTGTTTGTCTCCTGTGTATTTCTATTCAGGGAGCCGTCTCCGAGAAGTCTTTCATTGAGCACACAGTCCTCCAAAGGGAAAGAGAAACATGCTGTACATGAACATTAGTGGCAGCTGAAATTTGTCACACCGAAGATCAAAAAGCACAGCCAGGTAAAGGAAGACAAAGGGACGGAAGCAGGGATGGGGGAAATGGGAACGCCCAGACTTGAAGGATGGGTTGGAAGGGGAGTGGACATAGTTCAGGTCTGGTATTTATCCCTCTGGAGAAGAACGATGGGTGGGAGCTTTCTTTTGGGGCAAACCTGTCCTATTGCTCTGGGGGTCAGAGGGCTCATTCGTTCCGGGCCATACCTACTGTGATCCTGGGAGCAGGCTGTCCCATCTGTTAGGGCACCTCTGATTGGGTCAGCCTGTCCTCCCTAAGAGGGAGGCTGCTCTTCTGGGCTGTCTGCACATCAGTGGACACATACTCACACACTCGCCTGCAAGCCAGGCCAGGAGTGTGGCTCTTTGTGGTGGTCTGTGTGCATTCCGATGCACGTATTGTCTTTCTACCTTGCATTTTTTTAACCAAGAACATAAACCGGACAGAACTGGCCCCCTGTGACACAGCATGGTTTCTCCTGCCCAGCCTTCTCCACTGACCATGGTACGAAGAGACATGATGTGGGAGGGCACTGTTATGTCAAATATCTCGGTTCTTCTCAGAAACCAATTATGGAGCTTTCCTCCCACAATTGTTTCTTTGCCGAAGTAAATGCTAAGAATGTGTCTGGCTTTGTGTGGGATTTGGTTCCATTTCAGGCTGGATGACCTTGGGCAAGATGCTCAAACTTCCTGAGAAGTGTCTGTTTTTTCCTGGGTAGATTGCAACAGGCAAAATCCCTACTCTGCAGGACTTTTCTGGATTCATATTAATATATGTAAATTATCAGGTACAATGCTTGGAGGGACTGCAATGTCATTTCATCAGGAGGCTCTTGGAAACCAGGGAAGGACTCCCGTTACACCATCGATTCCTAACACTTGTCAAACTATGGCTAATTACTGTCCCAATAGTCAATACTTACTGAGCGCCTGATGTATGCTGGGCATCATTGGAGACACTTCTTACAATGGCCTGATGAGGCACTACTGATATCTCTATTTTAAACATCAATAATTGGGGGCACAGTGCAGCTAGGTTACTTGCCCAAGGCCATCCAGCAGGACCAGGAGTTCCTGCCCACCCCATGTACCGCTATGGGGTCCTACTGACTTACTCAGGACCCATGTCCACTGTTGCCCTGTATGTTCTGGGGGAGCAAGAACTGCATTATTCCTGTTTGTTTCTGGTTCTGCTGTGCTTGACACATAATAAGCAACCCCACATATTGACTGAACGGTTACCATTTTTAAATTATTATTTTAGCCAGAATTTATCCTGGGGGCCAAAGGCACCACAAATTCATGACCTACTAAGGCATTCCTTTAAATGTGTTTTAAATGTATTTCTTTCAAGATTCATGTAGAGGATCTGGTTTTAGATTTTTTTTTTTTTTTTCAGAATTTCAAGAAGTCTAGTTCACTCTCCTCTTCAGGCATTATCGGCATCAGTCATCTGCCCATCCGCACACACTTTTTACCCCTAAGGGTCTGAATACACTTTAGTCAGCACCCGGGTCTGCTCAATCAATTGTTTCAGTTGCCTTTCCCTGGCCTGCTTCAGGCCGACATTGTTTTCACTGGGATGTGCTCGTTCAAGGTCTGTGAGGCTGGGGCCTCAGCTGCATGGGAGAGAAGAATTCTACTGGGATCGAAAGCAAACAGACTCTTCTTCAAGCAAAGCAGGGGCACCAGATCAGAAATGAGGTCAGATGGTTTAGGACCTTCCTGCCTGTGCCCCAGCACCCACAGGGTCCTTGACACCTCACTGTGGGCCCTTGCACTTGCCTGCCCCTCTCACACAGAAGCCTTCCCGAGGTCTTCACAGAACTGGATCTTATCTCTTTCAGGCTCTGCTCCCACGTCATCTCTTCTGATCTGCTCATGTGAAGGAGGGGGCTCGTCCCAGTCCCTCTCCACTCTTTACCCTTCTTGGTTTTGTCTGTTGCACTTAACACTCTGAGGATATCTTACTTATTTCTCTTTGGGTATTTATTTATATCTGTCCTGCTCATTGCTGTGGCCTTCTGCTCAAAGTCACACAATATACGTCACACAATATAAAGATGCAGGAAATCAAAGCATAGCTAATCACACACCTGGATCTATCAGCAGGGTGAGCCCCTGGAGATCAGGGCCACAGGTGACTCATCTCTGTTGGCCTCATACCTCACATGCCTCAAGGACAAGAAATACTTCGAGAGAGGAGTGAATGAATAACTGAAACTTTGAGGTTTGGACAGCAAAGGTGGAAGGGAGGGAAGTGTTGAGCTGGGTGGAAAATGAGCAGGACTGTCCCTGGAAGCCTGTTGGTGACCAGGGATAGAGCCAAGGAACAAAGAAGATTTCTGGAACCTAGGTAAGGTGTGGACGAGGAGAGAGTCAAAGCATGCCACTCACTTCAAAATTTCCTAGATCACTTGGGGAAAATGCTGATTCAGATGAATAGAGCCTTAGAGGTTTAGATCCAAGAAATTTCAGGAGATCCCTTGTATTTTGCAGTGAGAGGAGCCCTGGGTTAGAGACTTGGGAGAAAAGATCAGAGAGAAAGGAAGAGCGAGATAAACAGACCAAATGACTTCTGTGAAGAATGCAAGAATTAATGAAAGGAAAATCCCAAGCGGGAAGGAGAGCTCCAGCTTGCGGCTGCGCTGCCCAGGGACCACAGGCCCATGAGAAGCTTGGCTCGTTCTCAGGAGAACAGCTCTGAGGTTGGCAGTGTGAACCCAGAGCCTGAGCCACAAAGGCCTGGCTTTCGTGGACCTGGAAAAGTGAAAAAGGGAAAAACCTGATGCCTGGGAAATTTCAGTAAATGACAGTAGGAAACCAGGGGACACCTGAGAAAGACGCATGACGTGTTGACTCATGCTACAAAATGGACAAATCCTGAAAATGTGGTGCTAAGTTCAAGGAGCCAGACACGGAGGACCACATACTGCCTGATTTCACAAATATGAAAAGTCTAGAATAGGCATTATTGTTGCCTATCAGTGCCTTCGTTGAATGGAAGTTACTGAGCACAGACCGAGTGCTATGGTAACAGCTCTGTCACTACACACATTTGTAAGAATTTGGATCCCTGGGACCTCGGTGATGTTCCGTCTCTCCCCCACGGCTGGTGTCAGCATCCTCATTTTGATGGATGGATGGGACGGACCCAGGAAGCATCTTTGCGAAGTCATTTGGCAGCAGAAACACACGTCCCTTCAGCATTCACCCAGTCGAGCTAATGTGGGACCACATTTGCTTTTAGAATTATTATCATTTCTAAAAACACATAGGACTTTCTCAAAAAAAATGGTTAAGGTAAATTTTATTACTCATGAAATAAAAGGACTATAGGTCAGGTCCTATCAGCACTTCCAATGAGAGTTTCTTAAGGATTTTGGAGCCAGAGTTCTTTGAAATGCCTGGGAACAGACTCCAGGCTTTTCCTAAGATCCCTACCCCTAACCCTACCCCAACCTGTCCCTTTCCTGTCCCAACCCCAGACCACGTCTCTGGTAAGGAGGACACAGCCCGCTCCTTCCTGAGACAGACCAGAGCAGAGCATGATGCCTTTCTTTCAAACCTACCCCTCGTGCCAGCTTGGCTCTATCCTCCCCAACCCCCTGCCTTACCCTGCCCGCTGTGAAGGCAACTTCAGCTGAGCCATTTTTCCAAATCTAAAATATGTGGCTCCTCTGAGGGACTGTTCTCACTTCTAAAGCCTCCTCCATTCAAGGTAGTACCTGGTAGGACTTCTAATCACAGGCAATTTATATTCTACTGAGCATCTTTGGAAAATAATCTGCAAACAAGAGGCTGCAGGCTATAAAAGTCTCTTTCTTGCTTCTTCTTCTCCCTCTTTTTTTTTTAAAAAAAACACAGCTTACAGCTTAATAAAAAGACAACCTGGGCAAGAACAGGAAACCTTAGCACGTTGCCCAACAATATTATCCTTTTAAGAGTTTTATTAATCGTTTTAAAGTTGTCCTGCAACTGGCTGAGAGGTGCTGTCCCCCACCGACAGGACTGTCCACGCATCTCGGGAATTGGCACAGTTGCCTCAATTAACAGAATGGCCAAGGAAAGAAGATCAGCCTTGCAAAGCTCAAGACTCACACTGTGTGTGTGATGAGCTGAGCAGCAGTGTGGTTCTCCTGGTGCATCCCACTTGCATCCAAGATACACACACATGCACACGCATGCACACATGCACATGTGCACACCCATGCGTGTGCGCGTGCACACACCACAAGCAGGCACACCAAGACTGGCTCATGGAGAAAGGAGCACAAAGGTAGAATAAAGGAGTTTCTGATTTGTTTTTATCTCCTTGCTATTAAGGGATTTGTAATACATTCTGCAGGGAGGACTCGCTCGCTTGCAGGAACAGACAAATGCATCTGTCAATTTAGCGGCATCGTTTGAGCTCAATCAGTGTGGCGCTGGAGGAGTCCCCTAAATGTTTAATTTCTTCCAGCACCACAAGTGCTGTGATAGGTCTTATCAGGATCGTATTGACTGCACAAAATGAGACACGGTGTGGAACACTTTTCTTGAAGGGAGAAACGTTAGAAGCACACACCAGGAACCCATTTAACAGGTTGCTAATAATATCATCTTCTATCGACACCGCATTTTCATTCCTAACCACTTCAGTTTTGGTGTGTACACACAGCTTACTCATCCCCCTCTACAACACAGTGTTTTCTAGCTGGGAGCTGATAGGACTGAAGGTAGAACAGAGGTAAGACTTCCTGAGTATGTAGATTTCTGGGCATAGGGACCGAGATTCTCCCTGGAGAATATCGACTGATGGAGCAGCCAGTAAAATGTGCCTATGGTTCTGCTGGAACGGAGTAACACCAGATGACTTCCTCAAGATGCATTAGATCACGTTTATCAGAAGTGATATGCAGAGTTCCCATGTGATTCAGGGCCCTATACAGATTTCTCAGATTTTTTTTAGCACATATGCAAAATAAATCAAATGTATGATTAATTTTTGCTCTAAAAAATGTGGAACACAGAGGTGCTTACTGGCTCACATGTTCATTCATTAAATATTTATGGACAAGTAAGGGCCAGGCACTGATCTCAATATACTTTTAGACTAGAAGGGGAAGGAGCCATGAAAACAAAACTTTTCCATACAGCATGGAGAATGCTAGCGATGACATCAACCCCAGAGCACTGTGGTGGCACACCGGTGGAGGCAACGGGCTCCAGCCATCTGAGGAGGGGGAAAAGGGCATGGAGCAGACCTAGGAACGTCACTGAGGGAAGCTTGACCTGGCCCAAGAATATGGGGTGACTTCTTCCAGACGGAAAGTGGAGTTAATGCTACTCCAGGCAGAAAGACAAGCACGAAGAAAGGCACAAAAGATGGAACATGATGCCATTGTGAAACGAGTAGCATTTCGTTGAGGTTGGAGGCGGACTTTGACGAGAAAACCGCGGAGAGGTCATTCTGCTGGAAATCATCACCACAACCTCGGTGTAGTAGTCAGAAGGTTCCCAATCACTCAGACTCATTGTCCTTCTCACCACACGTGCCCTGTCTGTGTCACTTGAGAGCACAGAAGCCTCAGAGTAGGTACGTACATTCCAGAGCGTCACACACTGCAACTGTACAAGTTACAGGTGTTAACAACCCAGCAAAGGTCAGGTTGCTGTGGCCTGGGTCGTGTATACAGCAGCTGTCCTGAAGGAAGGTGACAGAAGGAGTGTGTGTGTGTGCGCGCGCGCATGCGCGCGCATGCATGCTCGTGCATGTGATAAGAATATTCTTGAAAGAGGAATGTGGGAAGAAAGACTCAGAAAGGAAAATGAGTATAAAAGTTGGGAATTGGCAGTGACATCCGGACTAGCTGCACAGAATGAAAGAAAGAGGAAGTGAAAAGCTATTTTTTTGTTAGTTTCCTCAGAAAAACAGAACGAACACCAACCTTCGAAATCCAAAAGCACGCGCAGACACAAGGAGCAGAAAGTACTGAGGGAAAGCCTTGCACGAATGTCTGCTCGTGGCTCCGAAGCTAATATGCAATTACAGTGTCCCTAGAGGAAAGCAGACTAATGGGATTTTCCATGGAGCCTGAGATTCTAGGGTCAGGGCAAAGCCGGGGGAGTAGGAACATGTCTGCCCCTCAGTAATGCAGCAACATAAGTATTGCAGGCTGTTTTGAGAGAAACAGCAAAGGAGAAATCCCGGAGGTTTCCTGGAGGGGCTGATGAGAACCGTAGCTGGGGGAGCCAGGCAGCCCATGAAGCCTCATGGACAGGAGAAAGAAAGGGGGGGAGGCAGGGAATGACCACTGATGCCTGCCGGACATGATTTTTATCCCTGTGGAACACATGGTCCATTGTCTTGAGGGAGGTGGTTCATCTGACACAGTAAATTCGTTTGATGCTTTTAATAGAGAGGGTGCCCAGTTATCTGAAATCAATTCAGGGATATTGAATGAAGTCTTGTTTCTTAAAAATACTTGGCATTTGGTTTCTATGCTGAGCCAAAGAAAGGGTCCAGAGCTGGAGGGCTGGCTGCAGTAAAGGGCAGTCAGTGAAACCTAGTGCAGGGGCGAGGACCCGACGGCACAGGGAGACCAAAAGCACAATGGGCAGAGGTGTTGCCCCAACCCGCCCAAACTAACACCTTGACCCTGAGAGAGAGCACAAAGAACAGGGTCAGGAGATGGGGCAGGGGGGAGGAAAGGATGCCCAGGAAAGATGGCAACATAGGAAGATTTTCTTGCAGTCTTCAATCTAGACAACACTGTCCTTGACAAATGGCCAATTTTTTACCCACTACCTGGTAAATGACTTGGAATTAAAATTAATGTTTTTTTCTTCAGAAAAGAAATAATTATTAGCCTCCACCACAAAATTGGAGTTAAGGCTCCAGTGATATAATAATAATAATTTGCACTCACACGGATTCTTTCAAGCAAAGGTCTCAGAAGCTTTGCCAAACATTAATTAATTAAGCGTTGCAGGATCCCCCCAGGAGGCTACCGGCTATTATCTCAGCTTTCCAGATGTGGAAACTGAGTCTCAGGGAGGTGAAAGTGATTTGCCCAAGGTCACTGTGGGAATGAGAAGCGAGACAGAGATGGAAATTGCAAAGGCTGCCCTGTGCCCAGAGTTGTGGAAGCTTTTTGCCGCTTTTCCCTCTGGGGTGCTTGGGGGGCCCCCCTGGTCTGTGGAGGTGGGAGCAGGGGAGCTGGCTGGCGCCTTAATGCATATGCAGGACAGAGAATTTCGGTCTACTAAGCACATTTAAAGTGGCAGAGAAAGGCTCCCCAAACTATCAATTTTCATTTGCAAGACTCAGGCGGCTAGTGACTAGGTAGGGCTCTGCTAAAATTTGGAAAGGAACGGCGGGAAGGGGGTGGCTTGGGGAAAACATGACAACAAGGGAGAGTTCCATGGAACACTCTTCATGGGATTATTTATACCTGACCTCTAACTTTGGCCTCGGAAGAGCTGAAAAGTGAGACACACATAGGGAAGGAGGGTGGGGGTGAATTGGAGACGGGGGGAGAGGCATTCAAGGAGGTCTCCACAGTGCCTCCTGGATCTCCTGCATCCGTCCACCACGAAGTGCCCCCGGATCTGCCTGATGCCCTCCAGCACTGGGTAGGACGGCTGTTTGCAGGGGCGAGGGGGAACCCAGTGCCTCTCTGCCTCCACGCCTGGTTTAGCAGCTGAATTCCCACCAGCAGTGAACACCAGCAGTGAATTCCCCACCCTCTCCCCACCCTCCCATCCTGGGTGCTGCAGACATATTTTGATATTTCCTCGTGAGATTATACTTCACATAATGAATTTGGTTCTTCAATTCTTTCTCTCTTCCCCTCAAAACTCTGCAGCTTCTGAGAGTTTATCTACTGCAAGATGAATCGCCCAGAGACCCCTGGTGCATCTTTCTTTACACTTCACCTCCCCCACTACGGATGAGAAATAGACTTTTCCCTCATCCATCATAAGTCAGCATGACAGGGCTGTCGTTCCCCAGGCCCGGCTCACTGTATCATCCTTCCCTCTGTCCTGCTTCAGTGCGTGGCTGGCTTGCTTGGGAACAGCCGAGACCTTTACAAAAGACTTTAAATGGTAAACCCCCAAATAATAATAATAATAACAATAACAATAATAAACAGTAGCAATAAGAGGGAGAAATGAATTTAAAAAATAATACAAGAAAAAGTTATTTGCAAATTTATTTTCTCTGTGGGCTCTTCTGTTTAAATAGGATATGGTGAAATTCTAATAAATCCAGTCTTTTTCCTGACATGTTATCAATCTTCAAACATCCCTAGAGGGTAAAGGGCAAATCCTGTTTGCCTGAGTTTTCAGGTTTGGGAGATGAGACAAAAGGAGGTTAGAATGCAAGGCCAAAGGAATTTGAGGAGGGAGAAGCAACGCAGCCATGGTCCCTGTGTGATGGGAAGAATGAATATAAGTAGGGTACCGAAAAATTGTTCCATCACTCCACCTCCTGCCTGTCTCCCAACGGAAACTGAAAGGAATAAAAATAGATTTAGATTTTAACAGAGAAAAAAATCCATTTGTAATGTTGAAGCAAAAGGTCACTGGACTGGAAGTCAGGAGACCCAGGTTCCAGGCCAAGCTGGAATGAAAATGAGTGAAATGAACATGCCTAGTCTTTAACCTTTGGGTGGATAGTGGGCTTGGTGCTCAGGTTCTCATCTCTTAAATGAGGGGTTCCATCTGGAAAGCCTCAAAGTCCTTTCCAAATACTAAGATTCTCAGATTTGATTCGTAACAGGGTTCTAGACATTCAAAGTTACCAAGTAGAGTTTAGGAAAGCTGTTATAGTGAAAGTTTGAAAAATCAAAAGAGGCCTCCATTGTGGGCAGATTTTTACGAGGGCATCTCTGTAATCTAGGACAAGCCCCGAATGAGCCCAGCTGGTGGACCAGCAGCCGTCCGTATGACCCAGACAGTAGTGCGTCTTCTCTTTACCAGGACGGGGGCAGGAGGACAGCCTTCTAGAACTGTGTCAGCAAATCCTCAGGCAGTTCAATCTGAGGCGGTCTGTCCTCCATTCTCATAGACACCGTGGAAATGAGCAAGAAGCCTACTGCCAACGATGAGGGGGTGTTGCAGCCCGCTGCCACGCAAAGGGCTGGGTTATGGAGAATTCTCTTGGGGCTGCAATTAAGTGAGTGGTCACAGCTTTTGTGCCTGCTTTGGTCTCCCACAGGGAGCTCCTGAAGATTTCTTCCACTACCCTATCACTCTCTTTGCTTCATGGATAGCATGGGCAGGGTGAACCTTTGCTTCCAAATGTTATTGGAAGATTTAATTAAGCACCATTTGAAATTTTTGAATGGAAATTACCACATTAGTCATGATTATTATCCATTTTCTTTAAACATAGGGCCAACTGCTAAGCTGTTAGGCACAAGCATGGAAATTACAAAAATATTCAAATATCCATTATCTGAGACTCTGTTTGCCAAGCATCCTATCTAATCAGGGAAAGCCTGCTGGAACAGATGGGCCTTACACTGTGCCCTATAAGCCAGGAAACTTGGACATGTTAGAACCCAGTGAATCAAAGTGCCAAATGTTACCACTACTACAAAGAACTCATTTTCTCCTCCGCAAAAGACTGGTTGCCCTCATTCTTTTCAAAGAGCACACGTTTTCCACCTTGCATCCAGTGCTCTGACTTCTCCAACACTGGACCAGGAAGGGAGCAGTTCCATTCCTGTGGGGCAGAGGTCCCAGGTCAGACTTCCTGCAGCTAGGATCTCCCAGAACTATTTCCAGGTGATGGGAGCCCGTCAGCATCAAGGGGTACTGAGAAGACAGATCAGCCTTGCAGGAGAGTGTTGTGCAAAGCTGCTAATGCAGGTGCTTCAACAGAGAGAAAGTGCCTTCATTTCAACTTTATATTTATGAGTAGTTTACAGAAAGCTTTGCAGCCAAAGGAAACAAAATTGGTAAACACAGTAAGTAATAGATTCAACAAATCGGCTAAGGATAAAGAACTAATTTACATTTAATGAGACAGCGATTGTTTATTAAATAAGAAATGGTTGTGTTTCTGAAGATGGCCTTAAAGGTTTTTCAGAAGAATACATTAAACACTGAATATAGCTTTTCATATTCAAAAGATGAGACTTGAGGAAAGGCGGAGGGGAGGAGCCAGGGAAATGAACTAAGAATGTAGGGAGCTGATAACTCCTGGAATACAGGCCACATACCAGGCCAGAACTTAATGGAAAACAAATTCCACAGAAGGTTCCCTTCCTCGGACACTATATCACAGGCTGACTCTACGGCATTGATTTTTTTTTTTCTTAATAGTATATAATTACTGACGAATATATGACATGTTGGGACATATATTCTGGTTCTGACCCCATATAATGGAGTTTTGAATCAAAATCTCTGTAACTGTGTTTGAAACTATGGAGATAGATGTTAGTTACCACTATCTTTGTAATTTCTAAGTGAGGAAAAACTAGGTTTTTCCATGTAGAAAACTAGAAAACTCTCTAGCATCCTATGCCAGATAAGAAAAAGCACAGAATGTGACCAAATAGGAAAGTCATTTCTGTCTAGAATTTGCAAAGACCAGCTGAACCACAGGATTTGCTGAGATTCTTACCTGCAGGATCTCTTAGAAGAATGTGTAGTTCAACAATTTGCTTAGAAGAACGTGTAGTTCAACAATGTTAGAAGGCAAGTCATTTTTTAAACTTGCTGTTTCATGTCTTAAATGGCACTATATGAAGAATCAGAACACCTGAATTTGAGTCCCAGGAACCAGAAGCTGGGGGTGGCAGAAAATTCTAGTTTTTACCCAGGCTTCTTCTTTTTCTGTCTTAATAGCCAGTCTGCATTTCCTACCCAGTTGTGCATTTAGGTCTGCACCCGACACTGTTCTGACCAATGGGATGAGAGCAGAAGTGATGTATTCCATTTATGGTCCTGTGTTTAGAAGGGATACATGTGTGATTCCCTTGTTCCCTTATTCCTTCTGGCTATTTGGGTTACAGATGTGATGGTAAGTGCTGAAGCAGTTTGAACCACTTTGAAACCAGAGATAAACCTGTGGCTGTCAGGATAATTCCACCAGTCTGAGGCCATCTACCTTCTTGAAAGAGAAATACAGTTCCACTTTTATTAAGTCACTGTATTTGGAGTTGTCTTGTTAAAGCAATTTGGCCTATATCCTGCCTAATACAGAACTCAATTATAATGGGCTTTGAAGCCAATATGCCATTTTACACATTTTGCTTCTGTTTTTAAACACACAATTCTTAAGGGTCAGGACTGTGTGTAATAAATTTGACACTGCAAAGTGAACATAGCATACTCTTCCCAGGTATATTAAAGAGACGGAGAAGAGAAAAGTATAGGAGAAACAAGCCACGTCCTCAAGTATAAAACATAAAGGCAGTTTATCGTTTTACCAGAGAACTGTCAAGAAATACCAGATTGAAATACCGGGAGTAGTTGATAGCCTTTTTGGTGTAATATGAAGAATACTATTTGTTATAGTCCCATGTTTCACTAAAGAGAACAAATAGAAAAGTTTTCTGTCAGGCTTTTGGGAACGTGGCTGAAAATGTACAAAAATGGAAGTTGGTCTGTCAAATCCTAGTCAGCCAGAAGACATGCTGGTCATGTGACATAAACAAAGACAAACAAACAACAGTCTTCATTCTTGCTCTGTTTC
Organism: Mellivora capensis; assembly: GCA_004024625.1. Classification (NCBI taxonomy): domain Eukaryota; kingdom Metazoa; phylum Chordata; class Mammalia; order Carnivora; family Mustelidae; genus Mellivora; species Mellivora capensis. The sequence continues at coordinate 241,184 of PISX010000196.1, forward strand.
TTACATAACTCTGATTTGCATTTCGTAATTATCCCTTCAATTATCTCTTGAATATATTTCTTATTAAGAAAATATTCAAACATTCACAGAAAAATGATAGCATAAACTCCATACATTCACCATTCGGAATGAACAATTATCATAATTTTGACACATTGGCTCATCTGTCATTGGGCTCTCATTCAGCAGGAGTCACATATAAGGGGAATGGTGCGTCAGAAAACCCAATTCTCTTTCCTACAGGCTTAAGTTCTGGTCAGCATTTGCACAGGCACTCCTGGAAATCCAGGAAGGGGAGGGAACATCTGACCCTCACGTTGACCACTATCCTCTTAAAGACATGAAAATGATGCCCAGTGGCCCCAGTGATACTTGGCTGACTTTCTAGTACCCTACACTTCAGACCAGGAAAGGAACAGCTTGGTTTATGAGGATACTGCCAACCTCATTAGCAACCGATATCCTCAAAATCTCAAGGGATCTTCTTGGAAGGAGCTTAATAATAGGATGGGCATATACACTAAAAGGGAGAAATCTTGACAAGTTGAGAATAAAATAGACTTGTAGCTTTAGGCAAAATAAAAGAGGCAGCTGAGGCTTTTGGAATAATAAAATCAGTAGCATTTTTATATAAAACTTTGAGGATTAGGGAACAGACCTCTCTGTCTTTTGATTCCCTGACAATAGGAATAATCACAGGTTATTGGACAGTTACGGGTATTTCCAGTCCCTGCATTTTAAGCCCAGCAGAATGGATCTATCAATGTGCAGGTGGCTATGTGGAGTCAGGGTTTAACACCAGGGAGGGCCACTGGGGACTCCATGCTGCTCCCATATCAGCAGGTAGAGATATTCACCGAAAGAAAGAAGGAAACTATGGTTCCAGTCTAGTCCCATCCCTCTATATACGTGGTGTCTCTCTCTCTCTCTTTCTCTCTTTTCCCCCAGTGGACTTAAGGCAGAATCTTTAGGGAGAAACAATGGTAGCAGCTCCAAAAGCCAAGCTGTATGCTGCAAAGTGAGTTAAGTGTTGGACTCTAGGACTGAGCCCTTTTGATATGTCAGTCTTAAGCTGACATTTAACATTTGCTCAAAGATACAGGCTTGAAAGAGCACCACTGGCTGCCCCCATCCCCACTGCCCTGCCCTTCAGCCCACCTAGCCCCATCATCAAAATTCTCCAAGAAACATCTCAATGAGGTACAGGGATACCTTGGTGGCTCAGTTGGCTGGGCATCCAACTTTTTTATTTCAGCTCAAGTCATGGCCTTGAGATTATGAGATCGAGCCTGGCATCAGTCTCTGCACTCTGTTAGTAGTCTGCTTGAGATTTTTTCCCTCTCTCTCTCCCTCTGACCCTCCCCCAACTCATACACTCTCTCTCTTTCTCTCTCTCTCTTTCTCAAATAAATAAATAAATAATCTGGGACAATTGGATTAGCAACAGAATCCCCTACATTTTGGAAAGTGGCAGCCCAAAGCAAAGACCTACACACTTCTATGTACCACATAATAGAGCTGATAAAACATAATCAAAATAATTTAAAAGTGTGTCTTCCGGGTGGGAGGAAGATAAATCTATTATTGACTTTAAGTCAGGGAACCTAGGCTTCCTGTTGGAAGGGTTTATGGTTTTATGGGCATCAGAAGTTTGGGCAATTTTGACACTATGATTCTGTCATGACAGAAGGAACAACATCCTCACATTCTCAAAAGGGGACTCTTTCCTTTACACTACTTTCAAAGGAGAAGCTTGAATCATGGAAAGGTAAAGTGGATTTCATAGGGTCAGGAGTCAATGGTAAGACGTAGGTCATGAATTGGGCTTTCCTTTTCATTCCTCTGAGCCATATTACTCAATTCATGGAATGACTCACTGGTGGCAGAGCTGCCTCAGCCACAAAGACATACGACGGGGCAGTCATTCCACCTTGACCAGGGCTTCTTCCTCCCAAAGACAAGTGACTCAGACCGAGAGATAAGATTCATCTCAATATTTGCTTTAGGAGCAGTGGTCACAGTGGCAACACTGTCTCCAGACTGATTCTACAGTCTCCTGAAGTCTCCCCCAGTGCTCAGCACATCTTAACACGTCCTTACCCTGCCCCTCCATCTGGACCTGCACTTCTAGCCCCACACACACACACACAGTATGCGCTCCCACTGTGCCCTACTTCCCTTTCCTGGGAAACCCTGAGAAAACAGAATCTGCTTCAAAACTCTAGAATGAGCTTCCCCTGCCTGTCATGGTAGATTGGTTTAAAATTATATATATATATATATATATATATATATATATATATATATATATTTGTAATTTGTTTATATATATCTATCTATCTTGTAATTTGTTTATATATATATATATTTGTTTATATATATATATAATTTGTTTATATATGTATATATATATGTATGTATATATATATGTATATATATATAATTTGTTTATATATATATAAACAAATTTGTTTATATATATATATATAAACAAATTACCTGAAATACCCCTTCCCAGTCACACACATGCATATATTAACAGCGTTATTCCACCATTAGCGTTCTGCCCCAAAATGGTTTAAGTATAAGTAACAATAATGGCTAACATCTACAGCATGGTCTTCTAAGATATGTATATGATTTCACTTAATTTTCCAAAATTCCCTATGCGATAGGTAATTTTTATAGCCTTTTTTTACAGAAGAGGAGGCTGAGACACAGAGAGGTATAGTAATCTGCCCACGGATTCACAACTGATAAGTGGCAGAACCAGGCTTTAATTTTTTTGTTTTTAATTTAACAGACAGAGATCACAAGTAGGCAGAGAGGCAGGCAGAGAGAGAGGAGGAGGAAGCAGGCTCCCTGCTAAGCAGAGAGCCCCGATGCGATGCGGGGCTTGATCCCAGGACCCTGGGATCATGACCCAAACTGAAGGCAGAGGCCTCAATCCACTGAGCCACCCAGACACCCCCAGAACCAGGCTTTAAACCAGGTACCCTGACTTAGCCATTATTAGACACTATTTCCAGTAAGAGTGTAATCTGAAGTATTAAGTGATAATACACTGCCTTTAATGTAATTCATATGTAGATTGCTGTTCTTCCAAATTTACAGTGATTGATAATATTCCATCTACCTGTTTCACTCTATTTGCAGGTGAGGGAAGGAGGGGGTAGTGACTTTTTGGTTTTAATGGCTTGATTCTTGATGTGGAAAGGTGAGTGGAGATTGGACATCAATAAGAGGCTGGTATCAGAGGTATCCGGGTTTCTAATCTTGCCACTTGTGTTGGCTTTCACACTTGTTTCCAATCTCCTATCTGTTTTCCTTCTGCCTTCAGGTCCAAGGACATATTCTCCCTATGACAACTCTTGGAACACTAACTTCCGTCCACAAGGTCCTAAACCATCATTTCCTCACAAAAGCAAGAGGCTTTCCTCTGACTGTTCCCTTGGAGGCTAGTTAACTTCCTCTTGAGGTCTCTCAAGAGCTGGAGGCTACCAGTCATCCACCGAAGTGGCATCTTTGCCCCTTTGCCATTTGTAATCCTTCCTTACTCGCTACCCATGGGGGCTGGGGCTGGGAGCTCCAGCACACTGTCACTCATTGGCATTTTAAAATGTTCTATTAAGTCCATTCCCTGAGGAAAGTGACTGCTCTGGAGGAACAGATGCTATCAGAGAAAGTGTGTTTTGAGCCCAGTGGGGTTATCATCTTCCTGGTGGACAGCACTGATAAAGCACCTTTCCTGACTGGGCAAGAGCTGGAAACACATCTCTCCCCAGACAGCATCTGAAAACCAGAGCTGACAATTGGGCTGGGATCAAGTGATGAAAGTGAGGCAAGAGACTCACCCAGTTCCTGAACTGCCTTATGCTTCACTCAGTCTTAATCTACCTGTCATCAGATATGCCAGAGGCTGGACACATCAGGGATCTGTAGGCAAATCAGGACCATTAATTCATTCTCCTGTACTGAGGGCCTCTGTTCTACAATCCATTCCATCACCAAGAAAAAACTTGGGGAACTACTCATGGGTTTCAAGAACTATGACCTTTGAAGACTGTCTCCAATGTGTGTAATCCTGAGGACCAAATGACCACCCTGTCTAATGGAATTCTGCTCCATTTATCCAATCTCTTCCTAAAGAACCAATAAAAAGAAACAAACGAAATGTCATGGGGGTATAAATTGACTTTGACTACAGGTTGAGAAAAATGATTGTATTTCTCTTATATTTATGACATATGGAATTAACTATATTTAATACATATTGGTGACTTAGAAAAATGTATGACTTCTTTAAAAGAGATAGTTTTTTTGTATCTTACTAAGCTAGTCTGTCCAAGGTACCCTGAGTGGATTAATTACAATGGGCAGTTGGGACAAATGCCCTGCCATCAGTAGCCTCCATTCCCCTGCCAGGAGAAGAGCTGGGAGACAGTGCTCTTCAGAAGGCAAAGCTAAGTACACTTTGCAGATGTTCACTTCTCCAAGAAATCATGAGGTGGGGGGGAAGGGGGGAGCGAGGTGGAGAGTACCAGTGATTTCCAAAAACTTTGTTGAAACCTAATTGTTGTTGGTATATAGCAAAGTAGTGTTAATACAAAACTGAATCCTGGAGATTCTTTTGCTTCTCACTTAGGAATTAAGATAGCAGCCCAGAGTAGTGAAAAAGCCAGATGAAAATAGTAGAATAAGGGATGAGAAGTAGCTTCCTATCTTCTTTGTACTAGTGAGTTACTCCTTTGTAAATATGTGCTCCTGTGTGCGTGGCGGGGAGATGTGTGTTTGAAGGTGACCTAAGTAAACTTTGTATATAAAGAGTATTTGTAGCAACATTCGTTTTTAAGTTGTTCCATCCCTGAGCATCTTGAGTATCTCTGCCAAAAGTCCTAAGTCACTAAACGTCGTGTTTGGTTAACAACTGTTATGTCACCAAATACTGGAGGGAATTAGCTTCTTCACGTTACGTGCTAAGCCTCAAGCTATCATGGGATCATCGTGTAAATCATTTATTGTTCACACATTCATTTAGTAACTTTTAATGAGATCATGCTTTGTTGTAAGCATTGCTCTGGAGGCTGCAGATTTAAATATGGCAAAGCCATTTAGAGGTTCGCATGACCTGAAAGAGAGACAAACATGTCAACACATAATGACCAAAGAACATGTGAAATTACACTATAAACTTAAGTCCAAGCTACTGAAGCGGTAAAAAGTACAGAAGAAGAACTCTCACACCATCTAAAGACAGGAAGAGAAGGGTTCATAAAGAGGTGTTATTTGACTGGGGTCTTGAACAACTGATAAGTGAGAGGGACTGACCAGGAAAAGAAAGGAATGAAGCTATTGGTAGCAGGGAGAATAATGGGTACATGAGTTAAGAGAATTTGAAATAGCAAGTGGTCAAGTTCACTGGAAATGGGAGTGAAAATGAATATAGGTGCCAGGTTTTAAATTACTGTGCATGCTGCATGGAGAGGTCAAAACTTCATTTTACAGGTGGTGGTGAAGATCTCAAAACAAAAAAACATCAGACAGGTTAGGGATTATACAGTTCTAACGAAGATTGTGGTGGTGGACATGAGACTGTAGATAATTTTTTTAATGTGTAGGAGGTGGCAGAAAATTGGGTTTAGGAACTAAGTGGACATAAACAATAGGGAGGAAGAGATAGGATGACTCCCAAGTTGCTAGCATGGGATGTGCGACCATTCATAAAATTAGAAAGCTTTCAAAGAAGGACTGGGTTTGGAGGCCTGAGTGAGGAGTTTGGTTATAATACTCAGAGTCAGGGTGTCTATTAGATATCAGGTGACACTGTCGGGGGGGGGGGGCTGCTAAGTGTTCATCGAGCCCTCGAGAGTGGAAAAGGTCTGTATTTACATTAAGGTTTTTGAAATTTTGTCCAAAAATCGTAGAATATCAGATACCTAAAAAGTACACCAAACATGGATATGTAGCTTGATGAATTCTTGAAAATGGTACACCTTTGTCACTACCACCCAGACAAGTAAAAGGATACCGCCAACAGCCCAGAACTATCAGGTCCCCTCCACATCACATCACTCCCCTTGAGCACAAGCAGAAACCCCTCCTCTGGGGTTTTGTTTGTTTTGCTGGACTTGTGTTTTGTTTTGTTACATGCATCCCCAAATAGAAGAGTTTAATTTTGTCTGTTTTGAAATGTCATACAGTGTGCGCTCTGAGTCTGGTTACTGTAGCTCAGTGTGCTTTGTGTGAGTCATCCTTGCTCCCTGTCTTTAGAATTGACTAATTTTCAATGCTGTTTGTCATCCCCTGGAATGAATATACTACAATGTATGTCTTCATTCTACAGTGATAGACATTTTCATTGTTTCCATCTTGAGGCTATTTTAAACAACATTGTCAGAAACATTCTTGCACATATCCCCTGATACACATGCTAACACATTTCTTAAACTAGGAATGTAATTTATAAAGTCACATGTTATGCATATCTTACACTTTGTTAGAAAGGCAAACTATTTTCCAAACTGACTGCCCTAAGTTGCACCCCGACTAGCTGTATGTGAGGCACACGTTACTCCATGTCTCACCAACACTTGGTATTGGCAGGTTTCTTTTCTTTTCTTTCTCTCTCTCCTTTGCCTTCTCCATCCCTCCTTCACCCTGGTTTTTTTTTTTTTTTTTTCCTTTCCCCTTCTTCCTTCCCTCCCTTCGTCCTTTACTTTTTTTCACATTCTGGTGAGTGTGCCTTAGTACATCACTGTGGTGTTAATTTGCCTCTCCCTGATACCTAATGATGTTGAATTGGCCTTTTGGGTCCTCTTTTGTAAAATGCTTGTTTAAGTCTTTTGCTTGCTGAAGTCTACCAGGCTGTCTAAAGATTTAGACTTTGATGAAAACATGTGAATTGCAGGACACTTACTTTAAAGGTATCTATAGCGATTCTAGCCAATAGAAAGCTTCAGTTCCCTGTGTTATAATGGCTCTGGATGGCCAAAGATGTCCCACCCCTCTTTTCTGTTCTTTCCAGTGTGTGAAATCTTGATATGGGAAGTGAGAGTTTAATATCAAAACTTAATTAATTTTTTTTTCTGTGTCTTATCACCTAGCTGGCTGTAGCTCCCTGCTCCTTTTCCTCACCTGAAAACTAGGGTCTTGTTATTGCTGGCATAGCCTCTTCCATGTGTCCCTTTTTCTAATCACAAAGAGAAATCCCCACAAGGACATCTGTGGGTCCTCCAAGGGCAGGACATGAAGCAAAGAGACTGTGGGAACAAGCATTTTATCAACAAAGCAGTTTCATGGATAGAGGATTTTTGAGCATCCGCAAGGATGTTAACAGAAGATAAAAAGAAAGAAAATAGTTGATGAGTGTTGGTTTATGGTTCCATATGTTCAAAACACAGAGGTACTGATAAAGCTAGAACGGTTTCTGTTACAAGACTTTCTGAAGCCTTCATGCACATTGAGGATTGAATTTCCAAGAGGGTGATCATAGTAGATACCATGTTCTCAAACTTCTTTGACCATTGAATTCATGAGATGTTCTTTTTATTTATGTATTTTTTGAGGAACATGTCATAGTATTTTCCTGCTGCATGTGTTCCCTCCACCTTCAAAATTCATTCTGTTTTTGTTTGTGTTGTTCTGACAGACTCACTTGGCTACCAGAGAAGTTTTTCCTTTATGAGCCACTCACTGTCTTCTAACTGTCACTCTATTGTGTAAAGGTCACCTGAATCCCTCATCTTCATGAACTGGTATGAAGTATATGGTGCTAAGAAAAGCAAGGGCTTGAGAGTAAAAGGTTTGGGTCTGAATAATCCGGGCTTTGCCACTGCCAACTGGGACAACTTAGTAGCATTCACAAACTACTTTAAGTGTCTAAGCCCGGTTCCCTCACTGAAAAGGAGACAGAAGAGTGTCTGTTTCATAAGGCTTGCTCTCTCTCTCTCTCTCTCTCTTTTTTCTTTTTGAGCCTTTATTAATGCATTTCATGTAACATGTTCAGAACAGTGCTTGGCACAGAGTAAATATTTAATAGAGTTATTTATTGTTCTTGTTATTACTCCTGCATCTTTTGCCAGTGTGGATTCCTAATTCTCCAGATCCAGAGACACAGGCTTCCCCTGAAGCCAAGCAAGCACTTCATGGGTGCTCATGGGTCTGCTGTGAAATACAAGTCATCACGTGTTTAATTATAGGAATGCAACTCACCATGCACACACATGTATATGAGAAGGACACTACTTTCTATTGTGTGTTGTCATTTGCAAGATGGAATCTCATCATTAGTGTTGAGAGAGGGTCATCATCTTTGGAGCAGAATTTAATTTCTTCCTGTGAACATTTTATCTCCTCCCCCACCCCAGCTTCCCAACTCTTCACTAATGAAGATTTTTTGAAAAGCTGTATGGAACAGTGTTTGAATGATCGTGAATAACCTCTAATAGAATCTGTCCTTGACCAAAACCTCTTCCTCAGGTGCAAGGCACAAGAAGCACATGGGGTAAAAAAGCAGGCGGTATCAAAAAACACAGACTTTGTGACTGGGGGAGAACATTTCCCATCCTTCAATAAGTTTCGTTAGTCTTGTTTTTTGTTTGGGGGTTCTTTTTCCCAAAAATTTAAGAATGCAAACACTAGTCCATGGCTCACTGTGGGATAATATATATGAAATGTTTAGCTTAATGACCAATATCTTGAAGGCAGTCAAGAACCTTTGACTCTCCTGTTCCTTTCTGCCTGTAGATTCTTCCACATAGAGTGTGACCCTAGACCTGTGTTTCTTTATTCACTTGCTCATGGTGAACTGAGCACTGTTCTCAGAGGCACCATCTGAGATCCATACACAATCCCTTCCTAAATGATTGTCTCAAATTCTGTGCTTCTGTGCTTCTGTGCTGCCAAACTCTAGAATGGGATCTGAGAATACTCCAGAAAGGGACAAAGCTTCCTTCCTGAATCTGCCTCTGAACTGTTACTACACTTTTCTTGGCATCCCTTTTTGGGTAGGGAGAAGAGTAGTGAATGGTAGGGATGAGGAGCTTTTGTGCTTCTGGGCATCTATTCATCTAAGCTTTTAGCCATCGTATATGCACAAGTACCACATAAAAAACAAGATGCACAAAACATGAATTCTGCTTTCAAGGACTCCCAATTTTGAGGGCAATCAGATCATTGGCTATGAAGCCCTGTATTACTGTAGCTTTCTTACTACTATCCTTTCCACGTCAGTGCTCCCAATTCCCAGTTATCTGGTAACTGATTTTAGGTTATTAGTCCATAGTGCATGTCTGCTGTTGGCCTGTTTCTTTTCATTTGATGTACAAGGTAACTGCCGGATTTAGATGATAGGAAGAGGCCTGGAGGCAATGGGTGTGTTGGATGGATATCACATAGATAAATAAAAGAGGTCAGCCTCTCATCTCTCCCACACTGCCAACCCCCCAAAAGTCCCGCTGGATCAAAATGGAGAAGTCTGGTTGGGAAAGCAGACGACGTTGCTGTACCCATTCCAATGGGAATTGGCAAACTTTTGTATCTCTGGAAGCCTTGTCAGTATCACATTTAATCTGAATGTTATCATAATTATTGTAACTTTACATTTATATAGCACTGAGTCTCTGGGGAGAAAAAAAAGCTCCATGAATATAAAAGATTATCAAACTCCTCCCCTCCCTTCTAGGGAGACAGAATACAGTGTGGTTTTTTTGTTGCTGTTGTTGTTTGTTTGTTTTGTTTTGTTTTGTTTCTGATTATTTTTCTTCCTTCTCTTCACTGACTCCTTCCGGCATCACCTGGATATACTGCCTGGGGGCTATTTTCTTCCTGGGTGGGTTTGACTTAGAAAAATGCAGAAGGGGAGGAGGGTGCTGGTGGAGGCAAAACATACTTATGACCAGTGCTCGCTTCGGCAGCACATATACTAAAACATACTTATGACCAAAGGAAAAAGTTCTTGCAATCACTTCAGAAGGAAGGGAACTAAGATTTATTAGCTACCTAGTAAAATCCAAAGCCTGAGTTCCTTGTTTTCCATAACTAGCTGAGCAGTCACTAAAATTCCCAGAGAAGTACCACTCTCCCTATTTTATTGTTATAGAAACAGAAGCTCCTTTAAATTCGGGAACTTACTCCAGATCACTGCATGTGAGCAGAGGCAGAGTTTGAACCCCTCTGTCTCTTTCCAAATTTCCTGCTCTTTTTGCTGTGACCTTGAAAACAAGTTTGTGACCTTACTCCCATGCCTTCTGGCTACCTTCTGTTTCACACTGTGCTAGGCCTCGTAGGTTTGAGAGCAATCAATGATTTATAAATCCTACCTCTCACCTTCTAGGATTTTCCAAAAGAGAAATAGAATCAGGGCACAGAATCCAAGGATGACCAATCCACATGAATTAGGGACGAAAGCACGTGGTGAGGTCTTTGGGAATGGAGAGGATGAGGACATAAATAGGAACTAAAGTCCTAGGGAAGACTTCTTGGAAGAGGGGGGTTGGAGCACAGCCTCACAGACCAGAAACACGGAGCAGCAAGCGTTATGGAAAGGCAGTTAAAATCCAGAGACAGAAGTAAGGGTTTTGGGGCAGGGAGACAGACCAGCCAAGGGGAGGGGCACAGGGACAGACAGAGGGTCCTGAGGCCTGCGAGATGGGTTCAGCAGAGAAGAAAAGTATAGCTTGAGAAGTAGGAGATGAAAGAGGTTCTTCATCTGGGCCTCCTGCTTTCCTCACACACCCCAAGGTCAACTGGTTTCTCATTGCCTTCTAGGGTCACTGAGCAGCTTCTCAGAAAGATCCACATGGTTCCTGTCACTCCTGGTTTACTTGGCTGCTCCATTTACATTCCCCCAGTGACTGAGGCAGCTGTAGAGGCTGCTGGGTCTCTCTTGCTACCAGGGATTGTTGTGTTGCCAGACAGAAAAGCTCCAAATGACATACTGGGCAGCTTGGAGCTTCGGCCAGTGCAGGAATCACAGGCTGGTTCCAAAGTCTGGAAAACATGACATGGTTGACATCGGCCAAGGTTGATAGGCAATTTTTCAGCCTTAGCAGAAATCCCTGCTGTGCAGAATTGTAAAAGGAAGGGCAGGTGTCTATAAATGGGATGAAAAGGAAATGGGACAGTCATCAGAGACAGAGTGGAATTGCTAATGCAGCAGTGGGAAACCTCCCTCCTATGGAGGGTCCCTAACCATCAGAAAAATAAAAATCAAACGAGGTTATTTAGAGGTAAAATACAACGTGGTTTCCTTTGTTAAAGAAATACATAATGAGCTTATACTTAACCTATCTTAAAGTGAAGGGATGGGAAACAGAGAGCATTAGACCTGCTTCAAAAAGCATTGTCTTGCTTAAAACCTGCCTCAAAAAGGAAGAGACTTAACGCCTTAATACAGCACATGATGCCATAAATTATTAGCGTTACCTTTTAATAAAAGTAATGCAAGCTCACGGTATAAAAATTCAAATAGTACAGCAGGGTGTTAGGTAAAATGTAAATGTCCCCATCTTCCTCCCCCAGCTGGTGATCCGTGTGGAAATGCCGTTTGTGTTTTCCCATCACTTGCCAGGTTCCTGATCATCAAATTCAGCAGCCCTTCCCTGGATGGTTTCTCATTGCCACCCTCCCCAGCCAGGTTAGATTACTTTCAGATATTCAAGTGTTCCAGCGCTTCACGCCTCCAGGCTTTTGCTCAGGCAGCACCCTCTTCCTGCAAACCCATCCTCCCACCAGCCCCCTGCCCCTTGCACTCCACTCAGCGACACCTTCAACACAGTTTAATATTCAGCCCAAATGTCACTTTCTTTATGAAGTTTTCCCTGATATGACCCCATAGTTCTGCTCATCACCTTCTTGAAACTCTCATTGTCTCTTGCATGTATTTAATAGTTTTTTGGTTTCATGTCTTCCTCCCCCTGCTGATTCAGTATTGTTTGAGTGTGTGTGTTCTTCTCTTGTTCTGAGCACGGAGCCAGGAGATTGATGCAGACTAAGAGCTCTGTGAATGTTGGTGGAATGAATGAATGGATGGATGAGTAAATGCACGAAATATACCAAGCCAAACTGAGAAACGTTTTTCGATTCCTTATTGTAATCAAAAGGAGAGGTGACAGAATGAGAATGAGAGAAAAAAAGGGGTCGAGTAGAGAAAAAATGTAGGAAAGACTTCCAGCCACAGAAAGGGAGACATGGAGGAGAAAAAAAGAGAGAGAGACAGGCAAAAGATCCTATACATTGAAAAAGACAGAAAGATAAGCCATTCTACCCACACTCTCTTATCTACCTGGATTTGTTCCTTAGCATTCTAGAAATGTTATCTAATGACTTTTCATAGTCCTTTATATTCTCTTCATTCTTAAACCCTCAGAGAACCAGGTCTGGGTGGGTTAAATGGAGCAGCCCATCAAAGAAACAAGTGTCACCTGAATCACTAGTGGTGAGAGAAGTAAGGGTATCCTTACAGCCAGATGAAATTTCTCTAAAAGGAAGACAGGGTTAGCAAAGACAAAAATGACAGATTGAGAGGGTTCTGAAGTCTTGCGGCCAAAGATCTAGGATGTGATTTTGATTTCATGGTGGCCTGCTTTACTCCTTACATCGCCTCTGCCCATGCCTGAGAGTTACCCTCTTAGGTGGCCAGACATTCATTTTTACAATCAGGCTCTGGGACCACTTGGAGAGCCCACAACCTGGTGTTGATGGGCTCTCTGAGGAGGGTCTTACAAACTTACCACGTGTGTTCCTTGCAATTCCTTTCAGGTGTCAGGGCCTGTTCTGAGCGGGAAAATAGTCTCCCAATTGTGACTCAGTCCTGAACAATTGTATTTAATTGCCGTAACTCCTGGAACTTGAAAAGGAAGGCATTCTTTTTCCTATTCACCGGGAACAGAAAAGAATAAAATTGAGGCAGGAACTTGTAAGGGAGAAGAGACAGGAGAACTCCAGAAGAGTGGACATGCCAGCCAGTGACGCAGTCATGCCTCCGGAGTAGGACTAAGGGAGGCTCTCCCTTTCTTCTTTGCATTCTTCTGTAGGACTGTAATTTTTCAAAGCCAACTGCATTACTCTGGAAATTGGGGAAAATATTTTCAAAATAAGGGAAACAAAAAGAAAAATTTGCTTCATCCTGAATGCTGGGGAAAGCTGTCTCAGAGCCCCACGGCACCCAAGGGCCTGCTCCTGAGACCTGTGTTCTAGACAACAGAGCCTCTCCGTGTGACTGGGCTGTGCAGATCCTGTCCTCTTCTCATCGGCCAGGACTTGGGAGAGAAGTCACCCGAGATACAGTAAGTTGGGGTAGGGGCTTTGAGGAAGGATGGAATCTCTGCGAGAAACAGACCCAGCCTCTTTCCTAGGAAGGGAGGAGAGGCCACCTGCCTAGCGTGTTTGCTAACACGCAGGAGCTGTGGCCTGTAATCATCATTAGCTCTCTTTGGTGTTTACTGACTGTTATTAATTAGAATGAGCAAACTTGGCATTAATGTGCCTGCCATAAGGATGAAGGCTCTTACTGCACAACCATCCTGCATAAGCAGCTAGACTGGGACTCATTTACCAACTGTTACAGGGATGATGTTGGAGTACAGACTGGCTGACAGAGGTCCAGGCAGGAGCAGGGGCCTGGGTGCTCCGGCCTGGATCTCTCTAGAAGCAGAGAGTTAGGGGAGCTCTGCCAGGGCAGAGGGGAGCAGAGCCTCTCCTTAGCTCATGTGGTCACTGCTAGCAGGCTCGAGGTAGCGTCCCAAAGCAGCCCCCGCAAGCTCATATGGTTCTGTCACCAGACAGCTTCCCTCTTGCCCTGGGCACTGCAGCTTTCTCCACAATCAGAAAATCACGGAACATAACTTCCTGCACGAGTCAGTGGACTGGTGTTCTGTTACCCTTCGAGAGAGACTGTACCCTCCAGCAAATTTTGGGAAAGAGGTTGGGCAGGGGGGTTGCAAGGCTCTGCTCTATCATATAGTCCTAGTATTCTCTCCCCTGAAAAGATCAGCTTTCAAAGAGGAGACTGCCACCATCTGGGGGAATATAGAAGACAGGAGGCAGAGGCCATGTCAGCTGGAGAGGAGGGTTAATTTGCTCCCGCTTCGACAAAAGAGCCTGGGATGGAGAGGGAGCTCTCAAAGACAAAATGGTGGTTTCAGCTGGTTCAGAAGTAAGGCGCTTGAGAGAGATGCAAAGTCGGAGATCAGTTCATTCTGCCCAGAGAAGTCATGCGCTCTCCCTCGGCTTCTCTGAAAGACACAGAGTGATCTGCAAGCAGGAGGGTAAGGCCTTCCAGAGAAAGGGCACCGGGACCATGTTCTCTAGGCTTTTGGCCCTGTATTTTGCGTTGTTTTGCACATTGCTCTTTATTCTCCCAGAGGACCTGGGAACTGGCAACGGGCCCGACCTACTGCGGGCTCATGTCTGAGCCGCCCCGGAAATGAGCAGCAGCTCCCACACAGAGAAGGACCTGAGCAGACATGGCCTGCGTCATTACGGCCTCCTTCCTTCTCTGGCATGTACCGAGGTTTCTATGACTGACTAGACCGTGGCATGTCTGAATGTCTTTGACCCTGGGCACACTTATGCCCTTTCCTCTGCATCATGAGTGGGACTATGGGGATTGTGAAAAGTAGGAGAGCTAATGAATGAGGCCACTGAATAGGATCTGGGTGACCTGGAAATTTGGGGGAAAGGATGGCTTAAGATTTTGTGCCATCAAAGGCACTTATGGTCTCAGAGAAGTCCACAGGGAAAAAAACCCTCAGGCAACTCCACATTTCTGAGATCTCAGCTGCTAAGGAAGGAAAGATCCCTTTTTCATGGAGGTTTGGACCCAGGAGAGTATCTGGTGAGCAGCACTTATCATTGCCATGGTGATCAAGTATCAAACACCTAAAAGTGCACAGTGCCGCTCAGAGAAGGGCTTCTTTCATCTCCCTGTCTTTTCAGGTGCTACTTGTTCCATTGGAAATCTAGTCACTCCATTAGGCATTTGAAGAAATTCATGCAGTTGCAAGGCCCATCTCAAATGTCACTTCTATGAGGCCTTCTTGACCCTCCAAGCTGAGCTAGGTTTCTCCATTCTCTGTGGGCTTATTAGACCTTGTAACTTTCCTTGAATGCAAACAAAGCATTGAAACAGAATGAACAGTCTTTCCCATTTGGTTGTGCACTGTCCAAGGTCAATACCTATGTTTTATTTATCCCTCTACTCCTCCAGATCCAGTGCCTGGCATGCTATAGGTACTAATGAATGAGCTAAAGAACAAAATCCACCATGCAAAGGTCTTCTGGAAACTGTTCCTCTATTAAAAATACACTGGTGTTCACAGACAAGAAAACACATAGTTGATAAATTTACAGTTAATATTGAGCCAAGGCATAAAGAGAAGAAGAATAAAACTTTTGAGGATAAATGTTAGAGTCCTTTTGAGGATAAAGGACATAGAATTGAAGTAGGGATTTATTGAGCAGCTACTCTTCACCTGGTGCAAGACGAGGTCTGTAAATATGTCATCAATTTCAACCTTCGCCACAGTCCTTTCAGGTGGGTGTTATGATAGCCCTGTGTTCACTCCTTAGATGGATATGGGGCTCTTACTCTCTGTTAGCACAGTTTTAGTTGACTGAGTCTAATGGTGAACAACAGAGACTAGATCTCATTGCTTGCTTACATATAATCTACAGTTGATTCTACAACTCAGAGAGGGTGGGTATCTTGCCTGGCTTTGTGTATCTCAAAAGGGTTCAGCATGAATTTAAAGTCAGGTCTGTACGGTTCTAAGGTCTATTCTCTCTCCCCAATCTAGGTTGTATATATTCCAGAAGACTTGGGCCAGGAACCCTGATGTTTCCATTATGCAATCAAGAAGGACATCCTTGAAGAGTGATTAGTCTGGAACATTCTGGGGCCTCCAAATAAGCTTCGTTGATGTTTAACAGACCCAGTTTCATCCCTCAGTGCTGGGCTTGGCAGTAGGCATTGGGAGGGGAAGGAAAGTCATGCCTGTCACTTTAAGTCCTAAATTGTTTTTAGGTGTTTGTTTAGAGACAGCATTGGGATGTTGCCTGCCAGGCAGGGAAGAGGGTGGACGTGGCCTCCTTCAGACCTCTCCTCATCAGAGTTACTGTTTCGAGTAACGAGGAAGCACGGGAATTGATTTGATGCCTAATGAATAATCAGCTGCCATCAATAATTGTAATCACTAATCTGGTGCAATTAGAGGCAATTATAATAAATGCAATTTCCTCCCGAGCCACTAACGAACTACAGAAATATGAATTGACTTAAGGGGGCTGGCAGTGATGTATGTGATTGTGAGATCACGAATACCATTATCTTGGTAAAGATTCTTAAAGGAGCAAGGTCCTAGTCTGATTTCACTCTAACTAATGAGAAGCTAGAAAATACGATTCCGGAGGTGAGGGGCACAGGTGGCTACTCTGTCTCTCCCACAACTAGCTTCAGATAATCGCAGATACCTGTGCAGACTCAGCTCCAACTGTCACTTGAAGGTTTGTTCCTGTACGTTTTGCTCACTAGAGAGAGATTCTGAGTTCACACCTTCAAGTCTAGAAGAACAAGGACTAAAGCACCCAATCAATTCTGCAAGAGAGGGTGTTGACAGCAACATCTGGGTGGAGATGGCCTTTGTTATTCCCAAGGGAGGCATGTCTATTGGCCCATTACCCTTTCCGCATCCAGATGAATCCCCAGATTTCATAAAGATTTGATCTTTATGTAAATTGAAGGAAACTAGAAGTTGTCAGTATCTTACCAATGCTTAAATAACTTTAACTATGTTATTCCAATTCCAAGAAATTTTGATTGGCCATCAATTTTCTAGTGATCAGCCAGAGATTTTGGAAGGACTCCACCACCTGACCCCAGAGAACTGTGACAACACTCTAGTGCGCAACAGTGAGAGTGGGAGGTAAGGAGACTGAGCCCCACTTGCTGGGGACAGAGGGTGTTTCCAGGATGCTGGCCTTTCAGTACAAAAACTGGGAAAGTCTCAGGCAAACCAAGATGAGTTGTTCCCACGGAGACACAGGCCAAGGCCAGATAATGCAGGAAGGGAGGTTGGACTCCGTTCCCGTTGCACTTAGAATGAAATTCAATCTCCCGGACATGGACTGGAAGGTTCTGCAAAATCTAACCTCTGCTCGGCTGCCCAACTCCTCTCCCACTGGTGGACTCCCCCAAAACTCATTTCACATGGGCCTTTGTTTTTTCTTTCTCAAGTGTGCCAACTTTGTTCTTGTCTCAAAACTTTCCACTTGCCTATCCTTTGCCTGGAGTGCTCCGGGACTCTTAATTTTCCCACGGCTGGCTTCTCCTTGTCATTCGAGTTTTACCTCAGATGGCCTCTGTCAAATTAGGCTCCCAGGCACTTGCTGTTACATCATAATCTGGGTGTGGGTGTGTGCCTCCCAGCCGCACCCTCTCTGTCTTATTTGCTGCAAAATCACAGGCCTACAGGGGTGCCGGCACAGGGCAAGGCCTCAGTCGATTTCTATCCCATGAATGGCTGAAATCACGTTCCAGGCCCACTTTCTGCTGCTTCTGCACCTGTTGTTATGCCCATGCACCTTTTCTATTTGCCATTTCCTGAATACATCCTATGTCATGCTCCGGCTTTTGCTGGACATGCCCCTCCCACATGGCTGTCAGATGAAGTTCTTCCAGAAGGTAACTTCAGTGCAGTTCGCTGCATGGCCTTCCCTGGCCCCTTGATCCAGGATGGTCCCTTCGTGTCCTTTAAGAAGCATCTAGTGTGTACTGTGTTCCAGGCATTAAGTGCTTTAGCTTCGGACGTTCATCATTCCTATTGCATCCTATCTCTTTGGGGTCGTCACCTCTACTCGACGGTACCTTCTCCCTCTGCCCCAGCTCTGCCTCACCTGCTCTGTGTTCCTGGCACTTTGATGTGGACAAATGAGCAAGATAATGTGCAAGCCTCTTGCACGCACTTTACATGGAATGGGATCCCCTTTACGAAGTCGGATTTTTGACTTGAATAGACATAGAGCCTACGTGGTGTCATAGCAGGGAATTAACTTATGGCTCTGCAGGTACAAACGCTAGTCTCGGGGCTCCCACTAACTAGGTGTTTGGCATCGGCCAGATCCCTTTATCCCCTGCCTGTGGTTTCCTTGTATGTCAAACGAAGCAACGCTGTTTGGGTTTCCCAAGTGCTTTGCTGGAACTGCAGGGGGTGAGGGAGGGGAGGGGAGCCTCACGTGTTCATGTTTAAAATTTCAAATGGAGGAAGTTGTTGTTTTCTTCTCTTCTCCCTAGTGGTAGCAAACAAGCAATAAATATGGAAATCCTAAAAGCCAGAGAAAATAGTGAGTGTTCTCCATCTTGCTGACAAAGTACACAGAGGCTGCATCATCAAATGAACGGGCTTATCCCTTCACTGCACTTGCACCAATTCCTCCTGGCCCGGCACGGCTGGACGGCTGGACCGTTCACAGGACAGGCATCTTTTGTTCTGCGAACACTGGGCCCTGGCCCTGTTCCAGCCAGCACAGCCCAGGGCGACCAGTGCAGAGTGAAGGTGCAGCATTCCTTCACCGGGGAGTCTGAATGGACCAAATTTATGCTTGCTAAAACAATTCACAGGCCGTAGAAGCTATGCAGGTGAAAGGGGAGGGTGTTTCTGGGAAAAGGTGGAGGAGAAAGAGACAACAAAGGCAAGGCAGGGTCCCCACTGCAGGCAGCCAAACCCTCTCCCGCCAGGGGACAGATAACCGGTTTTCAAAATTGTGCAGACATAGTCATTCACGGCTCTGCACTTTCTCTACCTGCTTGTTAAGCTCCAACCAGGATTGTGCCTGAACCCCATTCCCAGCAGATGTCCCAGGAAGGACCGAAGTAACAAAAGCCTTTACCAGCCGACCTTCAGCAGCCTCTTCCCAAGATGGCACGGAGTGGAAGGCTGATCTTTAGTGGGTCTGTTGCCTCTGGGTCCCTCCCTGAGCTGCCTCCACCCAACGCTGGGCTTGCTCCATTTGGACCGTGGGAAGGTGGCAGCTCTCCCTGAGGCCCACATGTTCCCCAACTCCCCTCCCCGCCGACCCGACCAGCAGGTCTGTGGTACGTCCACTGCTCTCCAGACAGGCCCGCAAGCCCCTAGGTCTCCACCAGGACTTTTAGAATGGACTCTCAAAATCCCTTACCTGCTTCCCAACTAGTCCCTGGGATCCCACCTCATTACAGAACGTGCTCTTTCCTTCTCCTGTCCAGATCTTACATATTCCTCCAGGCCCAGCTCAAGCCCTGCTTCCCTACATGAAATGGCCCCTGAGTATTTTATTCCTCATGCAAGGTCATCTTTTCAGCTCCAACCAGAGGTGTGTTTCTATCTCACTGTTTAGCACTGCTTTGTAAAACACTGAGTAATTGTTTCACATGTATATGTTTTGTTTCCGTAAGTGGGATATATCCTTTATACAATCAGAAGTGTCATGTTGATGGGTGGGTTGTAGATAGAGAGATAAACTTCTGATAAAGAAAATGGAGTAAAATGCTAATTATAAGAATCTAGCAGATGTGTTAGAGGGGACTCGCTGCAGAATTCTTGCCTCTTTTCTGTATGTTTGATGACTTCCCTATACACGTGTAGAAAAGCATTCAAACTTCTTTATCTTCTGTTTCATCCACTGGTCTGTTTCTTTAGCATTGATGAAGCGCTTTCTACGTCCTGGGATGGGGCCCCAAGTGCAGGTCCTCTCTAATAAGCCGGATGAGTCTGAGAACATTTAGTGGAAGTTCCACAAAGAATTGCTAAGTGTCATTCCCGGCCACTCATGTCCACTCAGCTTCATTTTCCACCGGCTTCTGCTTTTCCAAATTGCCATCAGGGTTGACCAACCTTCACATGGTGGGCCTGGGCGGTTTGAGGGCTATCAGGCAACTCTCTTGGCTGCTGTCCATACCTCCACGCCCGCTGGAAGGAGGTCGAGCGCACTTTGATGACTGCTGGGGTCCAGGTCATCTGTTTCCCCAGCACTGTCTCAGGAAAGGTATCATTGAGCAAGTCCCCTCCACCTCCCCCCAGTTTTCTATCAAGGAGAAGAGTGAGTGCTGCTACCCAACCACCCAACCTATATATTTATTACAAGTATTGACTTTTTTAACACTGAGTCGTTCTTTCCCGGAAGGCGTTGTCCACACCTAAGAGTTCTGCTGTAGATATCAGGCGTGTTTGGCAGTAGTCACGCATTAAGTCAACAGCATGCTATAAACGTTCAGTCAGCCATGTTGGGGAGTTGTTTCTGCATGTCAATCATAGTAAGCAGTGACAAAGGGAAGCTACCGTGTGTTGGCTAATTGGATTTAAATTTAAAAAATTAAATTTTTTTTTTAAAAAAGGAAGTAAAGCTAGTAAAGCAAGCCCCGATTTAAGATGGGTTGTGCTCCTATGACAGAGACAGATGCGTGAGCTTCGGGGCCATATCATAACGGCTTCAAACCAGAAGTTTTGGGTGACAGCTTCTGTTGGGGGTGATGGCGTTCCCTGCCTTCTTCTCTTTGGGGACCTCAACACCATGCCTGAGCATCTGGGATGGGAGGGACAGAGATTCTGATAAGGACATTGATGCTATTTGCCTGACACTTAACGGGTCACCAAGAACTTCAAAATAGCTTTAGATGAGGGGGCCAGGGCAGAGGTCCTGAGAAATATGTTGTTCACTTCATGATCAGAGGCCTGCATGAGGCAGTCAGTAAATATACACTGATTGATTTTTTTCCCATAGCATTTAATGTCTGTGCCTTTCATTTGGTAATTAATCATTGTGTGACATCTCCTATAGCATTGCACTGAGTTGTCATTTATTTTTTTATTGCTGTTTAACTTTTCACATGGTTATGCATTATCACCCTTGGCTAGAATTTAAGATACCAGAAGGCAAGACTGTGCCTTGTCTTCTACACCCCACTGTGTCTAGCACAGTGCCTGGCTCACAGTAGGTGCTCAATCAATGTATTGATTAATTAAGTCCTCCTTCTGCCTAGGGCCCATCATGCTTCAGAGTTAACAGCTGTCACCTGGACCACTCTTGGCCACGGGGGCACACAGACAAATGAGCTTTGTCTACCTTCCCTCCGTGAGCAGCATCAAGGACCCTGAGAGGCAAATCTAAAGTGAATTTTAAAAACATGTTCAGTGGTGGTTGCAGAGCAATCCTGCTTCCAAGGAAAGGCCTCTTCCCCCTCTCTCTTCAGTGCCACTGGAGCGGCTCGTTCCATTGAAAATACAGCAGGGATTTGTGCCGCACCGCTATGCAGCCGGGGCGGGCTGAGTTCATACCAGCCATCAAGGGCTCAGCATGGTCTGGAGGGCTTTGTGCTCAGACACTCAGGCAGCCCAGCTCAGGCCGAGCACACCCCTCTTCCTGCTGAGGCCACAGTGCAAGCGTTTCTGTAAGTGACTTTTCAATAATGGCCCCGTGCCTAAGAAGGATACTGGTATCATCCTGGCTGAAAGTTTCTTTTCTCCCTCCTACTCTTGACCTCTCCCCAAAATATCATAAGACTTTTTTATTTGGGCAGAGAAATAATCTTCTGATTTATGTTGGGCTGGGAACGAAAGAACTAACGTTGACTGAACACCTGTGATATGCCACAGACCCTGTCATGTGCTGTCCTATTTATTTGTTTATTGATTTATTATTTTGTGTACTCTCTTATTTAATCTCAATAGGAGATTTCTGGTAAAATTTTAGCCCCACTTCACAGAGGAGGGAAGCAAGATTCAGAGCCGCTTTGCAACTCACCTGAGGGCACATACTAACAATGGAAGTTTGATTTCCTTGCTGTCCCTAGCCCCCCTGGCCCTGGACTGACGTCACTGTTCATACCACTTCCACATAAGCGTCAGGAGAGGCTCTCCTTTACCCACGTTTCTAACCACAGTGAGTCTTTCCTAATAGCAAGGGGGTGGAAGGGGCTCGGTGACTGGAGTTTCAGATGCCCCCAGAAATGTCGTAAGCGACTCACTTATTATTCAGGGAAATACTCAAGAAAGTGATGACTTCTTTCCTCGCTATCAGTATCCACTACCAGCTGTCCACTTGGATCAGGGGATATGAGGAATTTAACTCTGAATTCACGAATGCTGCAAAAGCTCCTTCGGAGAGGAACCACGGGGATTAGTGCTTGTGGGACCCAAGGGCCTGGTAACTCAAAGGACCGGGGACAAGTAGAATGTTTTGATGGAGCTGTGGAGAGTGCCTTCTGCATGCTGGGGTGAGTTGGGGGGGCATAGAGGGGGGCCTGCGCCTTGGGAGACGGGCCTTCAAATCTACAGGGAAACACAGCAAATAAAACTGTTAGATAACATCTGCCTTGGGCACTGGACAGAACTGCCATTTGTTTTCTATGGATGCCTGCTTAGCTGCTGTAGGCTTTTTTTCCTTGTTCTGCAATTTTTTTCCTTCTTCTCCAGCATCTCTCAAACTGGATTTCCTGTCAGATTGCACGCACGACATGCTTTGTTTCCTATGATCCATATCACAACCCTTGAACAACAATTCCTTTCCCCACTTTGCAGAAGGGAAACCCAAGGTCATCCCAGAAACAGAGGAGGAACTAGGATCTAAGGACAGGAATTCTGACCTCCAACCCTGGACTAGAAAAAAGCAGCTAGTTCCTTGCTTTACCTGACTATCTAGGATCACATCAGGGCCAGGAGAAGTCCTTATACTGATGGACACAGGTCCTCCATGGCCTAGGTCCCCCACTGGCATGTTTCCAGACACCTCATCTCATTGTTCTCAGGGCTGGAGTTAGAGTCAAAGAGAAAGGCATTCATCAAGGCCAAGCTGGATCACCCTTTTCCCATTTTCTTAAAAGTCAGGATGTAAATCACACTTGAAGCTTTCTTGGAACATGTGGGCGTTAGCAAATCAGACAAGGGTAATGTGTTTCTAATCCAATGGCTTTCACAATGTATGATTTACATCCTCAGATTGTTTCCTGGTGGTTTTCTGGGTTTTTATTTAGCTTGGCATTCCCACATCTGCTTTGAGTTTTATTACCTTTGGCCATGGGGGACTGTGGAGGAGCTGCTTATTCAAGAAATACCAGAACATACATAACAACAACAATCAGACTTTTAAAATACTTCTCCAGTCTCACACTTCACCAAGGCAGAGCTGTGTTTTACTAAACGTAAAAACAAATAAGCTTACAATTTTATTGGTTACGTTTAGCTCCAATTCTATAGCTCCCTCCATCCTCAAAGCCTATATATTCAAAGCAAATAACAACAACAAAACCAGAAGCCAAAAAACCCAAACAACTCAATTCAAAAATGAGGACTTGAATTGAGATTTCTCTAAAGAAGATATATAAATGGCCAATAAGCAAATCAAATGAGGTGCAACATCACTAATTATTAGAGAAATGCACATCAAGCCACAAACCTTTGGAGGTTGGCTGTACTTTACAACAACCACCCCCCACACCCCAGAAAACCACCAGTTCCATGAGCATATGGAGAGCTTGGAAACTTGGAGCATATGGAGCTGGTGAGAATATAAAGTGGTGCAGCCAGTGTGGAAAATGGGTTAACAGTTCCTTGAAATTTTAAATAACAGCAGTATCCTATAATCCTCAATTCTACTTCTGGGTATATACCTAATGGAACTGAAAGCAGAGATTTAAACAGAATCTTGTACACCAATGTTCATAGCAACATTATTCACAGCAGCCAAAAGATGGAAACCATCAGTTACCCATCAACAGATGAGTATACAAACACCGTGTGGTCTATACATACAGTGGAATATTATTCAGCCACAGAAAGGAATGAGGTTCGGATACATACTAGTTAAATCAGATGAACTTTGAAAACATTGCGGTAAGGGAAATAAGCCAGACACAAAAGACACATTTTGTATGATTCCGCTTAATTGGACACTTAGAATTGACCGGTTCATAGAAAGTAGAATATCGGTTACAAGGGGCCACAAGGAAGAGGGGATGGGAAGTTATTGATTAGTGGGTGCAGAGTTCCCATTTGAGATGATGAAAAAGTTCTGGAGGTAGATGATGGAGATGCACAACATTGTGAATGTACTTAATGCCAATGAATCACAAACATTTAAAAAGGGTTAAGATGGAGGGTGCCTGGGTGGCTCAGTCTGTTAAGTGGCTGCCTTGGGCTCAAGTCATGATCTCAAGGTCCTGGGATCTAGCCCATCGTTGGGTGGGGGGAAATCCTTGCTCAGTGGGGAGTCTGCTTCTCCCTCTCTCTCTGCCTGTCCCTCCAGCTTATGCTCTCTCTCTCAAATAAATGATAAAAAAAAATTTAAGAAAATAAAAATTAAAAAATGGTTAAGGTGGTAAATTTGTTATGTATATTTTACCACAATTTAAAGACTGCCCCAAACAAACAAACAAACAAACTCCTGTGTATTAAGGCAGCAGGTTGTGAAGACTGAAATTGATGTCTACTTTCTCGGCACCAAAGGGCCTGGGTGACCCTCTTCACCCCAAAAGCAATGGTTCTTGTCATGGTTTGACCTTTTGTGCATGCTGTTCCTTCTGTCTGGAATGCCTTTCCCACATTGCCCTTGAAAATATCTGCTTATCACAGAAGCATTAGCTAATTCCCCTCACATCAGAGGTCTTAATGTTCCCCTGGTTTTCTGAAAGCATTTACACGTGCCTTATTAAATCACTCTACCTTGCTTTACAACAATTCTGTGAGGTAGACTGGGAGTTTCCTACTTTGGGGACAATGTTTTACTCACCTTTATATCCCCTGCACATAGTAGCACTCCTAACCCATAGTAGAAGCTCAATAAATATTTAATTACACTGGTTGGTCTAAGAAGTGCTTTGTTTTGCTTTGGTTCTGTGCAGGGTGGGGAGGCAGGGGCCACAGGGGAGACAGGAAGGCGTAAGTGCTCAGAGAAAGCTGTTGCAATTGACAGCAGTGAAAGAGACACATCAAGGAAGAGAAAAGTAAGTGTTTCTTCCCCTCCATAGGTTCTGCTTCAATAGCATTGCTGTGGCATCTGACCCGGGTGGGGTTCTATCCTCACTCTGTATGGCTGTGGAGTCTCCTTATTTAACCTGGCTGAAACCAACTTTCCTCAGCTTGGCTGCGTGAAATGTGGATGGTGAGGACCCAGTGAGATAGCCCCGGGAAGCAAGAAGCTCCTGGCCCCTGCTGGCTGCTCAAGGCCTGCCTTGTGTCTGCTTAGGGGACTCCTCCTGGTAACTAATTTTGCTCAGTGCTCATTCCACCCGCCAGGACTTTTCTCCCTTCTCCCCCAGCCCTAGTGCAGGTTTCTTCCTTAGTGGCCAGCATTTTTTGCCTTCATACGGAATTCTCTCAGCAAGGTACCATCTTGGCTTTTCCAGGGGAATCACTAACTTTCTTTTGCTTCCTTTAGCAATGGGAAGGAAGAGAATTAGGGGACGGGCCTTGGAGCACAGCTGTTCTAAGGTCATCATTACCTCAAATCCCTTTCCGTGGCTGCAGCACAGGGCCAATGCCCCTCATGCGCTGAGGTTGGCAGGCCCTCTGGTGCCTTGGCACGTCCTCCAAGGCCTTTAAGCTTCTATTCTCGGGTGAATCACAGGGCTTTTGTTCTCGCCCCAGCCCTCCCTATAGTGGGGAAAGCACTTCCCCTTTCCTCTTATTTTCCCACCCTCCTTTCTCTTTTGTAAGCTTTCAAGTCCCGCAATTAAATAACTGGTAAGTTTTCTTTGTGCCGAGCACCAAACTTTGCTGGATGACTTCCATTGTAAACATATTTCTTTCCCTTTTCTTTCTGCCCTTGAATTCTTATGTATCCAGCCTTCTCATGGGGGACGAATATACTGAAATGGGATGTAAAGGGCCCATCATGGCAGTGAAGGTGTATCTCAAACCCACCTCGATTTCCTTTTATTTGTGTGTTCAGGGAGTGTTTTTGAGTGCCTCTCGGGCCCCACACACCGGGCTAGGCACCAGGAGGGCCCCTTTCCATGGGACATGGTCCCTGCCATAAAGGAACATCTGGGGAGTATGTCACGGCAAAGTGGCTTGATGTCTGATCTATGGAGGGAGTTCAAGGTGGAGAGACAGTATCACGTAACTCGCTCTCAGAAGGTGGTGTGGGTGTGGCTGTGGGATGGATGCACAAGGATGGACAAATTCCTAGACTGCTCCCTTCTAAAAGGCACTCACATGCTCCTCAAATGAGCTTTACAGGTATGTGCGGGGTGGAGGGGTGCAGGATGGCTGAGGAAGGAGGCAGAACAGGATAAAAGAGTTCATTCTTTCAAAAGGCAAATTATTCATAGAATCACAAAACAGGGACAGTTATGCCTTTTTTGCCAACAATGCTAAGCACTTAAGAGCAGGGGACATAACCAAGAGGAGGTGAACAGTCACTCTGGGCTCAGAGTTTCCATCTTCCTCTTGACTTTTCTCCAAATTACTTCCTAGAGAATCTATTCTCTTTGGATAAATAACCGTGTGATGCAGCTAACACATGCATCAGTAGTCTTGATTTCAAGGTGGTGTTCCGGAAGTCCTGGAGTCTCAGATGCTGAAGGAAGCCATGATTTCCCTGGCTACTCTTAACAGTTATTACCATGGCTCTTCTTGATTTCCTTGGGCACTGAGAGCGTATCTGCTTTTTGCCATCCTATTTGCCCTCTGAGGATTGTTTTTCTCCTCACTTCCAGGAAGGAGCAAGATTGAGAGTCAAATTCTGCCTCCAACTTTAAGGAAGAGTTAGGTTGTGTCTTGTGGTGTGTGTGTGTGTGTGCACGCACGCATCTGCACGCACACACAACCATGTTGGGCACCATTCATTCACTTAGTGGAATTTTACCAATTACCTTGGGGTCTCGCTTTCTCTCAGACCGTTGCCCTCTGAGTTTCCTAAAAGCTGCATAACACCCTTTCTCTCTGGAGACCAACACTCCTAAGGTGGTTGGCAAGTACACTGTGGCAGTGTGTCAAATTGTGCCTGAAGCCCCAGCCTGGATACTGCACCCTGACCTGTCAAAAACATCTGTTTAGCACAAACCACATGGCAGTTTCTCTGAAGACTAAAACAATAGCCCAGGAGGTAATTGCTATTTCAGTGTTCCTTCTGGCTTGAAGTGTGCTGAAGCAATACTCCATTCCATTTCCATCTCTATTTACTGAACACTCATTACATTCTGGGCACTGGGCTAGGCACCATGGGGAATACAAGGGAAACAGAACACCATTTATTGGGGAATACGAAACACCCACACTGAACAGTTAGAACCAACAAAGGATACAATATAATCAAATGTCTATACACAGAATGGTCAGGAGAGGTCAATGAAACGAGAGGTCCTAAGCTGCTAGACCTAGAAAAGACTTTCAGGGTCAACCGTCCATTTGGCATTCACTGGCTAAATATTTGCTGAATGCTGCCAGGGGCTGGGGCTTGTGGGAGATGTTGGAGGGAAGAACAAAAAATTCTTTAGAGGCAGGGTTCACGTTAGTAACAGAACTGGAAGCAGAATTCATGTCTGACTCACAATTCGTTCAGCTAATAGTAAGTGATAACCTGGTATGTGTCAGGCACTGGACTAGATGCAGAAAAAGGCATTGCCTGCTGACGAGGCATCGAGGCGTGTCTGATACTTGACCAGCTGCATAAACCTGCACCAGTTCTTCAACATCCCTCAACTTGCTTTTCATCACTATAAAATGAGGATATTACAGGGGCTCCCTCATAGAGCAGATTTGAGCGTTAAATGAAGGAAAAATGTAAAGGACATAGCACAATCTCTGATGCGAAGTGAGTGCTTAATAAATGTCAGCTTTTATTATCATTACGGAGCTACTTCAGTGGATAAAACATGGTCTCCATCCTTAAGAAACTTATCTTAATTCTAATGGAGAAGATAAGCATATTCCCAGATCAATGTGTCTTCCTGATGCCAGGCTTTGGGGAAGACACAAAAAAGTAGAATGAAAGTAAACAAAATGAGAATAAGAGTGAAGAGTGGTGAACGTTTCACAGGATGGAAAGGATAGAACGTTATGAACAGCGAATTTTATTTATTGCTTTTCCAAATCTACAGAACAGGCAGATCTCTAATCCTGGAAAGTAAAACATCCAGAGGCCATCCTGTTCATGCTCCTGTCTCCCATCTATTAATTAATTAATTATTAAAGAGTACTAATTAAAAACCCATTATCCTCTCACTCATACTCCAATACCATAGGTACCGTGACCCGTCGTCATTTGGCCTTGAAGTACTTTGGAATGCTGGAGTACTGAAAATAGCCAGGGAGGAAGGAAATGGTAGAAATGGCTCTTGCAAGGATAGGTCTTGGGAAGCTAGTTCAACAGGGAGGCTTCTTCCTTTCCTATCCCCACCTAGCACAGAGCAGAGTTCAAATGTCAATGTCCAGCAGAAAAAGCAAATTTTAGAACTTACCCATACAGGGATATGCCAGGGAACTAGTGCGGGAGCTAGAACGGGCAGGGCGATAGGACTGTCCAGGTAGTGGTGACGCTGGCTGAACACAGAAGATACCTTTTGATCGTAGATTTGATCAAGCTGATACGAGACTGGTAATCCATCATTAAGTGCATAAGAGGGCCAAATGCGAACTCCAGCTCCCAAGGGTGGGAGAATAGAAGCAATTTCGTAGAAATCAGGGCAGCAGTTAACCAAGCTGGAGTTCGGAATCATGTTACTTTCTAGGAACGGGGACAAAAGAAGATCCATTTAAACCAAACACATAAAATGAGAATAGGGACGCCTGGGCGGCTCAGTTGGTTAAGCGGCTGCCTTCGGCTCAGGTCATGATCCCAGCGTCCTGGGATGGAGTCCCGCATCGGGCTCCTTGCTCAGCAGGGAGCCTGCTTCTCCCTCTGCCTCTGCCAGCCACTCTGTCTGCCTGTGCTCGCTCTCTCTCTCTCTCTGACAAATAAATAAATTAAAAAAAAATTTTTTAAAATAAAATGAGAATAGGTAGTAAACTCTGAGTGCCCGGGGTTTCCTTATAAGTGCCTCAGCCGTGGTG
Source organism: Mellivora capensis (assembly GCA_004024625.1). Classification (NCBI taxonomy): domain Eukaryota; kingdom Metazoa; phylum Chordata; class Mammalia; order Carnivora; family Mustelidae; genus Mellivora; species Mellivora capensis. The sequence continues at coordinate 270,205 of PISX010000196.1, forward strand.
TGGGCAAAAATTACTCCATATTCTAGTCTGGTATGGATAAGACATCTAACATGTAGCCTGAGAGAAGTCTCATGGCTCGGGACTCCATGAGGCTGAAACCCCTACTTCATTAACTCCTCCTGCACTAGCACCCTCATGAAGACCAGTAAAGGGGTCAACATGCACCAGCACACACCCCAAGGCTCCTGCCTCCCCAACGCAATGCTTAGTGAGTGAGAGTCTTCCCATCCCCTTCAACTTCCCTGTCAGCCTAGCAGCCGTCTCCTGCAACGACGTCCATGCAGGAGACACACGGCTTAGCCCCGCTCCAGCCCAGATTCAAATCAAACACTGACACTTGCCAATATTGCTCGAAATGTCACTGCGGTAGAGACGACCCTTCCTCGAATTTCCTCCTGCTCCCAAACTGCCCCCAATATACTATTGTTTTTAAGCGGCTCCTGTGTTAATTAAAAATAGGAATCAATTGGCCGCATCTCTCCACTCCAGGCGCCTGTGCACACAAGGATTAGAGCTGCCTCCACTTAAGTCAATTAGAGATAAGGAGCAGCTGACATTTCCACAACCTGCCTTATCACGCTGCTCAAAAAACAGCTCAGATTAAAATGTACAAAGATGATTTCTTTCGTCCTTCTCCTCCTCCTCTACCTTCTTTTAATCACGACGAAGAAAGCAGACGGTCCAAACTGATGGTGGAGATGCACGTGCTAGCCTGGGGCGACCAGCCGTCCTGAAATGCTTGACCCGTCTGTAAGAACACTGCTGCAGGCCAGGGGCTCTGCCGGTGCTGGGGGCAGAGAAACATTCGACCTAGGCCTCGCTTTGGGGCCGATAATTATGATGCAGTGGAAAGGGTAACCGAGAGCCAAGACATTGGTACAATGCTGCCTCATGCACAAATTAACCTCTTTGGCCCTTAGCTTCTCTGAGCCTCAGTTGCCTTACCTGTGGAAGGGGGCAGTACTGTTGCCTACAGGTATTTCTGTGAGGCTCAAGAGAGGGCAGGTGTGTTCAAGTGCCTGATACAGAGCCAGCTTAATCCGTGTTCAGGTTGAATCAGAATGCTCTGGGATTCACATGTTTTCACATTCACATTCACATAACTTCTGAATGGAGAAAGGAGACAGCTCACAAGTGACCCCATCTATCATAAACATTTCTACTTGTTGATCACAGGCCTTTATTCCAGGCAATTTAGATACACATTACCACTACAGCCACCCAGCACGTTTGCTAGTGTGATCTCCACTTTAAAATGGGGAAACCAGAGATCAGAGAGATTAATTAACTTGCTAAGGTTCACCCGTCTGGTGAATGGAGAGCTGGGATCTGAACCCAGAGCCCATTATCTCTCCATTACCTCCTGCCCCAGCGGTGTTGAGCAACCGTGGGAAAGAGAACAATTGCTGTCTGGTGACCTTCCCCGTGAAGAGAGCACTACCTTATTGACACTGGCCTGGGAATGTATTAGCAACTTTCCAAATTTGCCCACTCCATTAGCTAGGCGCTTTCTAGCTACCTTTGACTCCTTGCCCACCCGGCCTCTGGGAAACGCTGAGGACAAGCCTCACACAGTCTCACTAGCCACCTCTAGGTCCTTTTCCACATCATCACTCAGCACGCTGCCTCTCCCCTCTGGCCTGCCACCCTTTCTCACAGCCACTACTGGCAGACCACAGCTGACGTTAAAACAAGCTTACAGCATCCAAGAGCTGTGTTGGGGTCTGTAATTGTGGCTAAAGGCGAGCTGCGGACGCTGGGTGCACAGCCAAGATCCCCCTCCAATGAGGACACGCTGCTCTAGCTGCCAGGAGTGGTAGAGGCAGGTGCTACTCACCGTCAGCCCCTCAGGGACCCTCTTAGCTGGAGAGAGCCGTCTTACCCAAGGGTCTTTCCTCTTTCCCAGGCCGCCCACGCTGCAGTAGACCTGGCCACCTCGGCCTGCTTCGGGTTACTCTGAAGGGCCATTGTCAACAGAGGCTCCTCCCTGTGGAGTACATTGAGGGGGTATTGGCCTGCACCATCACGTTTGCATTGTCTCCTGTCCAGTCCTGCTTCCTTACTCACCTTTCCACAGGTGTTCATTTCAAGGACACTCCTCAACTAACAACTTTTTGCTAACTTCTATCTCAGGCTCCGCTTCCTAAAGAACCCAATTTCAGGGTCAGGTAGGTCCTACTAGTAACCACACTTTAGAGTTGAAGAAACAGTACTTGGTTAATAAATTGGTTGTGTTAGAAACCAGATTAGTCTTAGACCAAAACCCCACATACACTTTTTTGCCTTAACAGGTTTTACTTACATGGACCTGCTATTCACTGTATGTACTACTGAATTTTCACTATTTTCTACCCCGAAACTGTCATTTCTCTGTTTATCTGTTCAATCTAGGCGTGACTGTGGCAGATTAAACATGGCCACAAATTATTCGATAGTCCCACCATTGAGAGGTGGGTTCCAGTTATGCTCTCTCTGAATCTGGCCCAGCCTCCGTGCCTTGATAGACCAATTGAGTGTAGCAGTAGTGACATCATGCCAGCGCAGGCCCAGCATGAGAAAACTGGCAGCATCCATCTTGGTCCCTTGGAGTTCTAGGCTACCATATCAAAGCCAAGCACCCATCCTGGAGAGATCACATAGAAGTGTCCTGAGTCTACATGGACAGGAAAAGAACCCCAAGTGAATATGATGAATATGGTCTTACAAAGCAACAAGGTATGTGAGGAAAGCTCTCTTGAACCCTCTAGATGTACCTATGCAGTCACCAGCCAAATACCACCAACTGATCCTAGTTCATACCACATGAAGCAGAAGAATCGTACAGTTGAGCTCTGACCAAATTCCTGACCCACACATCAGGATGGTTGTAGTATAGTTTAACAACAACCTACTAGATGAGAGGCATACCTCCCGACTTACTCTGAGAAGCCCTCTACCCTTGTCTTCAATCTCATGGCTGCTGGAGACTTTTTCCCTCAGCTACACTACTCTGCCCAGCATCTCAACCCTCCCTGACCCCATCCTTCCTCTTTATCTTCACACTGGCAAAGAAAATAATTCACCCCGAAGTGTAACTCACTGTCACTTCTGGACTTCCAAACCTCACAAACGAATCATCAACATATACGACCTCAGCTTCCATACCACCCACTTCTTTGTTGGCCTTTGAAGTCTGACTTCTATCTCTTCCATTCTTTCATTTCAAAGTCTTGAAGTTTAGTAGATGTTTATGAATCACAATGTCTAGTGGCATTTTCTTAGTTTAAGTGACACTTGCTTTTGGGAAGCCATTCCTGAAATTCACCTCTGCAGACTAGCATTACGACTGCCGGCTCTCCTCCTTGAGGACTTTTAGCATTCATTCATTCATTCATGCAACACATATTAATTGAGAATCTGTGCTCAGATGCTCTCTGTGACTGAAGATTCCCAGAACACTTAGTAGCCGAGAAAATGTCTGAGTCAGAAATAGGGAGTCCATTTACACAGTCCTAACCAATCTCGCCTAGATTTTAAAGATCTCTATAGATGCTTTCCTCACCAGTTCCTGGGACTGAGGCTGTCCTGAGCTTTGTCCTTCTGGTCAGCTGGGTAATTCCCATTTCTGGCTCCATATCACCAAATATTGATGCTTAGGTCTCGCTTCTGGAGATTCATTAGTCTGGGGTAAGACCCAGCAAACAGTGCGTTTTAAAGGGTTGCTGAGTGGTTTTAACACGCAGCTGGAGCTTGAGAGCCATTGGCTGAACTAAATCCCTCATAATGCAGCTTAAGATTGTCTCTTGCCCATTGCTCTATGAAGACAGACAAAATCACTGGTTGGAGAATGTTTTAGACACTTTAAGTTTTCCTGAAATCTCCTTGCAGCTTTTCTGTCCCCACGTTAAATGATCCCAGTTCCTCCAACCTTTCCACATAGGTCTTATTTGTAGCACTTTAATCACTCTGTAATCTTGTTTTGATTTAGCTCAAATAGGTCTGTTTCCCTAGAGAAAGCGTTTCCAAGTAGATGCCTCTGTTTTACAGAAACACATAACCCTGATAGCTCATCAATTCAACTGTGCATTGCACAGTAGTTGCAATGAAATGCATATCAGTAAAGACTTCAGCAGATCATTTTATTTTATTTCTGCACTTACATTAGCTAAAAAGGAAACACCGCACATATCAACGGATGGGCTTTTCCCCTGTTGTCCCTCAAATATTATTAGCAATGCATTTGGTCATCTAATTCATGAAGCAGCTGATTTGTATGGAGCTTGACTTTGGTCCTCTCAAATCTTCTACCCTTCTTCCAATAATTATTGGTAACTTCCAGTTACCAATAATCCTAAGAAAAGAAAAAGACTTGCTCAGAAGCCACGCTGTATATGCTGGACTTGGAGAGACAGGAAGATCCTGGATGGCCCCAGCAGTTAATCAATATACACCCATGAGGTTGATTAGCAACCATGAAATGACCCATCTCTTTAATCCAGGAACCCAGAGCCACTCTGCTGTTGTATTTTCATATATATCTGTATAGTCTTCTTTCATATAAAAGACAGCAATTTAAATTTTACTTTGCTTATGATTCCAAAAGAAGTTTAACCTATATTAGAAAGGAGAGAAACATGGATTGATGGGAAATTCAGATATAAAAGTCTTCAAAGATCACACAGGGGAAGCAGAAGGTAGTGACGTATGGCTATAGGTTTCTTAATAAATTAGGAGTTGAGGCAAGCATATCTTGACTCAAATATGTGCAGATCCCTTTTAGCACATACTTGGACTGAGGGGTGCCGAGTGGTAATTTTCAGGGAAAAAAAAATTCCCTTTAAGAGTAGTATACATATAGGGGCACCTGGGTGGCTCAGTGAGTTAAAGCCTCTGCCTTTGGCTCAGGTCATGAACCTAGGGTCCTGGGATCGAGCCCCATATCGGGCTCTCTGCTCCGCGGGGAGCCTGCTTCCCCCTCTCTCTCTCTCTGCCTGCCTCTCTGCCTGCTTGTGATCTCTGTCTGTCAAATAAATAAATAAAATCTTTAAAAAAAAAAAAGAGTTGTATACATATAAAGCTTTTAACCCATGCAGTTGTCAAGATAAAGTAAGGGCATGGCAATAATGACTGGCAGCTGTCATAAGACACAAAGGATAGAATCAAAGTTAAGCATCATAGATCAATTGTATTTGGGTGGATTTTTAAAAAGCTTTTCCTGCTCCCTGAGTTCCTAAGAAAGAGTCAAGATCTAAGGATGTTCATAAATCAAACTGCTGCCTTAGACACCACCTACGGATGGTGGGCAGATATTAAAGAGAATTGACATTTGTTGTTTCCCAGAGTCCTTTGAACTTCTTGATGGAGTGGAGCCAACAGACTCCTGGCTTCAAATTTCATCTCTACCATTTATAAGTTTTATGGTCTTAGGACAATCGCCTAAATTTTTCAAGCTTAGCTCTTTATCTTAAAATTGTGATAATATCTGATTGTCAAGAGGACTCAAGAGAACCTTTCTTTTTTTTTTTAATTTTTATTTATTTGACAGAGATCACAAGTAGGCAGAAAGGCAGAGAGAGAGAGAGAGAGAGGAGGAGGAGGAAGCAGGCTCCCTACCGAGCAGAGAGCCCGATGCGGGGCTCGATCCCAAGACCCTGTGATCATGACTTGAGCCAAAGGCAGAGGCTTTAACCCACTGAGCCACCCAGGCACCCCTCAAGAGAATCTTTATGAAGTACCCAGAGCTGTTCCTCCACACACAGGATGCTCAGTAAATAATAATAATAACACTATTGTTATTGTTATTATTATTATTGGCAGCCCTTACATTACCAACACTAGACAAATTATAAGATCACTCAGAAATTTGATGTTGTATTATCTGGTGATTCTATGACACAAATGTGAATGGAGACAGAATTTGGAGACCCTACTCACAACCTCCTAGGTACTGAATGCAAGATACTGCCTCTTATGGAGACCTACAGGTAAAGAAGAGTTGGGTTCGTCAGAACTAACTGCATGCTTCCCCACCAAGCAGGTTTCTGGTCCTAGTGAAGTCTCATGTGGGAGAAGGGGCAAGCAGAAGTTAAGGAAAGATATATCCCAAGATCTCAATTTTGAATTCAGGCTTTTTCCCCATTCAGCCAACCCTGGAAGTAGCTAATCTGATTACTGTTCAGAAAAGTAGGGGAGGCATAATATTTACCTAATGCTACTTCAACATACCAAATGGCAAAACTCCTGATTTTCATTCATTTAGTCTCTATTAAAGGCATCAGAGGTTATTTGCTGATGCTACTAAAGAGAAATAAAAAGAAAAATATAGCTGCATTATGGGATTCTTGGAGTATGTTACATCTGAAATGCCCCTGAAATAAGCTTTAGAAAACATGTTGGTCTAATTAGTTATTATGATCAGGTATCTATGGAAACAACTATATATTTGTCCTTAAGCCAGACAATCACTTACTCATTTAATAGCATACAATCCACATAAACCAAGCTTACTGCCTATATATATATATATATATATATATATCAGCTCCTTGCAACACATGCAAATATAGAACAGAAAATAAAATGAAAATAAACAAATGGAGGGAAGTGGGGCTGTTACACTGGGATGGTGCCCTGCCTACAGTGAGCAGTAACTAAGGAAATCGAAAGGTCCAAAGTTGATTTTATTCACACGGCATCAGTTTTGAATGAGCCCAATGAAATACCTTCCCAATGGTGTAGCAGGGGAAGAAATTGTCCTATTAGAAGCACCGCTTCAGCTACATTATGGGTTAAATGGGTTAACTGGGCTTTTGTTGAATGGCCTTGTAACATAGTAACCATTTATAACATAATTTCTATGGGAGAATGTGTCCTGAATTCCAAGTACTCAACTTCTGAAACACAGCTTCTGTGTGTGATGAGGATTTCCTGTGTCCTCAGGAAACAGCCAGGTGAAATAGGAGAAGCCCTAGGGTTAACGTCCACGGATCTGGGTTCTAGCCCTTCCCTTGCACTTAAAACATGACAGATTGGAGACTTACAACTTCTCTAGGCTTAGCTACGTCAGCCGTGACATGGAAAAGGTGGTATCTTTTCCATCTAGAATATAAGCTCCACCAGGGCAGAACCACGCCTGTCTTAACCACCTCGGCTTCCCCAGCCCCTCAATAAATATTCGGTGAGTGAAGGAAGGAATGAATAATTGCCTACATCTCAGCTTTGTAAGCAGAATCAAATGGGATAATGCATGTGAAAACAATTCAAGAAGCTGTAAAATGGAATACAAATGAGAGACATGATAATTATAACCTATTGTTACAGACAGAATGTCACCTTCTGTGCGTTCCATGTAAATGAGGATGTTTGTGTTCGTGCTAATTCGAATGGCTGAGCCGATATCCAGAATACTGAGTGCTACAGATGGGCTATGCAACCTCAGAGAGCAGCAGAGGCTGGCGCTACAGGGAGGGGTGGGAGAGTGGGAAAGTGAGTAGGGGAAGTTAAACAAGAGAGCACTTTGGCTGGAAAATGGGCTAATTAGACCCAAGGGCTGACAGCAGGCAAATATAGGTATCCTTGTCTTTTCAAGAACCATCCCATGGACCAGAAGGCTATTCTCCCTGAGCCTGTGCAGAAACAAAGAAAAGCTAGACCAAAGAGAATGGCTTCCACTCTGGTCGTCTAAAAAAAAAAAAAAAAAGAATGAAAGTGAAAAAATGAAAGAGCAGTGCTTGGCCAACATGTTAGGAAGGACACAAGTAGGGCATACATAGAAAAGAGGATTTAACATGTAAGTGACTGAAGCAGAACTCGACTGGGTCCCTCCACACCACAGTTTGACAGCCTGCAGATCATTTTTGCCTGTTAATAATGACTCTTGTGATTATGTTGTTGGGGTACACTCAGTGCTAATATTCAGGCTGTGAGTCAGGGGAAGGAAAGAGAGAGCATGAAAAGGAAAGGTTCTCTAGGACAGTGACCCTGGAGTCTTTGTTTGGCATGTGACACGGGCATTCAGTGTCCGGTTTTTCTACACATTATTCAGAATCATTTACAAGCATCTCGGGTACAATCAAGCATCCCTTTGCAGGGCGTGATTGGGATACCTATAAACTGGGAGCCAATCAGCAGCTCAGACCTTAGCCACAGCATAGACAATGAGAAGGCAGGCTCTCTGATCACTGTCCAAAAGATTCCACTCCACAGCTGGGAAAGACTCCCCAATCAGCTGGCTCATCTCCCCTGAAGCAAGCATATAGCTACTTCCAATGGTGACCACCATATCAAGACAGATAGCCACCTGACAGGGCATAGTCACCTTTCCTGCTCCAGCAACCAACCCTGAAATGCAATCTAAAATGGCTTTATATCTACTTTTGTGGAAACCAGTTAAAAGGGCCCAGGAGGAGGCAAAAAGAGTCTCCTCTACATTACAGAAGAGAGAAAAAGACAGAGAGATGACCTTCTCCCTGAGTACTTACACAAGACATTCTTCTATGCCATTTTTCAAGTTCTCCCTCCCCCAGTGTCAAGCTAATACAATATATATTTTCTCATGATGTAGGGTGCAACTTTTCAAGAGGGATGGGGTTGTCCTGTGGAAAAGGCACAGGCTGGAGACTCAGAAGCCTGAGGCTGGAACTCTAGCAATTCTTCCCTGTCCCTGAACTAACCACCTCAGAACCCAAGCCTCAGGTTTCCATCTGTTCTGTGAAATAAAACAATACTTGCCTGCTGCTCCACAGGCCCATCGTGTAAATCCAAGGAGATAATGTATGTCAAAGCACTTTAAGAAATTAAAAGCCCGCTCTAGAAATAAGCTATTGATTAAAGTAAATCTAGCAGTACCTTCCATCCCGCAGTACCTTCTCCATGCCTAGCATATCTACTTTTCAAACAAACAAACAAATGCACACAGCTATTAAGGGGACGACTAAGTTCTATTTAGCACTTTGGAAAGGTTACAAAGTTCAGCAAATTGTCCGTATTTTCTCTCTCTCTTTTTTTGGAGATTTATTTATTTACTTGGCAGGGGGGAGGGGCAGAGAGAAACCTAAACAGACTCTGCACTGAGCACGGAGACTGACATGGGTCTCAATCTCATGACCCTGAGATCAAGAGCTGAGCCGAAACTAAGAGTCAGATGCTTAATTGAGTGTGCCACCGGGCGCCCCAAATTGTCCGTATTTTTTAAACCCAGTGCCATATGGGTCTTCTCTTCGTGACTATTTTCCTACCTAGAAACTGGGTAGAGAATAGAAATTTGTTCAGTGTTACCATGGCAGGACTCAGCATAATTAAACAAAAATGACTGTAAATTAGCCTGGGCATTCACAGGAAGCTTTATATGTGCAATCTCTCTGAAGCATTCTTCATTTCTATGCTTAAACACCTGATCCAGTCAAACTGGCCAAATGAGCAAGAGGAAAGCTCTGATTCTAGGGCCATAACTCTGTAAGTTCATTAACTGTGAATTATTGTTTTGAACTGGGCTTGGCTTCCAAGGCCAGAATCACACATTCCTAAACTAATGTGCCTGACACCAGAAGAAAATGATCTCCACAATTCTCACCTTGAACTCATGGAGAACTCCTACCTCATCTGTTACCTGTTCTCTGGGTAGGTGACTCTATCCAAGTCTACAGTTTTGCCTTTAATTATCCTCCACATTTAAGGGTTGAGGAAGCATTTAAGTGGGAGAGGAAAATACACAGCACAAAATTATTCAGCAGGTGAGTCCATGTTCAAAGGCAGGGAGGAAGCACCGCATAATACGGGCAGAGAGATCTATTCCTGGTAATATTCTCTAATGCCACAGACTCTCCCCCAGGCCAGGTATGGGTATGAACAGATAAGGCAGCCCTACTGTGCACTGGCCACTGGGCTGGACACTTGGCATACGTAAATTAATGGGTTCCCATATCTGCATGTTAAAGTCTGCTTTTCCAAGACTGGCACTAATGTCAGAATTCATAATAGCTCACGCCTCATTAGAGTTATTCCATGCTGGACAGTCAGCTGAATGCTTTGCATGTTGCTTCCCATTTCAATTTTACAGCACAGTAAGGTAGATCTTAAGATTGTCCACGCTTACAGATAAGGAGGCTGGAACTTAGAAAAAAAACAAAGGGTTTGCCAAAGAAGGCACCCATACATATCAGTGAAGGCATTCCTGCCCCACCTTTTCTGACCCTGAAGACTGTGACCCTTCTCCTTCATCAGCTGAAGCAGAATCCTAACTGAGAGAATGAAGTCAAGTATTTCTGTTAGGGGCAATTTTCTTCTGCTCTCTCCCCTGGGACATTAGTGCCGGTGTAAGCTGACTTACTATTATTATTATTATCATCATTAATAAATTTTCAAGGGGAAGCCTGATGCGAGGGTTCGGGAGCATAAGTTCCGGAGGCAGGAGACAAAGTGAAAATACTGGTGTCTATCAGGAGGGCAATGGTGTTGCAGGAAAGGGTACATTTGATTGTCTTCCCCCTGGGCTGGGACTTGGCAGAAAGCCAGTTCCCAACATAATAAAGATAAAACTTAACCTCTGGCCCTCCACCACCTTTATAAATCTCCCTTGGAATCTCAGTCCGTCAAGGTCTTTGCACAACAATGCTTATAAATATGCTTGGCTTACAAGGACTCTGCCGAGGCAGCCAGAGACACCTTACCATCCCCACCCCCATAATCAATATTATCATAGGGTTAAAAGGTAATCATAATACTTTAGATCCTTAAGCTCCTTTGAGCCTCAAAAAGTTCCAAGCACTTTCATATTGGTTCTTTCATTCTATCTTCCCACATCTCACAGTGGAAGGAGGAATTAAGGAAGGAAGCTGCTATCATTCCTTAATCCCATCTCTCACAAACTTGAAATTGGAACACCTTCGTCTCATAAGGAGGCAGAGCTGACCCTTGGCTTGTGTTCGAAGGTCTTTCTCTGTCTTTGTTCACTGTTTGTGGTCCGGCTGGCTGGGCACCTTCATGTGTATTGCCATCTCTGTATTCTGCTCTGGAAATCCCAGAGTTTGGATGCAGAGGTCCTAACGCCTTCTCTGTATGCTCAGCACAATGCCCTCCAAGGGAATTGGAGGTGAAGGGAAGTTTCCTACTGACAACACTGACAGGCCAGGCTGTTTCTTTCTAAAAAGGAGGTGCTACCAGTGCGAAGTGTTGACCTCACTTTGCACTTTGGGTTCACACTCTCAGCAGTCGATGGGACCCTGCTTATGCATTAACACAGTGCAGCTTGTGAGGTCCGGAGGAAGAGCCCGAGGGTGGGGGAAAGGACTCTTCCCTAAGGAAGTGAGAAAGATACAGCCTCATAGGCAGAAAGGATGCATTCACAGAATAGAACAAGATGCTGAATGAAGCTGGATAAAAGGGTTGGAGAGGACAAGACAGGATATCAGGACCTGTCCTTAATCCAGGCTCAGAACCTGTCTCCAAGTCTCAGTGATGCCTCATGCAGGGCTAGCAAGCAAACTGCTAACTTGGGCAATTCATCTATGCTAAGGGAAGGGAAACCTTCCAGATGGCAAATCAGGGCCAACACAAGGTGAGAACAGAGTGTGGGGATGTCCTTTTGGAAACTAGGCAAGTGACAAGATGTCCTTCTACCCCAGTTGTGGATCTAGGTCTGGCAGTTGGCTACAGAGAGAGGGAGGGGACTGACAACAAAGCAGAGCAGCCTGGAGTGTGACTGTACCTGCTGGGTCTGGGGAATGATTTCGTCCCCAGCCCTTGAATGCCTTCCTTCTCTGAGTCATGAACTCAAGAACCCAGAGCTAGGGTCCAGCTCTGGACAAATCTAGCTAAAACTCAAACCAACAGAGCCCAAGGAAGGAGCCATTTCACACTGGGCTCTTCAGAGCCCGAGTCTTTGAGCAGCGAGCATAGCTGCAGGAGGTGGCCTCTGGGCTCTTCAACCAGGGGAAATATCCAAGGTCCTGGAGTCTGGAGCCCTCTACCAGGGCTTGGTCTTTAGAGAGCCCCTCGGGGCAAGGGTGATGAAGAGCACGGGCAGAGAGCAGAGGCCATGGCCATGGAGACCTTGCAACTGAAGGTAGGCAGCAAGGACACAGACAGAGACTTTAAATGTATTCAGAAAGAGAACCAACAAGAGACACATGAGCAAGCACATAACAAATGATTTCTGTCATCAATTCAGCGCACACTTCAGCGTGCGTGCAGCGGATGGCTCTAGAATGAAACAACAGCCCAACGGTGAGGCCCATTCATGTCCCCCAGGCACTCATTCCACTCCGCTCCTTGATAAAGAGAGATTTGGCCGCCAGACCCGGGGTTCAGGTAGGCTATGCAAGGTGGAGCTGGTAGGTCTCCGTGCTGGGCTGGGTGCTTCATTATCCAGCTCTGTTACTCTTCTCCTTTCCCCTTCCTGTACCAGCAGAATCTGTTTGGATGGCAGGGGGCCTGCCCTTGCCATATGACTGGAAATCCTGGGCCACTGAGCTGGGCCGTGTGCCTGTCCTCCCAGGTGTGGGTCAGGCCCTTCTGCATTCCTGCTCTGCACGGTCACCCTCTGACACAGAGATTGGCTTTGCAAAGTGCTCCCAGTTATAATGGGCTTTAGTAAATGCCTCTGTTTGTGCCATAAGAGCTGAGGATTGTGGGGACAGAATGGAACTAGATGTTGCCTATTTACAAGTGTGTGGAAGGAGGAGGTGGAGAGCTCAGCTGCCAGGTGCCTCAGCTCATGATTGCCCAAGACAATAATCCCATCTTTCTGGCTTCCTGCAATTGGGGATGGAGAAAAATCAATCCTAAGCAGAGATTGGATGCAGTCATGTAATATGTATAACCTTGGGGTTTTTGTTTTGTTTGTGTTTTGCTTTTTATTTATTTATTTATTTATTTTTTGAAGTGCCAGCCTGAAGTCAAGCTTATGAGGCCTTAGGCTTCACATTGAAGGCTGGAGGTATTGGTGGCATTGTATTCACACTGTCCTGAAGCAGGGAAGTAAATGAGGGGTGAATTGGAGCTTGCCGGGTGATAGCATGAATGTCCTGGGAGCCCTGGCCAGACACAGATCAAGACTGAGGGTCTCTGGCAGCCGGACTGCCTTCATTTCACTTTGATTCAATTAGGTCTAGGGACGGCTATGTTCTTCCCACTGGCGGCTGGCCCAGCCCCGCTTGCTGGGCTCATCTGGCTGCTCAGGCCCTGAGAAGGTGGCTTGGCTCCTCCTGAACTTCTGCTGCTGGTTGGGAAACTCATGTCCACCAACTCCCTGGCCTCTCTGCTCAGATGCATCTACATTTGTTAGGGGTCTCGGAGGAATGTCAGATGAATCCCTAAAAGCATTACTCAGAAGACCACATGGTCTGGAGCTCAGGACTAATAAAGTGTCTCCGTGGGCACTAGATCCCTTGATCCTCTCAACAGCTCTGGAGGGGGCTCATTCTCTTCAAAACTATTTCAACCTAAAGATCTGCAGTTTCCGAGACATTAAGTGATTTCCCCCAACCACACAGAAAGTTGGAGGCAGAACCTAGGTTATAGTATGATGTGCCAGGTTCCTTCCACACAGATGGCCCCTGGCTCCTTCCAGAGAATTGGGGGGAGGACTTCACAGCAGAGCACTCTTCTCACAGCATAGTGGTCCCTGCGAACCCGGTCCAGCCAGGGCTGAGCAGAAGGCAGAGCCCCGGGCCAGCCATCCCAGACATTGGCTTCTCCAGTTCCACAGGCCCCTGGGACTTTGAGAAAGTTCTAGTGATAGTAAAATGAAAGCCATGATAACCAAATGTTACTAATAGTGACATGGCAGGTAGTCATGTTATTCAAATTGGGGGAAAGAAATGAGACTCAAGTTTCTAGATACTTAGGAGAAATGAGTAAACTGACTACAGTCTTAGAACCTGAAACTTGGAGCTTGATTTGACCCGAGGGCTCTCTGGCTGCAAGCCCCGTTTTTTGGATGGCTTTGGAAAGGAGAAAAGGTAATCGGAGCCATCCGTTTCCCAGGTCTACCAGACAATGACACAGGTCAGGTGCCTTTACCCTGGAAAATGCCCCCTGAATAGGTGCTGGCTCTTTCTGGTGGAGCCATGGACCCCTTGAGCCAGGGTGGAGAGTGAGTGGCAAGCCTGCTGGGGCTGGTGGACACAGGGAGGAAATGAGTGTGAAGCCGGAGTGAGAAAGGAGAGCCCCCACATCCCAGGGCTCATTCCCAGCACTGGAATGGCACAGTTTCTCTCCTAAGTGGAAAAGTCTGGATCTTTTCATATAACTTGTGAATTGGCATCCTGACAATGGCCATGTGCCTCTAAGTCCCACAGTCTTCATCTCCCCACACACTGCTTGATGCTCAATCCCATAGCTATAGGGACCAAATTCTCAAGAAATGGAAAACAGGACCTCCATTAACATTTCACCTCCTTCAAGAAGTCTTCTCCAATTCTCCTGCCTAATGGTTTGGTTCTTCTTTGATGGCTTGTGGCGTTTGTATCCGTATCGTGAGAACTGGCATCATCTTATTTACTGGCCCCATTCTGCATGAAGCAACGAACCCAAGATGGAGCTTTATTTAAATAGCTTCTAGTTTTATAAATTTGTTCAAAATGCTGTACCTCTTGAGCCTCCATTAGCTTATCTCTAAAGATAAGCTAAATATCATCCCAACCCTCTCTTACCAGTGGAGACTAAAACGAGCCAGTAATCTGAAAATATTCCATACTATCAAGAGCCATATAACAATAATTACTTTGAGGTTTAACTTACGGAAATACCCCACCTTCCCAGGAAAATGGCCAGTGACTTGAAAACTAGAACGGGGTTTTATGTTTATATTTCTTCCCTAAGGTCTGGTTATAAAAACATTGACTGTAATTGATTGCTGAAGCTTGCCCTGAAGAAGCTTACACTCTGGGATGGACAACAGCATGTTCATGGTGCAGTGAATGAAGCCACTGCATAGTCATCTGGGCGAGGAAGGCGGCAAGCAAGCAAAGGAGGAAAAGAAAGGCAAAACCAGAGAGAACTGACAGACATGATGCAAGGACAGAGTAAAGAGGAGCTTGAAATGGGGGCCCCTGGGTGGCTCAGTGGGTTAAAGCCTCTGCCTTCAGCTCAGGTCATGATCTCAGGGTCCCGGGATCGAGCCCCGCATCGGGTTCTCTGTTCAGTGGGGAGCCTGCTCCCCGCCCCCACCCCGCCTGCCTCTCTGCCTACTTGTTATCTCTCTCTCTGTCAAATAAATAAAATCTTTGGGAAAAAAAAAAAAAGAGAGAGAGAGAGGAGCTTGAAATGGAGTGCTTGGCACGTGCCCATGGACCAGGCACCCTTGTTAGGCAGTCCTTGGATAGACCTCCAATTTAAGACCATTCTTCAATGAAGCTTTCCTTCTGAGATACCCTGCCCGCATTGAAGAGGGAAGGAGATTGTGCCTACCTTCCCGGAGAGTGCCCCTTGGTGCAGTGGTGGAGAAGCAGGTTGGATTTAAATCCTGAAATCTGGCTTTGAGGACTAAGTCTGCAACCTAAAACTGGTGTGTCTAAGATCTTTTTTTTTTTTTTTTCAGGTTTCAAGAGTTACCATCCTTCTCTAACATGGAAAAACTACAATCTGCTCTTTCTCATCTCTTGTGGTGATCTAATGAAACTGGAAAACTAACTGTGTACTAATATAGGGACCTAGCTTCATGGGGAGTGGGTGCTTAGAGGGTAATTGATCTCAACATAAACTATCATATGCTTTTTAACAGTGATTTTACTCTGAGTCATCGATTCTAATCCCTTTAACAGGATGAGTCAATTGCATGTTTCTCCATAATAACCACCATGAATTTTATCTAGGTCCTGTTCCTTTGGACTCAAGATGACACATGTACCTTCCTTGGCAAATATCCTCAAGTCCTCTGCCCTCTTGCCCTCAGAAACAGAGGCCTTAAGAAACCAAATGCAAAGGAAAGGAGACAAAGAGTAACGCATGTTTCCTAGAGGCCCATTGCCGCATTTCCACCTAATGCCGTCTGGTTTCTCAGGCCCTGGGACTGTGGACCCTGCCATATCTTCTTGGCTTCTCTTGGCTCCCCAGGAGAGTGAGTAACTCATCCTGAACTAGGTCTCAAGCGGGCCCAGCACGTGGCCTGCACCCCTGAGTGAGGCCGCTCGCACCGTGGCTTCCTCTCCTCCTCCTCCTCAGAGCGACTTGGCAGGATTTATAGGGCTGTCCCAGCGACACGCCATCTCAGTAACTGCAGAATGGCAGTTGTAAAAAATCCCATTTGCCAGGGTATTAGAATCCCATTAGCACTCCCGATGGAGAAATAACCTCGACCCTTCAGAAGGAATTAAAGATATTCGGGCACCAGCATTTGGAGTGTTATAGGCCCTTCCCCTGTTTGGATGATCACACCAACAGACATAAAGCCTCAGGCACCAGATGTCCTTGGTCCATAAACCCCTTGAGAAAAGTCCTAGGAATGATGTATGAAAGGGCCTCCAGTCCCACAAAGAGGCTCCAGAATAATCACAAGGAGTAATTGACACAGGCCCTCCGATCTGTCTGTGCTGGAGAATGAGGCATTTTAGAAGAAGCTGGGTTTGGATTTCAGAATTTAAAGATTCCCTTATAACCTCTTACGTCCTTTTTTTTTTTTTTCCCCATCCCCACCCCCATGCTAACTCCATTACTAGAGTGGTAATTGACATCAAACAGAAATACTGACAAAATTCTCATGCACATGAAGTGTCAGAACAGAATCACCTGGAAAATAAAAGGATAGTAACAGAGGAGCAGTGTTACGATATCTGGTGTAATCATTTCCTTTACCAATAAAGAAACAGAGACTTAGAGAGGTGAAGTAGCAAGCCCAAGCTCACACAGCAGGTTAAATTAAAGTCTCCTCATTCCCAGTCTACATTCCTGCTAGTACCCTTTCTGCCAGGGAGAGGAAAGATAGTTCTCAGCTGGTCTGGTCTCTCATGTCCAGGCATTTCAGATCACAGCCTCTGAATACACTGAGTGGCCGCCCATCTGTTTTCCATGTGCATGTGCATTTATGTGCTTGTGTTTACTTCCTCACCGCACACGAGGCCACGGTGCCAAAGACTGATGTCAGGGAAGTCAGTTTTAAGGCCCAGAATTTACCATGTGTTCGCTCTGTGGCCCAGGCCAGGTTATTTACCCAGTTTTGATCCTAGTCTGTTCATCTGTAAAATGAGGATAAATAAGGGCATGATGTCGCTTTTCAGTGTTTTGGGGATCTTGTTCAAGTAACCAACTGACTCAAAAGGTTTGTGGATGAAGCCTGAAGTTCCACAGCTTTAAATATTCCCAGGCGATCCTGATGCTACCGTTTCAGGAACCACACTTTTAAGAGCGAGGTCATTGGGTTCTGTAAAAATTGAATACAGTGAAATATATAAAGTCCTTAAGATAGCGAGAATAATAATTCAATGCATGATAGTCATTCATATTACATGTTTGAGATTTAGAACTTAGACCACAGATTTAAGAGCATTTTTAGAGACCCGCTATGTGCCGTGACCTGAGCTATACATATGGTGACACCTCTGTGAAACTACTTCGGTATGACAGGTCCTGTGGTCCCAGTTTCTTAGCTGTGGTTCAGTGGGGCCCAGAGAGGTGAGTGACTCCCCCATGGTCAAGTAGGATGGAGGTTGGATGACTCTGAGACCAGAATGTCTTTCCACCCCACCTGCCGCAGGTACATAACATCCCCCAGGCTTTGTGTTAACAGCCTGTGTCTGCTTTCTGGCCCGGGGGTCAGAGAGTGCTGAGGAAAGGGTGGGTGGATTTCAATAGGGATACGTTGACTTGGAGACATGAGTGCCAACTGCCAAAAGAAGAAAGATGACTGCAGTCAGGCTCACGTGGGAGGGAGGCACATGTGCAGGCAGAGGCAGTGGGAAGGGGTGAACAGACTGACAGCAGGACCAATGGCAGGGAATCTCAGATCAATAAATGGACAGATATCCAGGAAGCCCGACGGCTGACAGACATGTCCCCACCCAGAGGGCTGTGGAGTACACAGAGCAGGCAGTTTGTCAGAGCTGTAGATGTGGGTGGATGTAGACAGGCCCAGCAACAGAGAGTGAAGCGGCACATGTGATCCTGGCCGTGCCATCTGTGAGTGAAAGGACCCCAGCTCAGTGTGGAATGGATTCCAGATTCCGTTTGGAACAGGGGATGGGCAGTACGGTGGCCCTCGGTGACTTTAAAGCCCTTCTAGTTCTCTGCCAAGAAACTTGATCTGGGAAAGTCATTCCTGCCAAGCCCCAAGGGGTTAACCAGGGCTGAACTGGGTGACTGCAACTCTGATTTGAGGGCATCCCCCTGTCAAGAGAGGAGATGTGTCTGTGTGTGTCCCACACATACAGTGGATCTGCATTCTGAAGTCAGAAATGGCCACAGGCCTCCAGAACAGGCCAAAGTGTGTGTGTGTGTGTGTGTGTGTGTGTGTGTGTGTGTGTGTGTATGTGTAGGGGGTACTGTGCAGCACAGAGGAACGGGAGCACAGAGGCAACTGGTGGGGCTCTACACCAGGCAGGCCCAGATGTGGAGGACAGTATTTAACGTCGGTGCATCAGAAGCAGAGGACCTGGGGGTGGGGGGGGCAGGGGCGGCCCAGGTGGTCCTGGTGAGAGTGGTCCTCAAGAGCCTGAGTCAAAGCGAGACAGGTAGCACCTTTGCTAGAATCCAATTTATCAGAAAGGCATGGCTCAGTCCCCTTTGCTCAGACCTGCCTGTTCTAGAATCACTAACAGCCCTTTGTGGTTGACAAGGTTGTTGATGGCATCTGAATTAATCCCTCCACCTATTAACTGCACCTTTACGTGGGTGGAGAAAAAGGTATAAGCATGCCACCTAGCCCAAGTTTAAGTTTATGACCTCGAATATCAACGCACCTGAAATTGCCAGTGATCCTGGGATACTTTCCCAGTAAATTTGCTTTTCCTTCCTCCAGAGAGGACTATCCTAGAGCTCCTGCTTTCTTCTTAAGCCTTCAAACTTCCTTTTTCCCCTCAGGTAAAGATCTCACTTCTTACACCTTAGAGGAGCTAGAAACAATCAGAGCAAAGCTGCAATCTGTAATCTTTTCTCCCCAAATCTCTCATATACATAGAAGTTCTACTGTTCCTCCTATTTCCACCAAGTGAACTATTCCTATTTCTACCTGAAGACAACCCCTCACCTGTGCTCAAGATTCTTTGGTCATCCCATTTTGTTTCCCCCACTCGGGATTTTGTTCCTGCCTTTATTCATCTCTTTGTTTCTTCTCTATTCATAGCTGCCCCTTTCCTGGAGAACCACCCTCTGCACAGGGACTTTGCAAGCTGACATCCTTTACTGTCTCCCCACCTCCCACCCCTGCCCAGAAAATAGGAACAAGCTATATCGATTGAACAAAGGTGTCACCAAACTGTCCCAGAAAGTTCCCAGTGTTCTCCACCTGTAGATCTTACCCCATCTCTCCCTCATACAATAAATGCACTCAACAAAGATTTTGTTAAACACCTAGGAAGTAGCAGGTCCTGTTCTGGGTGCCAGGGATATGACTTATGAATTACACAGCAGAGGCCAAAGTCCCTGTCCCTACGAAGCTGTATCCCAGTAGGAAGATTAAGGTGGGAGGAGGAGTGACCTGGAGAGAAATAGGGCAGGGAAAGGGGCAGTGGAGGAGTGCTAGGGGCCAATCAGGGTTTGAAATGGCATCTGTCCCACTGAGTGCTCACCCCATTTGTCATGCTTCTGTTGCCTGCCCTTATGGGACAGCACACACTCCTCGGTCTCCTCCCTCATTTGCTGGCTTCTCCTCTTTTTCCTGACCCCCCAGTCCTGCAGGGCCTGGGTCCCTCCTCCCCTCCCTGTTCTATCTGTGCTTTCTCTGTGGGCTCTTGTCCAGTCAAGGGCTTCAGTGTCATCTGAATCCTGATGTTTCCATCCTCCACCCTTTCCTGAAGCCCAGACCCAAAGACCCAATGACCCACTATGACCATCTCCACTGGAAGTCAACTGGTTGTCTTAAGTTAACATGTTCACAACAGAACTCTCGATTTCAGACTAACCCAATATATACCCAGGCTCACACACACACACTGTTCCTCTTCTGGTCTTCTTCATTTTAATAAATGATGTCACCATCTAACCAGCTGCTCAGGCTAAAACTCTGGTAATCAGCATTGATTCTGCTTTTCCTTAGCCCCTGCCACACACTCAATTCTACAGAATATGCTATCTTAACCAGCCCTCTAAAACATAGTCTGACCCATTTTGTGTCACCCCCACATCAACATTACAGTAGCCTCTCCTTAACTGTGGGGGATACACTCGAAGCTCCCCAGTGGATGCCTGAAACCATGGATAGTCCCAAACTATATATACTATGTTTCTTCCTCTATACACACACTTAGGATAAAGTTCAATTCATAAATTATGCATAGTAAGAGATTAACAATGATAACTAATCATAAAATAAGTATACTGTAGTAAAAGTTATGTGAAATGTGGCCTCTCTCAAATATCTTACTGTACTGTGCCGCCCTTCTTGTGATGACATGAGATGATGACACACCTACGCCATGCAGTGAAGTAAGGGAGATGACATGGGCCCTGTGATGTAGCCTTAGGCTATTACTGACCTTCCAACAGCATGTCAGAAGAGGATCTTTGCTTCTGGATGGCGATTGATCCCAGGGAACTGAAACTGTGGAAAGCAAACCCACACATCGGGGGACTACTGTATCTCCCACTTGGACTGGCAGAGCATGGCCATTGGTCCTTTCAATTTCATTCTCTAAAAACCAGCCAGAATGACCCTTTAAACATGTGCATCAGATTGTGAAATTGCTTTGCTGAAAATGCTCCAGTGGACTCCCAGTACACTGCAGTAGAGCCTGAACACCTTCTTTCGACGGCATCATCTTCTTGCAGTGGCCCTGCCTCCTCTTTGGACTTCATTCCCCTACCATGTGCCTCCCCACTCCCCATGTTGCCATACAAGAGTGGTTCCCAGATAGGACGGATCTCCCTCCCCATTCTCTACCTCGAACATTCTTCCTCTGGATATTTTACTGTCAGCTCCTTTTATCTGCCTGAAAGTTACCTCCTCAGATGGGCCCCCACGGACCACTCAGCAGCTGCTGTCACTCCTGACTCCCAGCCGCTCTGTGTCCCCTTCCTTCATATTCTTCACAGCACTTGCTGCTGTCTGAGGTGTGTGGTTGGTGTCTCATTTCTGTTTGCTGTCTGTGACTCTCACCAGAAGGTAAACTCTATGAGGGCAGGCAGGTTGTTTGGTTGGACTGTGCGTGTGTAAGCGGGCAGCTGGGAGGTCAGGCTGCCTGAGTCTGGCTTCCAGCCGCACCACTTACTAACTGTGTGGTCTTGGGCAGATTTCTTCACCTGCCTGTGCCTCAGGGAGCTCATCTGTAAAACGAGGGTAATGATAATAGTGCCTACCTTGCAGGGATGTTGTGAGAGATGATAAATAAATAGAGAACATGTGGAATAGAGCTTCATGGGGATTTTTACTCAATAAATATTAGTGGAATACATAAATCTTAAATCTAATGATTCCCTTGCAGATAAAGATCTAAAAAAAGAGGCAAACACTCCTTTCTGCACAGGCACCTGCTGTCCATGCTAGTGAAACATGTAACCTGTCCAAAGAAGGAAAATGGACGTGTGGGGTCCTCTCTCAGTGTGAGTCTACATAGTTGGTAGTTTGTGGGCACTGCAGTCAGTTTGGAATCCCAAGCGATCAGCCTGTACCAGGAAAGAGCAAGCACATTAGTCCCCACATCCTAGGACCCAGGATGGTGCTCCTTTGGGAGCATGGCAGTGTTGGGAGTGCAGCAGAGCACCTACAGGCTTTCTAGAGAATTCCACTGCATCTACCCCTTCCAGTGACACATAGCACTTCTCAACTGTCCCGTGATTAGTGCCAGAGCACACATCACCCAGGGGTTTCATTTGCAGTAAGGTAGCTTCTCCAGGAGGTAAAATGATTCACAAAATATTAAAAGAGAAACAAATTAATGGAAATATGTATACAGCTGACCTACAGGTACACATCAAAAGCACAGGATACTCTCGGAGCATATTAATGAAGGTAGAGAGGAACTTAATCTGGATTGGGGTCTCAGGAGATGTTTTTCCCCAGATGCAAAAGAAGCTTAGCATATTAAAAAAAAAATTAGAAAAGGCCAGTTTGGTTAGAGAATTGTGAGCAGGAGGGAAGTCGGTGAGACGAGGACGAGTTAGAGATTTTTGCACTTTTTTCCTCAAGAAGAAAGGAAAGCCAATTTAGAGATTAAAAGAAGAAAATTAGATGATCCAACTTGGGTTTGACCAAGGTTATTCTGGCAAGGTGTAGAGAATGGATTGGAAAGAACAGAAGTGTTGGGCGGGAAGACCTTTAGGAGGCAGGTGAAGAGATCCAGGTAAAAGATTAGAATGTCTTGGACGGGGGTGGTGACAACAGAGGTGAAGGGGACTGAGCAGGTGTAAGCAAGGTCCTTGAGTTGTTTCAGTGCCATCTGAACGTTGAGGAATCATTAACATTAAACCCATTTTAAAGATAAGGCTGAGGAGGATCAGAGTAGGTGAGTACCCAGGTTACCGGGCTGTTATTTGACAAGATCATATTCAAGACCATGTATAGAGACTCCAAGAATGTTTTCTTTGTCTTCCACATTATTCACTCCAAAAAAAAAAAAAAATGTATATATATATATATATATATATATATAACTATCAAATCCATGCTTCTCTGAAATTACGGACACCTGCTTAGTGGACATAATGTCCTCCAGTGCTACATGAGCTGTGATAATCATTTTTGCTTTATTGTTTAGCTCCTCTGGACTCCCAAGTAAACTCCATGTGCTGGAATGGAATGTCCCAGGGACCACTTGGCCAAGTGACACTGCTCTGAGGAAGGCAGAGCCAGGATCGGCCTCCTGCTACTGCAGAGAGCACAGGTCACATCTCCCGCCTGGAACTGACACTGGCAAGACAATACCAGTTAGAAGTGCCCATGGCAGGAACCGGCATCCTCTTGCTTACCAGCAGGTGCCTCCAGAAGAGGGCAAGAGAGAACAGAGGAGATCAAATGAGGAGCTGAGCGAGTGGTCACCCCCTCCTGGCAGCTCTGGCCTGGGCTTCCTAGCCAGCCCTCTTCAACAGAGCTCCTTTTCAGGCCCCAGCTCAGCCCTACTGCAGAATGGGAATGAGCTGCTCATGTATATGCAAATGCCAAGATGGAAAGGCAAGCTGGGAGAATTAGCATTTTTAATGAAACAAGACCACAGGGAAAGAGCAGTAGTAATGAGCAATAACTTTCTGTGACTTGTGTTTTTTTTTTTTGAGGAAAAAAAGGGGAAAGGTCCCGACCCCAGAACAGACCTCAGAGTCATCTGCAGGACTCAGAGGAATCTTATAATAATCTTACTAGAAATAATAACAGAATCAATAAAACAACAATACAAAATAATTAATATCATTTCACTGCTCATAAGCTTTCAGTAAGTATAGTTACGTGCCAAGGACCGTGTACACCAGCCTTCCCAACCACCCCACTAGTGGGGAGTATGGTTATCTCTATTTTAGGGAATGAGGAGACTCATTCTGTCACATCACCAGGATAGGGCAGAGCCAGGATTTGAACTCAGGTCTGTCTGACCACAGAGCCCTTCCCAGTCAAAGCTACCTCATTCCACAAGTAGTTGTTAACATGGTTGCACCATCCACAACACCAAGCACCACCACACAAAGCTCAGGAAGGGCCTGTTGGCAGCAATGATGTCCAAACTGGGGGGATGGGAGACAGAGGCCCCGCTCCACAGGGGTTGGTGTGGAATGGAGACAAAACAGGCGGCTCTCCTCTGAGAGGAGTTTCTCCTGCTAAACCTGAACAGCCTTGCTGTGAAGCAAAGCCCAATCCCTGAGCTATCGATCACTGGCTGGAGAGAATTCAGTAACAGCAAATCCCATCTGTGTTCAGGAGGAGCCAGGAGAGAGAGGTGTGAGATGTGACTGCCCCGTTAGGTTTCCTGGGTTCTGCTGTCTGGGGAGGGCAATGCAGAGACCCTCCGTTCCAGCTCTGACATTGCTGTCATAATTCCTATTATCTATGTATTATCTATGCTAATGCTGTTAATATCACTTGGTTTTCACTTCCAGGATAGGAGAGGTGGTAGATGTGCCTGCTGTCAGGCAGGGCGGCCACACACCAATTTGGGATTCATGTCAGGCACTAACAGTTTTATTGAATGGATTATTGAACTGGAACAAGCTGAATGCTCCTGAGGAAGCTGATGAAGATCCTGAGTCTGGGTGACTCCCCCAGCGAAGGGGGCTTTACTCATCTTCACCCATTCAGCATTCTGTTCCCAAAGGTTTCTTGGGGTTCCTCCAGGTGAGTGATGAAGGGCGCAGGCTGTGTCTGTGACCCACACCCCAGTGCCCCTTGTCCTTGGTTGTGCCTGCCTTTGACCTGCCTGAGTTTCGTTCCCCTGCTTTGTTTGCAGGCAGAGAGGCTGCTGCCCGCTGTCTTTAGGTAGGTCCTTCTCAAACTGAACACAACTGCCCAGAGAGCAAGGAGGATTTTGCTGAAATGCAGCAGACATGACAGGAGCACAGCTGCAGAGTCCCTAGGAAGTCTCCCCTTTAGCAGTCAGAGGCTGGACCCCAGCTGGTTGCCAGCAGGACCTTGAGAGGACCATTCTTTGGGGCAAGGGAGTGTGAAAGCCATTGCCTAGGTTATTCCCAGCTACGAACCCTCAATCTCAGAACAGGAAAGGACCCAAGAGTGCCCCCTCCTCCCTAGCCCTAAGGTGTGGAGGGTGGACACACATGTGGGTGGGGGACTTCCCTGAGAGAATCTCAGTCTCTAGTCAAGGGAAGGGAGCGATCTGCTTCATTCAGAACATTTGGTCAAAGACCACTCACTTCCATCCACATAAGTCCTCAGTCCTAAGGAGCTCAGTTTTGAACTCAACCAAACTCTCTTATTTGCCTCTTCCCGGAGTTGGAAGACCATTCAGCATTTTTTTTTTTTTAAAGATTGTACCTATTTATTTGAGAAAGAGTGAGAGAATGAGAGAGAGAGAGAGCACATGCACAGAAGCAGGGGTGGTGGAAGGGGCAGAAGGAGAGGGAGAAGCAGATTCCCTGCTGAATGCAGAGCCTGAGATAGGGCTCAATCCCAGGACCCTGAAACCATGACCTGAGCCAAAGTAAGACACTTAACCAACTGAGCCACCCAGGCGCCCCAGGCTTTTCAGACTTCTTGCAATCAGTTTTCAAATTCTTAGCATCGGTTTTGATAAACTGACCTAACTCTCCTCCCAGCCCCCATTGCTGGCCTTTGCTAACAAAATCATCCCACCAGTGAAGTGGAATGCGTCATTTTGCACATGGGGTACTGAAGCATTCTGCTCCTGTATAGGTGGTCTTGGAGTAAGAATACCAAAGGTTCTCTAACCTGGGGACTTTGCTGAGCCGGAGGGGAGGAAAGCAGCTCCCACAATGGGAATAGGCATGGTAGCTGGGATGTCAGCCATGGTAGGGACAAGGAGGGGGGGAGCCCTGTCACTCCTGGGCGCACTACCCCCCAACACAGCCTCGTTTCTATGCCAGATGCTTCTGGGTGCCCCCCCTCCCGGGCTGCAGTCATGATGCCAGCATCCAGGAGAAGGGAAGCAGAGAAACCTCTGCTGTGTGGGAGGATGTTCAAGAGAAACCTGTGGGAGAGAAAGTTTGCTGGGCTGAGAGCAGGAGGCCAGGAATCGGACCAATGCACAAGCAGTGGTGAAGCCGGGGCCACAGGCCGTGGGCTCCTCCCCCCAATCAGTGTGATTGCAATCAGCCCAAGAGCCTAAATGCATTCAACAGAGCAGGTGAAAACATGCCATCTGCAAACTGCATGTCAAAAACCGCAAACCAGGACAACACAAACAACAGGAAGGGGAGTATGGGGAAGAAAAACAACCCACAGCAGGCTTCTCCTAGCCTTCACCTGGTGACCAGACAGGAGATAAGGAACTATGTGTGGAGGGCCACAGACGCCCCCCAAACCCCGAACGGGTGTGCATGGGATGCCAGGGCCAGGGAGCTCAGAGTCAGCCGACATCAGCCCTTCAATCAGTCTGTTTTACTAGTAATTTCCCCTCATGTTTTTTAATTTAATTCTCAGCTTCCTTCAAATACCAGTCAATGAACCGTCCAAATTTCCTCCAAATACCCTTGAAAATGTTGAATTATGCAATTAAGGATGGTGTAATACAATAATATGAGAAGAAATGTTGTCATACATATTTTAATGAAATACACAGGCTTGGGAGGGATTGAGGGAGAGAGGAAGAGATTTCCCAGAGCTGCCTCTCGCCCCCCTTCGGGTGACAGCTCCATCTTCTTTGTTATTAAAATCCTGCCATCAAGGTAAACCCCAAAATGAACATTCAATGTCAACAGACACCTTAGGGGTAGCTGCACCCTCCCAGGTTAAATCAGGGTTTGCAAATATTGAGAGGTAGGTCAATCACTAATGGACTATCCCTCCCATGTATTCATGCATAATTTACTCATTCGTTCATTCAAAAATATTTATGAAACTCTGTTACCTCCTGTCTTTGCACAAGTGACCACATTTTGACTGGGGCTGTCCCAGTTTTTGCACTCAAAATCCAGTGACTCAGAAAATCCCTTAGTTCCAGACAAACATGGATGATGGGTCGCCTAACATGCAGTTGTATTTGCTTGACTAACTGAACCATATTCCTAGACATCAGCTGACCTTCCCTGGGAAGTTCCTGACGTGATGCCAAAATGAATGTCATTATTTCATGGCACCATTAGTCACCCTATCATCCTATATTGTGTATCATCACACTTCCCTTCCACACACTCCCCACCATACACACACGCACACACTCACACTCACACTCACACACAGCTCCCATGGTTCCTTGGGGCCAACATCATGTCATCTTTATCATTGGATTCCTAACATCTCACTCTGGTCAGACACGTTGTAGGCACTCAACTACTTATTAAATCACTGGAAATAATAATAGAAATAATATTAATAGCATGATTTATTCAACAGTGTTATGTGCCTGACACATGAGAACAAACCTTAAGTGACATACAGTGTTTTGAATGGTGGAGAGGGGGAGAAGCACAGTCAAGAAAGGGAGAATGTGTATGTGTTGCTTACAATACTTGATAAAAACTAGGTAGATAGAACTTGTTGAATGACAGGCCTTAACAGGTACAAGAATAAAAGGTATTTGAGGAGAAATTGCTATAAATTTGGTAAGAAGAGAGTTGAAATAAGAAGCTCCAGATGGGGGGGAAAATGGAATGGATATCTAGGTTTGGCCCAATCATGGATGCTGTGAGTATGAAAATTGGTTGCTCAGTCTTGATAGGTAGAGTCTCAATATTGGTTTCTGGACAAAGAAACGGGAAGATTCAGCATAGGAAAAGATTCTAGTGTTTGTGTTCTTTTAAACCTGGGTTTCATTTTGATTTGCCACTTGGAAAAGTCTGTTAATATGTTAGCTCCACTCTCATCTGTGAAATGGGGACTGACATTTGACTGACACAGTGACTTTGGATCAGAACAATTTCTGTGGACTCCTCAATATAGCAAGCAGTGAACAATGGGAGCCACCACTATCAATACCACCACCATCAAAACCATCACCACCATCACTACCGTTACCACCACCATCACCACCATCAATACTCTTAGCACCACCACCATCATTACCACCACCATCACCACCACCACTATCACCACCACCACCACCACCACCATCACCGCCATCACCACGGTCACCACCACCGCTACCTTCACCACCACCACCACCATCACCATCATCATCACCACCAACACCATTACCACCACCATCATCACCGTTACCACCACCATCACCAACATTATCATCAACACCATCATCATTACCACTACAGAACTTAAGGAAAATTAACCTAATGTGCTATGGGTGATAGAGAATGCTTGCACTTTTAAGTGGCCACCCACAAAACTATGAACTAGGTCAACGTCTAGGTCAACTATAAACAAAAAGCATTTAGTAAGCAAGGCTCTTTTCCCCATGGATCCCTGGGCCATTTTTAATATGGTTTATTATATTATCCTTCTATTTATAGTAATTGAAAGACTCAGTAGACTCAATATTAATTTTCTACATCACTTATCTATTTTGTCACAAATAGTTTTAAGTTGTTGCTTTTTTTTTTGTTGCTGTTTTCTTCTCCTTCCTTTACACATGTTTCTTACTCCCAGACTAGAGGGCAATTTGCAACTAAAGAACACACTTGGATTTCTTCAGTTTATTCACTCAGTGTTAAGAACAGATCTTTGCATGTACTCAAGCCAAAATTATGTCCATATCATGGTACTCCAAGCCCCCACCCGCTGACCCCAATTTTTTTTTCAATTTGATATCCATCCATGCTATGCTCCTGCCACATTAGTCTACATAGTTTCCTAAGCCCACCATGCACTTCCAAGTCCTGGGTATTGACTCTGTCTTATGTTCCCCTAGCATGAGAAGAGCTAAGTTGTGTTTGGGTTTCTACAGGCAGACTGGAAATACTACCATTTGTGGATGGGTGACACTGTGAACACTGCTTGTGAATTGTCGGATACCCAGGGTTCAAGTGCTTCATCTCTGACCCACACTGGGATAATAATAATAATACTTTTTCTAAAGTTGTAGAAATTATTGTGTTAGCACTATACATAAAGATGTTTTAGGAACTGAAAAGTACTATTGCTGAAATGTATTAATCCATAGTGTGATATAATGAAAAGCCTACAAGAGTTGGCTTTCAGTTCCAATACCACCACTTACTAGTTATGTGATCATGAACAAGTCACTTTGCAACTTTAGATTTCAATTAATCACCCATAAAATGAGAGTAGCA
Organism: Mellivora capensis; assembly: GCA_004024625.1. Classification (NCBI taxonomy): domain Eukaryota; kingdom Metazoa; phylum Chordata; class Mammalia; order Carnivora; family Mustelidae; genus Mellivora; species Mellivora capensis. Next base: position 299,128 of record PISX010000196.1, read on the forward strand.
GCAACTGTCCTGCCAACTTTCCAGGGCTATTAGGATTGCAAGTGAGATGCTCTCTGTAAAACTGCTTGATCAACTGCAAAGGGTTAGACCAATGCAAGGCAGGGTCGGAGCTGCTAAGGAAGCAGCCCCTGTTGTAGCTGGACTCACTGGAGCCCCGGTTCCTGTACACAGAGATAGCATGTCCTAGGGAAGATTCCTGCCCCTCTCTGGGCCTGCTTTTCCATTTTACAAAATGGACAGTGTACTGGAAGCTATTTTGTTGTTAGGGGCATCAAATGGATTAATGCATACAGAGTGCTCAAAGCAATGCCTGAACAATAATTAAATAAGTGAGTTCTAATATTGTTGTTGGTGTTATTAGCAGTGTTCTTCTCCCTGAGCCTCAGACCTTGATCAAGTTTGAGGGTGTCCTGTGGCCAAAAGTTACTGCTCCCATCTCTGTCTCAGCAACTACCAGGTAAGGCTACTTTCTTCTTTGCTTTTCTCATCCCTCATCTTGTCTTAACTTGCTTTGTATACTCTGGCCCTCCACCCCTTCCCCCAGGAATACAAACCAGATAAGTCATTTTACAGTGAGCATGATTTTTCCATGCTGAGAGATAGCACCAACTCCAGGATTTTATTAGTTAATATCCTGTCATTGCCTTTGAGAATCAAGACTCTGATCTAGGTACAGACATGGCCCAGATTCAATGGGGCCTGAATCTTATCTCATACAGTTTTGAAACTCTTCAAGAAAAACAATTACAAATATAAAAATAGGTTTGGATGTGTTTGTTTAAAGTGAGAAATCATAAGTTATAAATTTTAAAAAACTGAAAAGCACCCATATGCATCAGAAACTCTAGAAAAATAATATACAGATATTAAATACTCCTGAATACACTTCAGTAAAAATTTTTCCTATGTTTTAGTTTTATGCTTTTTTATCACTTTTTCACAGGAAGCAATTATATATTTTCTATAGAAAAAACAGAAAAATAATTCAATATGTCATCTAAGATGGTTGATTTTTTAAAATGACAGAAATAGTTTCTTTCAGCTTCCTGAGTCATGACTGGTCACGTCATGAAAATTTTTAGGATTTTGGCCAAATCTGGGAAAACATCTATCAAGTTTCTTTTATTTATGTGCTATGATATTTGGAAGAATTATTCACAGACTAACTAGGTTTTGGTTCCTTACCATTGTTCTTCCATTCCCCACATATTTCAAATGTGATGCCCCAGGGGACCCATTCATGTCACAATATAACTTCTGGGTAACACTGGGTGTCTCATGGTAGGCAATGGAAACTTTCTGGAAGCCATCTCTACATTGGAAAACCTAGCAAGGATTTAATATGCAAGGAAGTGACTTACGAAGTGCATGAAATACATCTGACTAAACACAAACTCAGCGTATCCCCAACTTAAATCCCACTTAGCTGGATCCCCAGAATGCTTGCAATCATTCAAACACCATCTGACACGGGGAAGTGTGGCAAACATTATGTCAGATTATAAGCAACAGAAGTCCTGATTGGTTACAGTTAAAATGTCTTATTTTTCTATTGTTTATGTCATATAGTTGATCTGGTAACTATTTTTTTAGTGTCTCTTTTAGGGCCTTGGAAGAAACCAGTACAAGCCTGTTTCTGTTATGTACTGTTGTATAACAGACTGTCCCCTGTCTGTTATTCAACAACCATCCCCACACAATGGTGTGAGGTCTTTTTCTTAGATGTTCTAGTTCCAGAAGAGCGTCCTGCTGAATGCTGCTATGGGAATAATGCCAACCATTTCTCCAGGTGGCAAAGGCCTCCCAAAGTAGAGACCTTGGAGAAAAGATCAAGTCAAGACCATCTCTAGAAGATTTAAGGCAATGCCCCAAACACTCTGAGAAAGACCAGAGGGTTCCCAGGAACCGTAACAGTGCTGTCCCACAGCAGTGTCTTATTCCCAATGTAGAAAGACTTCAATCTCAGAAAGAATTGTACTGGGCCATGGGACATGGAGTAAATCCCTGTGAGATTGCTAGATAGCATGATATTTTAAAGAGCTTTGTCCTGAAGAGAGACAACTGCCAGACTGGATACATGAATAGGGAAGTGCAAAGTGAAAAGAGGTAGAGCTCCAAACTTCTGTGAGAAGAAAGCAGGTTGAGAAAGTTGTTCAGCTAAAAACTTGGGCTATTTCTTATGAAAAAGAAAAAATGAACCAGAAGGCAGAGTCTATAAGTGGTTCTAAAAGCAGTGTGTTTGAAAATCCTCACAGAGGAAGAATTTGGCTCTAATAAAATTAAATAAAATAAGACAAAATAATAATGATAAATAAATAAAGTGTCCACCCCCATTCCCGGGGAAGGGTGAATAGCCAGAAAATCCTCCTTAGATTTTAGAATTGCTATGGACCAGTAACTGTTATGTGCTTCTTGTTCATCTCCTTTTTGAGCAGGAGCCTTTATTGTAATCATTCCTATATTAGTGCTATGTTACAACTACTTGTTGAATATGGGGAGATTTGACTTGTATTTTTCAGCTCACAATTCTTTAGCTCAAGAGATGCCCAAACCAATGACCCTCATGCACATCTCCACCTATTCATTATAGATCATGAAATACTAGACTAGAGGTTACTGCCATATTACAATGAAAATTTGGGGTGTTTTGGCGGGGTGAATATATTTTCCACACAAAAACAATAAGAATTGTTATAGTGTGGAAGCAGACGGTGCTGGACTGTATGAAAAGAGATACCTAACAATTCTTCCCAGCCTGTATGTGCATGTTGCTCTTTCCATCATAAGATAGAATCTATATTCCATCTTCTTGAATCTGGGCCAGGCTGCAACTTTCTTTGACCAATAAATTGAGGCAGAGGGAATGCTCTGTCAGGTCCTAACTTGGGTCTTATAAAGCCTTATTTGCCTCAGTTTCTTATTTGCCCTTCTGGAAGTCAGCTGCCATCTAAGAAAGTTCAGCCTGGACTACTGAATGATGATAGACTGTGTGCAGGAGAGACCACATTCAGGAGAACCAAGGAGCCAAGGAGCCTAGACATGTAAGTAGAGCTGTCTTGTATGTTTCAGACCCAAGTGAGCTCTCAGCTGAATGCAGATGCACGAGTGACTTCCACCATGGGAATCAGAGAAAAACTCCTAGCCAACTCACAGAAACATGACAAATAACAAGTCATTTCTATTGTAGGCCATCGAGCTCCTATGTAGTCTGTTGTGTAGCAAGACCTAATGGAAATTGACCTCAAAGCTTAAACTTCATCAGCTTCATGGAAATTCTACCTTTGGGTATGGAGCGTGGGCAAGAAGACAGTGACTCTTCTACATGCCAACCATATGATGAAGAACCCTGTGCTGGCTTTCTGGGCTGGTGACTCCATGGTCCAACCCCTGATAGACCATTCCCTATACTTCTCTGCTCTTCTCTATGTCAAAGAATGCTGACCACACTGACACCATCCCTTTCTTCTTTGTTACCTGGCTCCAGTTCAGTTTGGCAAATGCCTACAAAGAAAGTAGCCTTATCTCCTGTCCCCTCTACACTTCAATGCTGATATAATGGCAGTGGCTAAGCTTTCTAAGCCACTGATCCAAAAAAACAGACACTCTTCTATGGATCCAACGTTCACTTGCCTCCATTACATCATCTCTTCCCCTGTTCCCTTTAGGAATAGAGGTGGTAATAGCTTCCCTTCATTGTGAACCACTAGGTGCCTCAACATTCCCACTGAATTTCCCTCACTCTGTCTACAAACTCTGTAAATTATCTCTTCACTGCCATGTCTTCATTTGAACCAAGTGGAATTCTGTTTTCTGCTATTAACTTGACTCTTCCATCAGTCCCCAAATTCTGAATCCTAAGCAGCTGAAAGAAAAATGAATATGGAATATAAAGTCATGGAGACCAGATTTCAGTATTAGGCATGTAATTTCTTAGCCCAGTGACATTGAACTAATCAATTAACTTATCTGAGTCATAATTTCTTCAGCTGAAACTAGAAATACTAATAACCTAATTTACAGGTTTATGTCTGAGACACCCAGCATTCACCAAGCCCTTAGTGCTGAATATGGAATCTATTAGGCACTCTATTTAAATACAAGAGAGTACTGATGTATTTAATACTGAGTTAGAGGTCTTTGTCCCTTTCAGATTTCAGCAAGTATCAGGACATAAAAACTATAACAAGAGTTTAAAATAGTGAATCATGAGTCTTGGATCCATATTAGCCAGACCACCATTATCACAGGTTTACAATGGCCACAGGAATAGCAGTACAGGATTTAGGACAGGATGTCAGATCGGCCTTCCTGGTCATGAACTATGATCAGACAATAGGAGAACCATTGGGCACTCTGCTAAGGATTCATATAGATGAACAAGTATTTGTGTGCATTCTACTGAATGAGGAACCAGTGGCATTAAGAACAAATAAGATAGTATGTTATTGAAAGATCTGTTATTTGTGACCAGAGAGACTTTCCAGCTGTTTCTGTGCACTATGCTTTGTTTATGGACCATCCAGTACTGGCATCCCATTTGTGTGCTCTCTGAGAGGGACAAAAAGAGAAGAACTCTTTGACTCACCAATTTTGAGCAAGGCTAAATGAGAATCAAGGAAGAAAAGAGAAGTTGGAACAGAATATGTAGAAGAAGGAAAAGAAGAAAAAAGAAGAGGTTCACAGTTAGCCAGGGTTGATTGGGTTGGTTAACTTGACCTAATTCCTGACCAGCTAAATGCAACCTAGGAAATTCATTTCTGCCAGGCATGCAAGGGTTAATCAGAGGCAGAGCTGGGTGGCTGCAGGTCAGGGAGTGAACAGTCCCCACCAGAGAGCCTCCTCACTGTTGGGAAGAGAGATGTACTGGTGGTTGGCCTTGGGCACTTGAAGTGAAGGGGACTGAACTGAGTGATCAAGCAGGACTATGGTTTTCCTAGTGCAACTTGTGTCATGCATGTCATAGATGGCTCTTCTGCCTGGAATTGGGACTTCAGGTCTGTGCTGATAGCATGAATCAGCAAAGCCAAATCCACCCCCATTTCTACTCCTTGCACCGACTCACTGCCAAGTTCTGGAGGCAATAGAGTCCCATGTTTATCTTCCTTTCCAAACACCCACAGTAATGTTCCTATTATCATTATCATCATCATCAAACACTAAATCTTCACCAAGTGTCCTTCATTCTGTATTCTGTATAAAGGAACTAGTATTAACTCAGCCTTCAGTAAATGGCTGTTGTTCTGTTTGGTATTTAAATTGTATTATCTAAATGAAGGTTCACAACAATCTTGTCAGATGTTACCATCCCCATTTTACAGGAGATATAACATGCCCAAAGAAATAAAGTAATTTGTCCAAGGTCACATAGCTCATCATAGGCAAAGTGTTTATGCCTAGGATCTCCAAGAAATAGAGACCAACACCCTCCTCTCTCTCACAATCATTCTCTTGAGGCTACATTTAACCTTGGAGGTTGCTAGTCATTTATTAAGTTTCCATAATGTTGTGTGCACTGCAGGAGCATGGGGCCAGCATGGACAAGGCAAGTAAAAACCCACCTCAGCACTAGTACATGCACATGGAGATGAGTTTAAATTAGGTCCCAGGTTCCCATTTTGTATAGTTCCAGGGTAAGCTTATCTTCCATGGTATTAAAACTGTCTACAGGGGATACTGGATAAAACACTGACTAATCGCTAATTTACAGCTTATTCTCAACTGCAACACAAATCTTCACTCCTTTTAGGAATTAATGATCCTGCCACATGTCCTCAGAAATAGACATTCCTTGGTAGTCAAAGACTAAGGCTTAGCACTCTTTTGGGACTCTGAGAAGTTGCCATTCCTAATTTGTCCTTTCTGACCCCACTGGGAACATTCTTTTGGAGTTGCTGAAATTGGATGGGACAGGGTTCCCACCCCACACACAGGCATACAAAGTAATCACTACAAAATGGCTAACATGGCTCCTGGCACAGAAAGGTCTCGTACCAGTCCTTGTTGCCTTCCCTTGGGGCCAATCCCAAATTCTCCCTGCCCCACTGAACATGTTAGCCTTTATGCCTCCTTCCATCCTTCTTGTGTCAAGAGGACCATAGATTTAGATCTTAACAAGCACAAGTTAAATGCTTCTTGATGTCAGCCTGGGGGCCAGATGTCAGATATGTCAGAGCATCCCTAAAAGTTTTGGTTCCAAATGAGAATACAGGGGATGCATGGGTGGCTCTGTCATTAAGCATCTGCCTTTGGCTCAGGTCATGATCCCAGGGTCCTGGGATGGAGTCCCACATCGAGCTCCTTGCTCAGTGGGGAGCCTGCTTCTTCCTCTGCCTATTGTTCTCCCTGATTGTGCTCACTCTCTTATTTTCTCTCTCTCTCTCTCTGAAAAATAAATAAATAAATAAATAAATAAATAAATAAATAAATAGAATTCGGAAGGATGGAATCAACTCAGTTACTGAGCACTGGTGTGGTGACCAGCTCTACACTGGTTTCCTCACATGTAGTGTGAATCCTTCCAATAACTCTCTGAGGTAGGTCTGCTCCCCACTCCCCCAATTTAGAGCTATGAGATCCTAAGCTCTTTTTCAAAGGCAAGAAAGGTTTTGGTACAATTTTCCATTCAGATGTTTCTGATTCCAGTGCCCGCATTGCATTCTGTTTTTGATTATTGTGCTTCTGGCTTCTTTTTCATAATTGTGTTTTTGAATTCCCTGAGCTTGGCCCACTATCTGCAACACAGGAGATGCTTAGTAATTAAATGTTCATAGAATGGATGAGGAGCGAATGAATGAATACCCCACACATGCGTTTAAGACTAGATGCCCAGATTGGAAGAGCAGGAGGGTCTCGGTACCCGGGCTGAACTGACTCATTGTTCCCAGGAAGGGGGCAGCGTTGATGTAGACCGTGCACCTGCAATGACATGGTTTCTCTTCACCTATGTTCCCCACTTCAGATCTCCACCAGATTTCTTGACAGAAAACCAAGCATGTCTGCCGTAGATAAGAGCTGCGTCCTCCTAAGGCTAAAGTCTTGGACTTCTCGGATCTTAGCATGGCAAATTTAAAGCATAGGACCATTTCTCCTTCTTCTATACTTGCATTTGAAAAGAAAAATCAGTTCTTGGGTGTGTGCCAGTCTTGTGTCTTTTACTTGTATCCGTATAGTCTCACCTTTAAATTGAAAAATCTTCTTTTAGTCTCCTGTTCTTAAAAGAAAATACAAAATTTACCAATAAGAGGAATTCAGTAAAAAGATTTCTGGCATAAAGCAATTGCTATTTGTGTAAACGACGGGACACTTAACATAATGCAGGCAGAAAATTAGCCTGTAATCACTGCTTTCTTTTGGATCTGCTTTAGATGTATTTAAGCCCAAGAGACTTCCCTAGAGAGTGTGCCCCTGGGACTCGGTGCCTCCTCCTACTCATTACCTTTGGTTTTGTTGTCTGCGGCAAAGAAAATTAGGGCACCATGGCTATTGAGATGCTTGTGTTGAGCCAGTGAGATATTCAAACAGAAAAATGACAGCCATGATTTTGGATGATTTAATGGCTTGAATTACCTTTCAGGTTCATGGAGGAAATGCCAAGCCTGGCAGCACCATGAGGACATCTTCTCCTTGTCCCGTCTCTACCCAGTCCTTAATTGCCATGGGCAGAAGACAGGCTGTGGTTCCTCCACTGCCCTTTGTTGGGTCCAAATAAAAAAAGAGACAATTAAGTGAGGAGACCACCAGGCATCTGAGGCTATTATGCAGGATGAAATGGATCGGGAAGAGGAGCAGCTCTGTGTCTCTGCTGGTTTCCCTCACTCTCTCAACAAAGGGCTCACAGTAACTCTGTGCAGAGAATCACCCAAATGAGCAGGAAATGTGAAACCCAAGAGGAGACTCATAGTTTTCATTGAATTCCTGCCTCTTTTTAAGAACTGAATTTCTACTTTCAGCATCTCTCCTCCTTCTTCATCTTCCCTTTTATAAAAATTCAAACTTCTACCCTGGGTTGAGGTGCTTCTTAGGAAGGTTGTAACCCTGAATGAGTAAGTCTCTGTCTCGTGCTAGACCTCAGTTTTCACGTTTATGAAATGGGAAAGTAATATTGACTCCTGAGAGTTAAGGTGGAAATAAGAATGTATAAAGCTGCTGTGTAACCCTAGAGCCTTCTGTGGAGGTATGCTACTGTAGACAGTGTGGAACTTCTTGGTATTTGGTAATTCTTAACACACTCTGCTTTTTAAAATCCTTCAGGGAAGGTCGCACCACAAAATGTGTTTCTGACTCTCAGGTTAAGAATAAGGGGAAGCAAAGTCCCTGTCCCTGTTTGAACTTCTCTCAGAGCACCAACTCCAGCCTTCCGGTTAAACATGTGAACTTGGATAATCCCAGATCTGCACATAACTCAGTCTCAGGAGCATTTTCCATCCAAAGGAAAATACTCCAAAACCCAGACATAATTAAAACTAATACCAGTGTTTATTTGCATCCCTCAAAGAATACTAAAAGAGATCTGATTGATGACTATCAACCAGACTTCTTAAGATTCTTTCCCTTACTGCTCTACCTTTTCTCTCTCACACACACAACCCAGCTACCTTGAAGCTTCTCTCTTTTCATGCCCCATGCTCATCTTTCCCCCCAACAAATCACGCACATATGGAGTTAGACTTTTCTCCTTTGCTCTGTCTCTGCTTTTTTTCTTCTCTCCCCTGAGTTTATATCCTCATCTCCCCTATTCCAGTTCTGTCTCTGTCCATCCAGTGTCCCAAATTTGTATCACAAAAGCTTATCACATAAGATTAGCTCATAGCAGAGGTAGAATTCTCTTTAGGAGGGTAAAGGGAATAAAGGGAGAGGAGAAACAGAATGGAAAAAATAGCATTCTCTTTGGCAATCAAGTCAGGGAGGAAGATTCAGAAGATTCACGTGTTAATAATTCTTGTCACCGTCAAATATGACTGGGGACACATTCTGGAGTGGTTAAGGATTCCATTCCAGCCTACCCAGGAGTGTGTAGAAAATGGAATACCAGCACCAAACAGGTGAAAGCAAGAGGATGTCATGCTTTTGTCAGTCTGTTGGATGAAAATCTGAAGCAATTTTTGCCCATGAACATGCATCAAGTCTATGTCTTCGCTCTCATCAGCAGTGCTCAGCAGATGGCTGCTGTGTGTTGAGATCTGCTTCACACTATACCTGAATATTGTGATGGGGTGGGGTGGGGAGGATCGGGAGCTGGACAGAAGCTGTCAGAATGCATGACACATTGTCTGGGGGAGTGGCAACTCTCCATTTCCCTTGGTCCCAAGGCCAAAGGCCATGATCTTACAGCATATTAAAGGTAGCTCTAATGAGTAAGATATGAAAAGGGCCTTGACCATTAGTAGTCATTAATGCTCCCATTCCCAGGGCCATTAACCTCGGGTTCCTCGGCCCAATTCCAACTAGGTTAATTATATACCACCTTCTTGAATTCCTTCCTGCCCTGACAGCCGTAGGCAGCATAAGAAATGTTAGCGGCATCTATCTTCATTATCAACCTGAGGATGTTGCCTTCATTATTGACTCCCATATTTGGGCAATTTCATTGCAAGTAGGGGGAACTCACAGTGCTACTGAAGGAAATAGGTCTTCTCTGAATGCTGATGCTGAAAGAAGAGTTTACCTGTTCCTAAATGGTGTCCCAGAAAAGCAGATAAGACATCTCTTAGCTAAGAGGGGATTGTCTGGCTGTATTTCAAGAAAGGAGGCAGTACTGTTAACAATGCAGAGTTCATGATGATTGTAGACATGCCAAACTAACAAAAGGGGCCCCAATTGCTAGAAAGTCAAGGCTGTGTGACAGTCTAGGCTGAGGTCAGGTATTTGAGCCTATGGAGACAGGACCCTGTGATCACACAGATCCCTTGGCCATTTCTCACACTATGGAAAAATGACATAACACTTGGGAGCTTGAGAATCCAGCATTGTTCATATGCTTCAGCGCTGGTGTTGTGTGACAGTGATGTCACCACATCACTGGTCTCATAAGTCACTGCCCTCAGTGCTAACTTCTTCTACAGTTCTCCCTCTTCTATCACCCCACTCCTTCACCTGTCACATGCCTTACATATTTCCAACGTGGGATTAGTCCTAGGGCCCAGCTTCCCAAGCTCTTGCCCAGAAACCTGAGCACAACTGGAAATAAAAACCATGCAGTCATACAGACTGGAGTCACATGCATTTGTGGTCCCCAGGTGCAGAAGTTCTGTAAGGAAGATTCCAAATCCACTTACTGTCTTGGCCAGTTCTCTCTCCACTTCTCTTAAACTTCACTATCCTGCTAAATATTCACCCCAACCCAGCCCCATGCTCTCACAAGACAAACTTTTTCTAACCTCTTGATGAAGATTGAAGCCATCAGGGAAGCTCCACTTAGATTTTCACCCACTCTTCTTCATTATCAAATTCTTTGTATCAATGCCCAGCCCTACCCACTGTATTATTCTCTACCCAGGCATTGGCTTATATATAGCCTTGTGATGCAGCTAGTACCCTCCCCTCTTACACCTCACCATTCCCAATGTACTTCATTTGCACATTGCAATTAATTTGGGAACCCTCCCATACCCTTTTAGATTTCCAAAGGCCACAATATTTTTCAGCCCAAATCTTGCACTGACAGAATATATTATATCTGCGTTGAGGCAGGATATGAGTGAAAAGAAGCTTCAGAGGATGGAGATAAATGAGTTTCACAGCACTGAAGACATGGAGAGAGACCTGACTGCTCTCCCTGGCAGACCCCATTTCCCTCCTGTACCATCCTTCCCAGGGATGGCTGGGTGCCCTTTATGACTCCTTCCCCAGGGTTTCCATTTTGAAGGCTCACTGCTATTTCCCCCAATCTGCTCTATAGGAATCCCTTTTTTAGTACTGCTTTATTTTAAACCACTCCTATTTTAGAAACTGCTGGAGCTTAGAAACCAATTTCCATGCTTATTCTAAAGTATTTGTGGCATTTAGACAAGTTGTACACAAGCTCTATGTGAGTTTCATCAGGGGAGACCCAAACCCAGTTCGCTCAGAGGGAGGGCACAAGGGCGGGGTCTGCGTGATGTCTGCGTTTGGTGGAAGCTAGCATAAAATGGCAACTTTCCATGAGTAAAGGAAAGGTTACAGGAAACAAGTCACTTTTGGAAACAGATCGAATTTTCTTTCAACAGGGTAAGACACCATCATGACACACTGGTGCACCCTGTTGGACAACACCCTTAACAATCATTCCTGACAACCACCCCCCCATTCTTGTTCTCTGCCCCATTCCAGAGCCAAAACTAGGGGAGGAGAATGAAGCACTTGCCCAGTACAAAATTTAAGAGAGTGTCACTAGAAAATAGTAATCAAGATCAACAAAAATGTAATGTGATATTTCTAAAAACTCAAAATCATGTCAAAAACAAAATGAACAAGCTATCAATTTTTAAAATAAAGCCAGGATCAATGCATGACCATGTTGAGCCTCATTGGAGCCAGAGACAAAAGGAAAAAGTCAGTAATACTGATCTGTGTTTATTTAAAAATTTGATATTTTGTTAATCATGGGGTGGTTATTTAGCATTGATTTTGATGTTTTAAAATGTTGTAATGTTATTCATCTTTATTGCTGAGTTTTGCTGCTCTCTTAAATTCTGTCCTGAGGTGACTGCCTCACTTGCTTCACCCCCCTCTGGGCCCTGCCTTGTTACCACACACAACTACTTATCCTGACCTTCACCTTTGCCTCCCGTTACCTTTAGAATCACCCACTGCCCTCCATACCTGCTGCCATAGGCCCAATTCTTTTCCCCCATCATCTCTTTCTTGCATGAGTATGATAGTCCTCTCTCTGGTCCACTAATTTCCAGAACTACCCCTGCCCAGACTGCTGAGTCTGTTTTTCCCAATGTTGAAGGACCATTCAGGGTTCCCTAGGGCCTATTAAGGAATTCAAGCCTGTAGCAGCCACAGACTCATTTCTCTTAGTTTGCCTTATAAAACCCTCTGCACCTTCATTTTTTACCATTTCCTGTTCCAGGCTCCTCAAAGAATCCATCAGCACTCATTTTAGCATCTAACATTTCCCTGAGCCACTCATACTCTCTCCACACATCTCACACTTTATACATGCTGTTCTCTCTTCCTTCTGTCTGGAAAACTTGCCCCTTGTGTAGACTTCTGTTAGAACACAGTTCCCATTGCAGTGTAATTGTCTGTTGGTACATCTGTCTCCTGCACCAGGCTCTAAAATGCTTCTCAAGGGCAGAGACACCGTCTCCAATTTATCTCTATATCAAAGACATATAGCAGGTGCTCAAAACAAGTTTGATGGTTATATAAATGAATTATGAATAACTGAGTAATTGAATCATCATGGTCAGAATGCTTATAAATAAGTTTCTATTAAGCTCTTGGTTTTGCAAGGTGGTGTGCAGGGCACTAGCAATCAGGGCTGGCCTTACCAGTGAGTGTTCTTGTGAACTCCACAAGCCCTGGAGCTATCTGGCCTCCACTTTTTATCCCTCCCACCCAACACATGCATGGAGAAGAGTAGATACTCAGTGAAAAGACGAACTGAACTAAAATGAAAGTAGTGGGTTATGTAGAGAAGCACTTTATGACTTTCAAAGGGTTGAGATGCCTATTTCAATTAAAAATCATTTCATTAGTAGAACTCACCATCTTTGAAATGCCCAAGAATAACCAAACAGGAAAGCCATTTCCAATGAAAGGAAACCCTCTGGGGTAAGTGGATTGAAGGTGGGTGGCATAAGACAAAAAAGAAAAGTCAGGTGCTTATATTATGTGGGCCCTGAGATGATGATTAAAGAGCTCTTTTGTGTATGTGTTGGACTGGGTAGGAAAAAGGATGGGGAGGGGTGGGCATGGGCAAAGTGTGGCACTTGTTTGAAGTGTTCTCTCTTAGACTCTCATAGTATAAAAGAGCTGTTTTCACTTGAGGGTCTTCAGGCTCTTGCCTCTCTTTTTTATTGTCTTGCTAAATCCTTTATTGAGGTAGCTATCTTAAAAAACTGGCCCAGAACACACATAAACCATTTGATCAAAAGTTATAAGCTTGTCCTCCCCCCACCCCACTGCTCTGGGACCTGTAAATAAGACTGATTAGAAAGCAAAGACTGGATGGAGCATGGTGCTATCTTTCTTTCCCCCTTCTAGATTTGTGCCAGATGGGGGCCCATCAAGTGGACAAGCAGGGAGGCATCCATTCCCAGCATGCGTATAGGGCCTGGGTACAGATTATCTGGGATCCTTCTGGTATTTGATTTTAAAACCTCAACTCTGTGACTCACTTGTTGTCTATTTTAATAACTCATCAAATTTAACACAAATTGATGTACAGTCCACAGGTTAGCCTGGTAAAGTGATCCTTAAGCTTTATGGGGAATATATTTTGTGTGAATTTCCCAGAACATGCCATGGGCAGAACATGCCATAGCCTGGAAAGCTAAACAGTAAATTGTTAACATAGATGCAGTTAATTTAAACTATCTTAGACCAACAAATAATAGGGCCATCCCTTCTTTCCTGCCCGCCTGCCTGCCTTCCTGCTTTCCTTCCTCCCACAAGTATTTATACTGAGTACTTACCATGTGGCAAGTAGATACTCACAGCACTGAGTAGATACTCACAGAATTATGCCCATATTGATCACCAATACAATCTCAGTGATATACCACTCTCTGGGTAGTAGATGCTCAACACAAGTTGTTGACTGTGTCTTTTCCTTCCTGCCTCTCTTCCTTTTCTTTCCAGCCTTTTGAGAGTAACATAATTTCTTCCTCATTCTATCTCCAACAACCTGTAGGGTGCTGACTTCATTATCTTTATCCTTTATTTCTAAAACTCAGATATACTTTGGCTTACCTCCACAAGATCCCATTAAACAAATAATCTGTCTCTGACAGATTTTTTTTAAGGAAATGAACATAGAGCTATGTGGTGATGATTCTGTATTATTCAGAAAATTCTTTTATCTTTTCTCTTTTTCAGTGACCTGGGTATTAACTTGAATCCTAACTTATGGCATCATCTACCTGATTCAGCAATATTAGTTCTGTGCTATGACTGCTTTATTTGACATACTCAGCTGTCTCTGTACAAACATCCCTCCTCCCATTGCAATTCTTTATCACTTGTCCCATTCCTCTAAGAGCTTCACTCTCAGCTAACTGCCATGACCCCCTTACGATAATATATGGAAAATGGGAACATTTAAGGGATTAACCTCTTCTCGCAGAAAAGCATAGAAGAATCTCCAAAAGTAAAAAGAAATAAACTAATAATGAAATAGCAGAAATGACCCAATAATAAAATAATTTTAAACAATGAAAGGTAATTAGTTATGAGATTTTTAGGGCCCCACCTTTCAAACCATGTGGGTAGACCCCTACCTATAAATGTGGGCTGGGCTGGCCACATTCATTCCCTCATGTCTACGAAGGACTGTGCTCAGTCAACTGAGCAAACATGAAAATCTAATGGAGACAAAGATGTGATGGAGGAGAGAGGAGTGCAGGCTGTTGTAGGCATAATTAGCACTCTGAACAGAGGACTAGACAATATTGGACATGGCTAAGCTAGCAGTGATTGCAAGTAGCATCATAATGATAGGGCATAAAGAGCAAGGGTAGGACCTGAGGTAGAGAAATGAGCTGATGTCACATAAATTAAACCTTTCTGTGTAGCGTAAGAAAGCTTAGTCTTTGTTGGATTGAAGAAGGGTATTGATAGAGTCAACTCAACATTTTGGAAACATTCTCTGGGAGAAGTCTGGAAGATATGTTTGGGAGTAAGGGATGGGCAGAGCAGAGATAAGAGTAATGAATAAGAGGCTATTGTAATAATCTAAGAATGGTACAGAGAGAAGCTAATCCAAGGTGCTGGCAGCAGAGATGACAAAAAGGGGATATCTTTGAAATGAAAATTTTGGTACTGGTGACTGTTTGTAAAGGGAACTCTGGAGAAAGATGAATATTGAAAAGTCTTGGTTTCTGGCTGGGCAACTGAGCAGATGGAGATGCTAACGAATCAAGAAAGAGAATTCATAAGAAAACAGAGTAAGAGATAAAGATGATGAGTTCAATGTTGGCGTGTGAAGCATATGGTGCCTGTGAGGCATCCAGGTGACTCTGTCCAGCACACAGCTGGATATATAGGTACAGAACTCATGGACCAGAGATAGACTTGGGAATTATTAATGCATAAGTGGAATTTTAAAACGTGAGTATAAATGAAATTGGCAAAGAGAACAGGTAGAGTAAGCAGTGAGCTAAAGGTAGAATCCAAAGAAAACAACCATTTATGGTGACAGAAAAGAAAAGCAGGTATCGTGGAAGCCAAAGAAGAAGTTTTGCAATGGGGGACATGGTTAGTTGTGTCAACTGTTACAAAGATGTGACACGTGAATATGTTCAGAGAAAGATCAGAGAAATTCTGAAAGTGCTTTGTAGTTTTTGTCATATAGGAGGTCATTATTTCTGACTTTAATGAAAGCAATTGCAGTGAAATAGTGGGGCTAGAGGCCAGATTACAGCTGATTGAGGAGTGAGTAAGAGGTAATAAGGTGAAGACAGCGGGGAGTGTGGATGACCATTTCAAGCAATCTGAATGGTAACGAAGGAGGCAATTATAAGAAGACATATGTTTAAAATTTATTGTTATTCTTATTTTTAAGGAAAACTTGATAGGTTGGGGAAAAAAGAGGTTGAGAAAAGGTGGTCAAAGGGAGGAAAGGTTAAAAATGCTGGAGAGAGAGAGGGAAGAGACAAATGGACCAGAGTTCCAGAGGGAATAGGAGTGAGCAGAATGGGTGGCAGAATTGGCAGATCAGCCCTTGGCAGAAAGAGGGCCACTTCATTCTCTGAAAAGAGAGGGAAGAAGCCAGTTGAAGCTATGCATGGTGGTTCAGCATCGAGAGCGGTTCTGTTTGGCATAAGCATGGAGTGAACGGGAAAGAAAGCTGAACACCGTCTATCACTGTGCTCAGATCACTGCCATGATCTATGAGAATGGCCACTCAATAATGTTACCTTCCATTTGCCCTGCCCTAACTCAGTTTTGCTTCCAAGTTCCTCAAAAACCTTACAGCTGGGAAATTCTAGTAATGTCTAATCTCTAGTTCTTCTGTTAGATTTAAACCCTGCCCCTCCCAGCCTCTTTGCTGAGAGACTAAAGGACATCTTTATCAGTGGTATCCCCAGGTACTGCAGAGAAAAATTGAACCCCTAGTAGGGAATGAGGAAAAAAATCGAGTGTTTAAAACACAGGTTTACCCACTGATTCACAACCCTTCCCTCCTCATCCAGGATCCATATATTCTGCTCCTGGTCTCCATTAGAAAGAATTCTTGGAGCAGTTGGCAAAGCATGGAGAATTTGTCTTTGGGGATGGAACTACGGGGCCACAGCCCAAGCACCCATGCCTGTCCTGACTTTGGCACTGGGTTGACTGTCTGCTCTCTGCTCTTGCACGCTAGCTGACCTAACTCAAAATAATCAGGGGTGAGATGCTCAAGGTATGGTGGTGATACATTTGGAAGCCCATTGTCTGGATGTAGATGTCTCATTAGATCAGTTAATATTTATAAAATGTTCTGAATGAAGCTAGGAAAGGTCTTTTACAATCCGTGTAAATGGTAGCTACTGTTGTTATTACATGTTACTGTTCCTCATCTTCCCTACAGGACACAAATCTGTTCTGTGCATACAGTCCAAATTCAGATATCATGCACAGTAATTAACCAATGCGATACCTAAGAAGCTTGACGAAAGTTTGAGGGGTGGCCGAACCCCTGGCATGTAGTGGAGTTAATATGGGATTTGGAGTCAGGCAGACATGGGTGTGAACTGAATATCTACCATTTATTAACTCTGTTTGCTTAGCCTCAGCTTCTTCATCTGTCAAATGGGTATGTTAAATACTACTGTAGACACTATCCTAAAGAGTGGTATTACATATATTCATTGCCAGATACCCATGAGTTAAAAAATAAAAAAGGTTCCTGTTTCTTAATTCTAGATGACATTGTTTGGATGTGACGGCACTTTGCTTGAGGCATCAACATCAGCTAACTTATATTTTCTGATGATGTGCTTTCTCCAAGACTCTTTCCCCTCTTTTATCAACCACTTCCCAATACACACACACACACACACACACACACACTCACACACATGCATTTATACTCACGTGCATGTGCGTGCATGCATACATACAATCCATCAATGTTAGGTTCCAAACAAGTTAAGTCTGTAAATCAGGGCAGCTGTTTTTGTTCATGAAATCAGTCTTTTTTCTATCCTGTGTTCCATTCATTTTTCAAACTCTGAGCTGATTTTCTTTGTCCCGGGTCTTCCCTAACCCTTCTGTAATAGTTTCCAGGGACATGAGTGATGTCCAAGAGCCCTTCCAGGGCTGGGCACTGACGCCAGTGGGGGATACCCAATGCAGTTAAACAAAGAGGGGCTGGCTTCCCCTATGTGTTACCCAATTAAATACCCACACAGTAACTCACTCAAGGGAATCCCGCTGATGTCAGCAGAAAAAAGAGACTCAATTACAGCCTCTGACTGGGCCAGCTTATTGTTATTTATAATACACAGTCTTCTGACTGGGAAGCAGGGAAGAGAGATATTCTGGGGTAAAGTGCTACCTGTTAATTGGAATATCTTAGTTTCAGGAAACTGGCTGGAATTCCCAGCCACTCCAAATGGGCAGTATATCCATGTTCCCAATAAAATCTCTGGCTAAGCAAATTTTGGTTCTCTACCTTTCTAGTCATTGATGAGAAGGGGGTCATTCCCAGGCTGCTGCCACTGAGCATATAGGATGGAAAGATAGGCACCAGGTAATCTGTATAAATCCCCATTATCCCAGTTTAGCAGATAGAACTCCCAAGAGCAACACCCTGATCTTTTGACACATGAACAAAGGAAGGTTAATGTGAAGGATCTTCAAGCATTTGCCTTTCAGGGTGGAATGAATTCACTGGTGTGCTTTTGTCTTGGCTAACCTACTTCAGTTAGGGAATCCTTAAGAAAGGCAAATTCATCTCAACATCTCAACCTGCCCTCCCCTAAACTTTTCTGGAATTCTCATACTCAATCCCTAAGTCTTGATACCCATATCATGTCATTATAGCCTTCTTTCCTCACTGCTACCCTGTCCCATGGGCAGATTTTGGTAGGGCTTCCTGGTATATATATTCTGCCTAAATCTCAGTAGCATAAGTAACCATTGCAGTTGGACAATTCATATAATTATGGTATAATGTGTATCTTTCCTCCATCTATGATCAATTCTGCATGGACAATTAATACCCTGGCATTTCCTAGTATGGTGCCTGCACAATGTATGCACTCCAAGAGTATTGGCTGAATAAGTGAATGAATTAACCCAGGAAAAACTTCTTTGGGAAGGCAAATAGTATGCATTGTATTTTGAGGAGTCCTAGGATTGTCTTGTACATTGCCACTCTTGTTGTATAGCCTGAGTCAACTGCCCTCCTCCCATCATTGTTTCAGAGCTGACAATACAATTGTTACAAGTAATGTTTCTGTTGGATTCAGTTTGGTCAATCTGATTTGATTTTTCAGGAATTCACTGAGCATTGGCTATGTTCTATGTTCCCAGCAGCATGCTAGGCTGTAGAGGATGTCAAGGTAGATGGCAGGTTTCCTGTTCTCCCTGAGCTGTGCTCTCCCAGGGGAGATGAAAGTCTGATGGAGGAGTCCCAGTATAACTCAGTAACAGGCTAGATGTCTAAATAACGCAGGCTGTGAGAGTCTGGAAATGTAAGAGTTAACAGGCATTGCTTTTCCTCTTCTGGCTCAACAAAAGCTCCAAGAACACTGGCTGCTTTTTCTTTTAAGTTCAAGGTCTCTGGCCTTTCCCTCTCCTTCAAGACCTTGTCTAACCTTGCTGCATGCAAATGACCGACCAGTTTCCTTTGGTGTTGTGACCCCGGGAACTCCCGCCTTCAAGCCAAGGGGAATAGATTGGCCTCCCCGGATGACAGCTCAGAAAGACTGGAGGAGCTTTTCAGGGCAGCTTGCACTGGTTCCCACTGGTCAGGCTTTGAACTTTCCGATCCTTCTTGTTGCTTTGGCTGATTTCACTTTTCTCCTCTCCCAGGGAATGGTGTGTTTTCAAGACAGTGGTAATGTGTGCCATCGTTGAGGGTCTAGTGGAGACAAGATTAATTGCTCTCCAGTCAGAAAAAGGAAAAGTGGTAAATTTTTATGTTTAGAAAAAGATGCGCTGGTGAAATACAGCCAGGAAGCCAGGACGCTTTGCCCAGTCTTTTATTTTGGAGGAGAGAATGCCTAATACAGTCAGACAAAAGCTCATTTTGTGAGGCACCTCCTTGCTTGGGCTTTAACTCAGAATCGCAAATCCCTCTGCCTTGCGGAAAACTGAGAAGCCTTGGAAGCCGGATATGTGGGCTGGCTTCCTGCTTTTCCACTCACTTTCTGACCTTGGGCTAATTGCTGAACAGGTCTTTAAAAGAGGGAAAGTAATCCCCGTCGTGCCCGGGCCGATGTGCAGTTCATACATTCGTATGAAATGAGATGTAGATGTGAGCAGGCGTTGCCCGTGTGGAAGAGATATTCATGTGCAAGCTGTTCATGCCGCTCCTACTTCCCAGTTTTCACCCTCCAATTTTGTTCTCATGGGCATAGCACCAGATATAGCTACAAAGCTTCAAGGAAGTGTAAACACAGACCTGATTCGTAGAATTTCCAAACCAAAGTAGACCTTAAAGGCAGCCACATCTCATGTTATAAATATGGACACACAGACAGAACCTGAGTAACGATAGTGACATGCACTAAGTGTTTACTATGCACGGAGCTCAGTTCTCATGCTTACTCCACATGCAGTAACTCATCTCATCGTCAGAACCATTCTCACGAGGGAGACAGTGTGATGATCACCTCCCTGGTAGAGAGGGAATCTAAGGTCCAGTCATCCCTCTCCCAGTTGTACTGTGGCCGTACTAGGATCTAAACCCCAAGCTCACTCTCCCCATTATTACAGTGAACGGCTGTGCGTAAACTGAGTTCCAGAGAGGTAGAGGGAACTCAGCAGTCAGGGATTTAAGTTGGTCCCCTGATTCGCAGCCCAGATGTCTGCCTGTCTGTGCAGTAATAAAAGGTAAGGCTTAGATCTAGGCTGGACACATGGTAGTGGGAATGTTGTTGGTCAAGTCACTAGCTGACCTGGGATTTGGTTTTCTCATTTATACAAAGGCGTCATAAAATAGAGTCTTCTTCACAGGTTGTTGTAAGAATTAAATGAGATCAGGGGCGCCTGGGTGGCTCAGTGGGTTAAAGCCTCTGCCTTCGGCTCAGGTCATGATCCCAGGGTCCTGGGATCGAGCCCCGCATGGGGCTTTCTGTTCAGCAGGGAGCCTGCTTCCTCCTCTCTCTCTCTCTGCCTGCCTCTCTGGCTACTTGTGATCTGTTAAATAAATAAAATCTTAAAAAAAAAAAAGAATTAAATGAGATCATATATGTAAAGCACTTAGAGAAGCCCCTGGATGTAGCAATTCAACAGGAAGTCGCCATTACTGTTACGGCATGCTGCTTTTTCAGGAAAGTTCATAGAGTAGAGATAAGGCAGCACTGTAGTGGGACCCAGAGGGACTGGCTGTGGGAAGAAGAAGATGGGGAGAGGATACACCGAAGCTTGTGTTCGCAACAGAGAGCAGCAGCCAGCCCTTCCAGGACAAAGATGAAAAAATAAAACCGAATGAAAAGGCTAGAGCCAAAGACAAGCTAAACCTTTATATCTGGTCTCTCACCGTGGTATTTCGTCCATTCCTCTGCCTTACATGGACAAGTAGCTGACTGGGGACAAGCACTGCCTCATTCTGCAGGTCCTGGCAGGGATGCCCTGAGCTCCCTGCCCCTCTCAGCCTCCCCATTGCATCCTGTGGCAGGTTCTGACAGCCATTTTGGCTGGTCCATCAGCTGCCAAAACCCACGTTTCCAGGCCAGGGTCGGAGCTGCTTGCTTGTTCCTCCCGAGGGAGCTCTGGAGATAGGCAAACTTTTGCAATTGCTTCTGCCTACTCAAATCTCTCTACCTCTGTTAACAACTCGACAGACATCTTGTCTGTATTTGATAAATAAGCTTCTCTATTCAGGGGAGTGAATTTGTAGCTATTATGATTCAAATGACATTGACATGATATTTTCTCTTTTTTCCCCTTGCTGTTGAATCAGGAAAAGAAAATCCACAGGAAAAAAAAAAAATCACAAAAACCCAAAGCAATTACTCTGTATATCGGTCGATGAAATAAATGAATGCATAAGCCAACTCTCTTTTGGGGTGGAGGTAAGGGAACTGATAAATAATTTAGAAATTGTTGCTGTTTCCTGGTTCCCAGAGATGCAGCTGGCATGTGCGAATATGAGGCACATGCTGCATTCATTAGGCACCGAGCAACGTTTTAATTCCTCAACCATTAATATTATCTGCAAGTGGGGCTGTGCATGGAGTCAGATCCCTGGGATGTCAATCAACCCATTACACAGCGTTGGCTTCGTCATATGGGGTGTTACCTCTCATTAGGTTGCCTGAGTCAGCCAGTCAATCAGATGTGACTGAGCAGACGGGCAAGAAGGGAGGCGGGCGAGGTGCGGGGCAGGCAGGAGGTATGCCAGCCAGCAAGCTCTGCCTCTTGGAAGCCGTTAAGTACACTTCTTGTGTGATCAGCTTAGACCTACTCTATCTCCTTCCTTTCCCCAACTGTGCTCATCCCAAACTGTCCAATAGGGCTGACCAAAGATGGGACTGTAAAGTTTGGGATATGGACATAAGCTAGAATCTTCTCAAATACCTAATTCCAGAAAACACGGGGGGTGGAGGGGGGGTTGAGGAAGAGCTTACCATCAGAAGACTTCCGTGCTCATATTTTTTAGACTCAGAGGCTCACAGACTCTACAAGCCTGCTGGCTTATTTGGTTCCATGGCTTTCAAAGTTTTAGGGAAAAAAAAAAAAATTTTTTTTTTTTAATTACAGGTGGAAGCCACTAGTTATGTAATGACCTCTCCTGGGTTACAAGCTGCAGGTTGAATAACACTGATTCATTGCAATAGTTTGGGTACTCAGTTCTTTGAGGATAAGCAGACCTGTACCGGGGCATGTCTCTACCCTGAGGAAACAGTGCCAAAACACATGAGGAAACTTTCTTCGGGGCCAGTTTAGAACTTCAATAGAGTTCTGAAGTGTAGCTGAATTCCTTAGTTGTGTAAAGCTGATACCCAGAGGCCATGTGGCAGGGCTGATGAAGTCCAGAGAACTCCTGGTGGAGTCAGGCTCCTGAACGCTGCTGAATTGTAATGGGAATGAGAAAAATGTATGTATATCCTGTGAAATGGGGACTGCCAAGGGCATACTTGTCAAGATCATGGCTTCTGAGTTATAGCTCATTTTCCCTGGGGAGCTCTCTCCTTCTTTTCCCTCTTTGGCCCTCTATCCCTTTCCTTCCCTTCACTTTTAGTTCTGCTTACTTTCTCCTGAGCCCACCTTTACCTTCTCCCTTCCCTAATTTCACCAATAATAAAAATATTTTTAAAACTGCATTCATCATTCACAATCTGCTAAAGCAATTCTTTAAAGTCCTTGGAGGACAGAAACCTAAGCATTGTGTTGACGGCCATGTATGGGAGGCTCACGTGTGCATGCTCCCGTGTGAACGTGCACATGCACATGGGCACATGTGTGTGAGCTGGAGAGCAAGCCAACAATTTCATTTCTCCCATATGAGAGGCTGTGAGAGCACGGCATTGAAAGAGGAAGAGCCTGCAAATCCCTGACATGAAGAAAATCATTTCAAAGGAGAGAAGAAATCATCACTTTGTTATTTTGCTTTCCCAAAAAGCTATCTCCTTTCTAAGTATATTAGTTTTACATTTGATTCTATCGCTCTATCAGCAACTGCAATGATCTGGGGCCATGAGATACTCAACCACCTAATTTCAGTGGAAAGGAAGGAATTTGTAGGGATTGTCACCGACTGGTTAACAATGCTGTGAATTTAAGTGACACTTTCCCTGTGGAAAGCACATTATGAGCATTAACTAATTGTGCTATACAACATCCTCAAGAGAGAGGGGAGGGGATGGGAGAGAGACAGAGACAGAGACAGAGAGAGATGTGTTCTCCTCTCACAGAGACTGAGGAAGGGCTGGCACCCAGTGTGAACAACCCCAGGGCAGGGTGAGCTCCCCAAGAGCTGAGATTAGAACTCAGTTGTCATTTTTCTCAAACGTTCACAAATGCCTAAGCCTTATGTCAGCTGCAGTGTCTATTTTCTTGTGTCCTGGGACAGGCTATTTAACCTTTCAGACTGTTAAGTTTCCTCAGCTATTCATTGCAGATAATAATAGCACCTATTGTAATAAGGTCGCTGTATGAATTAAATGAGATCCAGTTTGCACATGGTCTGGCCCTTATAAAGTGCTCAGTGACTTATGGCTGTGTTACCAGCTTGGAGAATATCCCCACATCTCTTATTTATATTCCCCTCTCCATCTTCTCGTTCTCTTTTGCTGCTCTCTTTCTCTCTCCCTTGCTTTCTCCCCTGGGCTCCTTTCATAGGCATAATCCTTGGCTATTAGGGCTGGGAACCAGCAGGCATCTGGATTATCAGTCATATTTGGGGGAAATAGATCATGTACCTGCTCCCCTGTTGTTCATCTTTCTGCTGAATGTGCTGAAGGTGATGGGTTTGGGAAAAAGCTTGTAGGATCCTAATAGACATGCATCCTGCTCTGCTTGAAACCCCAGCTGGGTTGGAGCTCCTACTCACAGGGTAACTCCAGGGGTCATGCTCCCTGGTGGTATCAGCCATCTGTCGGTTATTAGCAAACTTTAGGGCATCCTGTTGTGGTTTTAGAGAACAGAGAAGGATTCTGTGGCTCCAAGAATAACAAGGGCACGACCATAGACCTTTTCCACCAGCCTGGGTACCCACATAGATCTGCAGAAACACGCTCTGCGATTTGCTCTGGTGCATTTAGATGGGACTCTCTAGTCCTATCTGTCTGTACTAATGATAGCCCTGTTTAGGATTCTGAGAAAGAAAGAGGCAGTGTTCACTGTAGAATTCAATACTTTATCGACTTTCAATCAGAGATTGTGCTCTGCTCTGTGAAATCACAGCACCCAAGAAACCTCAGGTTAGTACACAAGTCCCAAGGGCTTAGGCCCACAATAGGACCCACTCATGACAAGGACTTTGTTTGTGTATAGAACAAGATGTAGTAAGCTAGCGACACAGAAGAAATCATGGGCAGACTCTCTCCTGGTGGGCCTCTTGTCAGTTTCCTGCTCCTATGAGTCTGTCATTCCTAGGACATGGCCTGCTGGGTTTTATGCAGATTTTGGTTTGATTCAGAGCTCGTCTGGAATGTAAAGGAGAAATGGGCCGCAGTTGCAGCTGTAACTGTGTCTGAGAACAGCAGTCCCAGAGAGGTGAGGATCCAACAGGCCACCCATTTGTGGGGTTGTCTGTTAGCAGGTCACCCCTGAATAGCTTGGTCTCACATCCTTCTGGGACCTGTTCAAGGAACACAAAGTCATTTATCAGCCAAGGAAGCCCAACTAGGAAGGTGATGGTACTGTGCGTCAACTGCCTACCACACACCAAAGCCAAATATGAGTCATTCTGGGGTCATCCATTCTTAGGATTTATATGCCTTTGGAGGAAACTGGGAAATGGCTAGACCAGGAGCAGTGTATGCTTGCATATATGTGTAATTTCCCCCCAGATTTCAATGCTACCTGTACCTGAATCAGGGTTGCAGAAACTCTGGGTAAAAAGGACAATCGGAGGCCTTATCCAAGAGGGGTATCAATCTGGTCTGACATGTTCCAGGACTGGAGATTTTTAGGAACAGCAGGCAAAATATTTGGCCAACTTTTTAAGCATGACTTGTTGCTGCCCTTGACCCCTCTCCTAGCCCTTGCTGGACATTGATAAATGAAATTCTGCCAGAGTCTCCAACAGAATGTGATTCTGAGCTGGCAGAAGGACATCTTGGCCCCTGAGAGGGCACAGCTGGTTCCCAGGTTTCCGTCAAAAGACATCCCTGATTTGTGTGGCTGTTTGGGGTGTCACAGTGTCTGAGTCGGTAGGACCTTTGTCAAGATGGGAGTAGGGGAGGAGGCAGTGAGGAGGAGAGTGAAAAAAAAAAAAAGGAGGAAGCAGGCAGTAAGAGAGAAGAAAAACAAGTGAGTTTAAGACTCGCATTAGGAAGGACCAATCTGTAGTAGGGACTCCGCTAATTTATAGCCCACGAATTACACCCTTCAGGTCCAAGAGGGCTGCCAGAAAGAGTGGATTTAGTGAGGAACGCGTGAGGGGGCTCCCCTCCCCTTCCTGCTGGTTCCTGCAGACATTGACTAGAGATGGCGTCCCTCCTTGCAAACAGTCCTTTGGTATTCTCGTTTCCGGGCTCTGCGCTGTGTTTGTCACTTCCAGTTCTCAGGAGGTTTCCACATGCTGTTGGGTCTCCAAGGACTGCTTTTTCCTGACACTTTAATCAAGGAGCAGGGGCCAGCCATGCGGGAGCTGCGGGCCTCCTTCTGCCTGGTCTGTGCCTGGTCCCAGGCGCCTGCCTCTGGCGCTCCGGCTCAGCAGGGCTCTCATCAACAGTCTCCGTAGGGAGGAAACACTGGCCTGAAGTGGGAGATGGGGAAATTGCCTAGAAAGCCAAGCACCACGTAAACAGCGTTTAAAAAACAAGAGCTGTTACTTTAATTATGGCTCCGTGCTGCTTTATCACCGCAGCATTTCTCACACATTCATCAGAAACTTGGGGATAAATCAATCTCTGGAAGCCAGAAGCTTCCACAGTCACAGCCCTCCAGGCTCCAACCTCCCCCCATCCGGGGTCCCAGGCTTGGTTCTTCTGGACCCTTCTCCTTGGTGACACCTCCCGGGTTCAGAGTCTGCCCCGGTTTTGTACTGAGGCTGCGACTCAGGCTGCTGCCCCCTATGCCCTGATGTCATAGACAAAGTTTTAGGAAGGAAGAAAGGGTCAGGGAAGAAAATATTTGTAAGGGTCAGCTCTGAAGGTGGATGATAGATATCGGTCCTGCCCACTGGCCTGTTGGACTGTTTTCAGACTCTGACTTATACCTTTGATGTTAATGACAGTAATACTAAGAGTAATATGAATAATAATGACATGTATTAGCAGCTGTTATTTACTAAATACTTATCTGCCTAGAGAATACGTTTTGGTCCTTAGAAACCACTCAGCGGAGTACGGATTATTATCTACATCTTTCAGCTGTGAAAATTGAGGTCAAACCTTTTGCCCAAGGTCACAGACTGAGGGGTAGTGCCGCTCTGCTGTGGTTGACAGCCTCCTGCTCCAGGGATCCTGGCTTGCGTGCGTCATGTCATCATTTAGGGGGATACCGAGGAACTGTGTGTTGAGAGCAGAGCCTGTGCTCAGACTAACAACCTTCAGCTGCTTTTCACCAAGAGACAGGGGAGGACAATGTAATAGAATGTTAGTGTGGGGGAACGACCTCAGACACCTTGGATTCTTTGTGTAATCTTTTTCCAAAAGGGGAAATGGAAGCCCAGAGAAGTGAAGTTACATTTGTAAGGCAAACCTGGGCCTAGAACCAGGTTCTCTAAAGTCCTGGGTTGGCAATTTCCCTACTGCACAGGAGGGTGAGAAGTTGTGTTTGAACCTTAGAAATAAAAGCTTCTTTTTAGCCATTCCTTTTTCTCATGAGTAGATAAGTGGACCTTCGGAACTCAAGGTTAACCTTTGATGTCATCAGAGTTCAGCTGGAACACATGGAGCCTCAGGCTCACAGGCTGCCTGCCCTCAGGAGCAGCTGGTCCTGCCAGCAGGGCTCATAGGGTCTGCAGTCCGGTGCTTGGAAGGGGTGTTTGCCCTGGTGCAGGAAGAAAAGAAGTCACTGAAATAGAATCCATCCCTTAACCCCAGCAGTAGCAACTACATCCCATGGACAAGGGTACTGGGGATAAAGGAGCACAACATTCAGGTGGAAATCCTCCACCCTTCTTGCCTAAAGTTAATTCATCACCTTGGAAACCCAATTTTTATCGTCCCCCCTCTGAGGCTGGTCCGGTGCTCAATAGACTCTATTTTGTTGTTGTTATGTGTTTTCTTTTTTTTTAAAATAAAGATTTATTTATTAGACACACAGAGAGAGCACACACAAATAGGAGGAGGGGCAGGCTGAGGCAGTGGGAGAAGCAGACTTCTAGCTGAGTAGGAAGCCCAGTGTGAGGCTGGATCCCAGGACCCTGGGATCATGACCTGAGCCAAAGGCAGACACTTAAATGACTGAGCTGCTCAGGTGCCCCTGTTATGTATCTTTTAAAGTAAGGTATAATTTACGTGTACATACAGTAAAATTCACCATTTTTATTGTGTAGTTCTATGTGTTTGAGCCTGTGTGCAGGTGTGCATGTGAACCTATGTCCTCATTTCTCTTGGGCTTGCTGGGGTATAAGATAAGGGTATGTTTAACTTGAACCTCTCTAGGTTTGATATCTCACATCCCTGAAGGTCAGGTCTACAGGGAGTTTTCATTAGTTGTCTTTAAATTTTCTTTTAATCCATCCAACACTGTTGAATACAAGTAGGTCCCTGGCACTATACTGGTCCTGAAGATACAAAGATCCAGGAAATGCTGTTCTAAGATTTGGACATATGCATGGCTTTCAACTTGCTGATACAGTGGGCGATATTCTACTTCATCACAAGAGGGAGATGGAACTGTAAAGCACTGGCTAACCCAAGTCAGATTGGCACAAGATTTTCTGTCTATGAACAACTAATAAATTGACAGTTTATAAGCAACAGAACAGTGACCCCCTGCAGACTCCCCCCTAGATGCTTGTTCACAGACAGTCCCTCACTCAGATGTGTGGGTAGGGGTAGATTTTGCAACTAATACTCTCATCTTCACAATTCCTTCCATATGTGAAAACAGCCAGCGAAACCGACCTAAACTATTGGAAGAATAAAAATATTGTGTACTGACAGTTCTCTCTATGCACAAGCTTTAAAAAAATCACATGGCGTTTCCAGAACACAAGGTCCTCTTGTTCAGCCTCCTCTCTAATACTTGAATCTCCTATACAACATCAGTGCTCGCCCAACAGCCACATCTCCCCAGTGACACCAAGTTCACGCTCTTGATTGTCCACTTGAATCAAGCACTGGAGTAAGATGTGCTTTATGCTGTGTGAGTTGTTACCATTTTGGTTCATTTCATCCTCATGATTATTTCACCTATCGATAGCATTGGATAGTAGAAATGTTATCTTGATATTAAGGCAAGATCTATAGCCCTATTGCTTCATTGATTGATCTCATATTTGGCCTTTGGAGCCATTCAAAACAAGTGGAATTCATATCAGATATTTCAAAATATCTGAATCACTGTGCCTTCCTTCTGTCTTTTCCTCTTCAGGCTTAAAGCTAAACTCCCCCAGTCCCTTCTGTTACTCATCATAAGAAGCATAAGATACATTATCCCATCTATTCATCATCTAGGCTGCTTGGACATGATTCTGTTTGTGAATCCCTAACTGCTTATGAAGCTGCACATATAGTTTGTTCTGGGCACCGCTGGTTTATTAATATAGTCCCATATATCAACTTCGGGGGAACTTTCATTGCACTAATGACATGTTATGCTTTCTAGCAACTAAAATTCCTCAATATATTTTTTGAGTTCTGCATGTTTCCTTTAACTGCTTTGAAATAATTGTTCTTTTTTTTTAAAGATTTTATTTATTTATTTGACAGAGAGAGATCACAGTAGACAGAGAGGCAGGCAGAGAGAGAGAGAGGGAAGCAGGCTCCCTGCTGAGCAGAGAGCCCGATGCGGGACTCGATCCCAGGACCCTGAGATCATGACCTGAGCCAAAGGCAGTGGCTTAACACACTGAGCCACCCAGGCGCCCTAATTGTTCTTTTTTTTTTTTTTAATTTTGTTCTTGTTTTTGTTTTCGTTTTGTTAAATCTGACCCACTTCCTGAGCTTGTCAAGATCTTTTGAAACTCAAGTCCATCCTGCTGACAAACTACTATCCATCCCACTTTGAGTCAGGTGAAAGTTTGATCTGTGTGCCTGTTGTGTCTTCATCTAATGCTATAAAAATGTTAAATAGGATGGGTTACAGGATTAAAGATTTCCTCCAGGTTGACCCCAATCTATTACCCAGAACACCATAGACACTGTCATGCAATCAGCTATGAATCCACCCACCATCTGGGAACATCATGAAGACCGCTGAGAGATACTATGCTTAAATTTTAAAAGTGATGTCTACTGACTTTCCCATGAAAGTCATTATACAAAGGAAATGAGTTTGGAGTGCTAGGACTTCACCATAGTGAACCAATGCTTGCTTGCTCAGAATTATCTGATTGATTTTTTTCTAATCTTTCTTCTTAAGGAAAGTCACTATGGAAAATCTAAAATTCTGAATATTCAAATAAACATGGCTCATTTCTTGTTCTCAAGAACCTGCTAGAGGGACATAGAATTTAGGCCTTCAGTGACGTGCATATGAACAAATCTCTAAGATCATTTAAATATGTCTTTGGGAACCATGAAAGCCTTTCCAAACCTGGGTGGGAAAACAGTAGAGAAGGCAGTACAGGAGAAGCTGCACCTGTTTACCTGGCACCCTTGTTGGTGAGTGCAAGAGGTCTGTGGCCTTCAGTCTCTGCAGGTCCAGAAGGGCCAATGTCTGGTGACTATGCATATATCTGCCCCTTCTCCATGTGGGAGGCTAATGCATGCTATCATGCTGGCATTTAACAGCTTGGAGAGGGACCATTCACATTCCCCCATGCGGCCAGACCAGATGCCTTTATGCACACACAAAAAATAAGACCAGATTCTCTAAGGAAGCCAAGTAACAGACATGCTTGAAAGAAATCACATTTCAGCTCTGGGGCAGTAGTTCTCAGAGTGTTTTTGCCTGACTGAAGTAGAAGCTTTTGCATCAATGGGGAGCTTGTTAGAAATGCAAATTCCTGCATGTTTCCAAGCCTACTGAAGCAGAAACTCTTGCAGTGGGACCCAGCAATCTGGGTTCTAGTAAGACCCCAGGGGATTTGGAATAAAAAGTTTGAGAAGACTTGCCCCAGCATAGGCCAACCCAGTTTAGACAGCCCTGGGAAGGGATGGTGTAAGGATGGTGACAACTCTCAAAATTCAATTCAGCCAACATTTTCTGGAGTAGCTGTGCCACGAAAGGCAATGTGCTAGGTGCTAGAGGTGAACAGAAATGTGAGTAAGGCATAGTGCACAGCCCCTGTCCTTAAGTTGCTCACAATGTAGACAGAAACAAACAATGGCAGAGAGTGACAGGTGAAATGTCATAAAAATTATATAGCATGTTAAAAGGAGAAGTGAATCAATCAAAGTGGATAGGGCAAGGACAAGAGGGAAGGCAGATGAGGGTCGGTGAATGGAAGAGATGGCTTTTGTGATGGGCCTAGCAGGATGGCTAGAATTTTGCTCTCTTTCTTCTCTGTACTCCACTGTGCCCTATACACATGTCTACTCTGGGGCTTTTCTCCAAGTCCGCATATCTGCACGTTTCCACCATTTCATCAGAAAAGCTCTTATAAGGTCCTGCGTGACCTCAACACAGTCAAACCCAAAGGTATCTCCCTAGCTGTCAGCTTGTGCCATCTGCCAGCATGAGTAGTGCAGTGGGTCACTGTGTTGGCATGAGACACCTGCCTCCTTCCCTGCTTCACA
The DNA here is from genome assembly GCA_004024625.1 of Mellivora capensis. NCBI lineage: Eukaryota > Metazoa > Chordata > Mammalia > Carnivora > Mustelidae > Mellivora > Mellivora capensis. Next base: position 329,955 of record PISX010000196.1, read on the forward strand.
TCTCATCCTCTTCAACTATGTATCAGAGAGACCCAGGACCCAAAACTCAAATCTTTTCCTTTTGCTACCCGCACTCATCCCTTAGGTAGTCCAGTCTCAAACAGATGAATTTCATATCTTCATAATTCCAAAACTTCCAGTCCAGATCTCTCTAGATTCACTTGCAAACAGTGCCCTTACATCTTCCCTTTGCTATGTCATAGGCATCTTAAACCTAACATGCCCTGATGTCTTTGTTTTCCATTTCTAGCACACCTCCTCATCCCCCTTGATTATCTTCATTTGATAAAAGGAATCCCCATTTTTCTCAGGCCTCTGGTCAAAAACTTGGAGTCATTTTTGTCTCTACTCTTGTAAGCCCCATATCCAAGTCAGCAAATTCTATCTGACTTTGAAATTGAAGAATCCGTCCACTTCTCGTCTCTTCCAGCTGTTCACTTCCTGCTTCCTCTGTTCACCACCCCAGTGGCTTCCAGTCTCACTCTGAGTGAAATGCAAATGGTTCACCTAAGAGGCCCTGCATGACCCAGCTCCTCTCCTCTCTCTGACCTGATCTTCTACTGTTCTGCCTTCCCTCATTCCTCTTTAGCCCATTGGTCTCCAAGCTTGTGCTCATCTCGGGGCCTTTGCACACATGAGTCCCTATTCCATGAAGTTTTCTTCCAAACCATCTGCATACCCTCACTTTCTTTTAGGTCTGTACTCAATTATCACCTTATCTAAGAAGCTCCCTCTAACTACTCTACCTAAAGAAGTATACCTCATACCGTCTATCTAACTTAGCTTTCTTTATTTTTCTTTATCACAATCGTCTGTTTTGCTTTCTTTCTTCATGTGGATCCTGGAGGGTATACTCTGCTGTTCTCATTGCTATATATCCCTAGACCTAGAACAGCCCCTGGAATAGAGTAGATGTTCAATAAATATTGATTTGTATTATACTACATGTCCATTTCCCAAAAATGAATGTTATGCTCCTTGAGTCTGACTAATGTGTCTTACACAGGGGCACTGGGGTGGCTCAGTTGGTTAAACATTTGCCTTTGCCTCAGGTCATGATCCCAGAGTCTTGGGATCAAGCCCGGCATTGGGGTCCCTGTTCAGTTGGGAGTCGGCTTCTTCTCTCGCTCCCCCTGCTTGTGTGCTCTCCCTCTCTTTCCCTCTCTCTCTGCCAAATAAATAAATAAAATCTTAGGGAAAAAAAGTGTCTTACACAATGTTAGACCTCCATAATCTAACACGGTGCCTGGCATGTTGCATTGAGTGAACTGAGAAGAAGATCTTGCAAGTGTTAGAAAATCCTAACCATAAACATAGAGATAGGAAAACAGGGATCCAAGATCCAGCGAACACTACAATTTAGCTATCACAGAGGACCATGTGAGAGAATTTAAAAAAAAAATGTACAGTTCTGGGCCCCAGAGGAATATGCATCGACTGCAACCCCAAGTCAAAATGTAATCACCCACAAGCCCTTGCAAGTAGATGGAATTTTCCCTATAGTCAAAGATGTTCTTTGGTTCCAAGTTAATATTATGCATGATATTAAGGTTTGCTTTTGAGCTTTGCTTTCACTTCTTGGTCTCATTTCCCTTGGAGCTGAATTTGACCTCCAACTTTTCATGCTATCTACCCTGCTGCACCCTTCCATGAGCTGTGTTGGCTATTCGTCTTTGGAGATATGGTAGGGTAATTGACTTTTGCAGTCCAGATGAAGACCAAGGAGGGAGGGAAGTCTCAGCCCAGCTTCCAAAGCAGAGGAGGTATGACAAGTTGAGGAGTGTCTGATGCCTTGTTCAGAGAGCCTTTCCTGACCAATGCCTCCTACAAACCAGACACACCCACTAGCCCTGAGCAGCTTTGCTTCAGAACCGTGGCCTCTTAAGTCCAGGCCTTCCATATGGTCCTCTAGCCAGACTGGACTTAATCCTCCATTGGAGCCTAACTTTAGCCAAGATCTATTTGACATTGAGGACCATGACTAAGCCCCTGTCTCTATGCTGTTTGAGACCCTTCCTCCATTTTTCTCAGTCTCTATTCCTGCCTCAGGGGGCCAACTTCCTCCCACAGAATGGTTCTTTCAACACAGTTATGGGTCTTAACCTGGGACACATAATTCTATTCCTTTGTGGCAAGGCTCTCAGTAAAATATTAGCTTGAAGGCAGAGGTCTAACTCAGTGGCCTGAATTTGATGGTGGAAATTCCCAGAGCAGGCTGAGAAGAGGAACACCCTGGGGCATGCACCATTTAGATGATGCCCACCAGCCTCTCCGGTGCATCCCCTCTTTACTCTGCCTGGCTTGGAGCACTTCCTTGCCTCCAATCTGGGACTGAGCATTATGCACTCAAGGGCTGGCTGAAGCTCCCCCTTTACACTCAGTTTCAGGTCGATTGCTGAGCCACCCATCGACAGCACCTGATGCCTTTACTGCCAAGCAGAAGCCAAGCAGAGATTTTAAGACTTGCTGAGCCTCTGAAATGGAACTATCATGCTTGCATTGAATAACACACACCAAAAAAATCAGAAAATTTATAGTCTGCAAGCGTATCTGCAACAATGTTTCCTGTTTTTGGAAGACAGGCTGATTAAAAATATTAAAGATTGTGATGTCTCCCCCCTCTCAGAGAGCCCCCTTCCACCCCCCATCATCTCTGTCTTCTCGTCTCTGTGTTTATCTTTTGCTGGAGGCACATTTCAGAGCTTAAGGCTGACAGTTTCATTTAAAATTATTTAAACTATACCAAATACAGGATCTGTATACAGGTGATTTCTCTTCTCTCTGTGGCTCCAGCTTATTACCAAATCAGGATGTGGTGGCTCGCTGCAGATGCCATTAATTTCTAAGTCTCCAGCCCCTTCTTCCCTGCTTTTCCCCCTTCTCCCGCCACTCCATGCACATACACTGCCCATAGAGGTGACCTCTTCAAATTTATAGCACCTGCAAATCATGTTCTTTCCTGGATGGATATAAATGCTCTGCCTCTCTACCTCCTCCACCTCCACCCACAAAATTCCTAGCCATGGTTCCAACTCTGAAAAGAAGCAGGGAAGCAGCAATGTGTCCAGGACTGCAGTCCAGACACAGAGAGATGAATGGTGTGTTAGGGGACGTCTGCCATTGCCCTACAGACTTTTAGACATGGGAATAGGAGAAGAAAGTTTTTAAGAGTGAAAAAGAGAATAATCCTCTTACAGGTGAGCTGAGGGCTCATAAAAGGCCAAAGGAAACAAATGTGCTTAGAGAGGGGGAGCAGTGTGTGATGGGAAAAGGACCCCAGCTGGAATGGGGAGGAGACAGCACTGCAGGAGTTCCAGAGTCAAAAAGAAAGAGAGGTTTCCGACCAGACCACTGCCCAGCCCATTACTGAGAGAGGACCTGTTAGTCCAGTCCACCGTTGAGAGCCCTGAGGACCCCCACATGGAGTCTCCAGTCTCCGGGCCCTCCAACCTCCTTCTTCTCCAGCCCTGCCCCTGACAGAGGGACACTCCCACTTGCACATGGATGCTACAGTGACCTCACACTCTCCTCATCATGTGGATATTTGGAGCCAATGCTGGGCAGATGTTAGAGATGGCAAAGAGTTTATGCTTTCATTCTGAACACCATGGATGGGCATCTGACACATGAAACACTTCATTTCACTTTAGAGTGCATATTCTATACCAGCATACAATATACCATTGCACCAAAAATGCAGATCTTCCATAAGGCTCCTGCAGGCTTGGTAATTCTTAGATAAGTTCTTTTTCTTTTGTTTGAGTGTTTTGTTTTGTTTTTTCTTGAATAAAATGATTCTTTTCCTTATACTTGTCTTTTCCTTTCTCTGTATCCCTCTCCTCCTTCTCCACCACTCGAGGAAAGCACTTTCTAGTCTTCATGCAGGAAACTTGCTCTGTGATTTGCAGTGGGAATGGTAGTACCAGATAACTCATCAATGAGTTACTGTTCCTTAAGCCTTCTAAAAATGAAAAGTATTTCAGATCACTAATAATTATTAATTATAATCATAAGAGGCCTCCTTTCTTTGAAAGCACCTGTTGGGAAGATATAGATGTTGGATTTTCTACAGAAGGCACTTTCTTCCCCTCTTCTATTTCCCAGTTCCCCAGACTAGGACTGCTTTCCAGGTGCATCTCCAAGAGGTATACAAAGTCATCATGGGGACCTGTTCATCCTGTTTCTGAGCACTGTCTGTGTTGAAGAACAAGGATGTGTGGCTTCCAGGAATCTCAGAGGAGCTGGGCTCCCATCAAGGAGAGTGACTAGCCAGGGGGTCTTGGGAAAGCCAAGAAGCTGCTCAAGCCTGTGTCTTCCTTGGGGTGAAGATGAACACCTACATTAATAACTGCTTTCTTGACGGAGCACCTTCTACCCGGCAGATATTTTCATATCCCATCATTTACGTTTTCATGGTTGAAAAGAAGGTATCATCCCCCACTTTCTACAAATGAGAACACACACCTCACGTGGTTCAGGAAACTTCCTTCAGCGCTGGAAACAAGCAGCCCCCTCTGCAGAGGTTCTAGACTCAGGGAAGGAAACGTCTTTCTTCAAGTCACAAAAGGAGAATGGCTTAAAAGTGTGACTTCCCACCCCTCACCCCGAGATCACCAATGCACCATGGGGAGAGCAAAGAATGTGCTCCATGTGGCATCCAAGCTAAGGCTTCCATGCCAGGGAGAATCGCTGAGAGTCAGTGGGGCCCGCAGACAGGAGGCTGTCCCAGTGCAGGACCAGTAAACAGCAGGCTGGGAGGCCAGGCTGCTGCCAGATGAATGGCTTTCCATTTCTCAGCCCATTAAGCTCAGAAAACTCCAAACATTCAGAATATCTTAACAGTGATAAAATAGCATCTAGCCCACCATGCCATTAGGCCCATTCCTCTCTAATGAGGCTCTACCCCAGTTCCAAATCCAGGGTCCCCAACTTAACTCTGACTCTGGGAGGAAAGGATGGGAAGGACATGGGAAATGGGGCCACAGCACCAAGACCCAGGTGAGTGGGAGTGGTCCGTGGGGTGGGTGCTTTAGGTTTTGCTGGCAGCTGTCCTGGAGAGGCTGAGACCCTGGGCCATTCACTACTCCAAAGCCATACACCCAGCCCTCCCTCCACTACCACATGGGTGGGAGCCCAATCGTATCATGTCCAGACAACTGGAGTGGTCCCTTATAGGCCTTGGCGCTGCTGCTCCTCACGCGTGGATTCCAAGCATGCTGTTACCAGAACCCGCTTTCTAATTCATGATGCCCACAGTGTCCCCAGATCACACAACAGTGATGTTTCCCATCAGTCTCAGAGACCTTTGTAATGTGGTCCACCCTCCCCAAGTGTATGGATTCCGTGCTCTTGCCCCCAAATACTCTTTGTCCCAGTCAGACTTGTCTCTCTAAAAATGTACAGCTACATGAGCCCATTTCTGAACCTGTACATCCAAGTCCCCCGGCCTGGCTTCCCTCTGCCCACACCGAATCCCGCATAGGCCCATCCTCCGGGCCTACACACACAGCCTCTCTCCTCTGCAAAGCCTTCCGTGGAACTTCAGCCCACAATGACTTCCCCCTCCTCCTACTCCTTTTACGTTCTTTTCTGCACTGCATAATTAGCACCTGATGGTATGCTGTCTTCTCCTCTAATTATTTGTACCAAGTAATGTACTCCTTAAAAATATCTAGAGAAAATACTCATCTATAAAACTCTTGTCTTTGTGCATCTGCTTGATTTCCCTACCTAGATTGAAAATCCATGCTTTCATACTGTGTATGTCTCCCCAAGTCCCCCTTGGGATTAGGCATATGGTTGGCACTCAATAAATGCTTATAATAAAATGTTTGTTAATTTAGTTTTCTTTCTCTACATAGATACATTTCCCCCTTAATTCTGTAAGTAGAAGAAAGGGATTTTATTATGTCCAATTTAAAATACCCAGAAAAAGTTTGAATGTTTTTTTAAAAATGACAAATACATGGGGCGCCTGGGTGGCTCAGTGGGTTGAGCCTCTGCCTTTGGCTCGGGTCATGATCTCAGGGTCCTGGGATCGAGCCCCACATCGGGCTCTCTGCTCAGCAGGGAGCCTGCTTCCCCCTCTCTCTCTGCCTGCCTCTCTGCCTACTTGTGATCTCTCTGTCAAATAAATAAATAAAATCTTTAAAAAAAAAGAAGCCCTCCTTAAAAAAAAAAAAATGAACATTAGGGACTAGTGTCTTTACAGAACCCATTTGAATCATTCCAAAGCTCATATAAATTATGAGTGACAACAGGTTTTCATAGCATTCCAAGTTCATTCCTCTCTCTTGATCCCCTTTCTAAAAAAAAAAAAAAAATGACAAATATAGGTTGATTGCTATATATAGAGACCACATGGGCCTAGCCCACCCGAAAGAGTTTCTGGACATTAGAAGGACCTCTGTTGTGCTGTGCAATCTCCTTTGCATTCCTAAATATGGGAGGAAGGGTTTATTCATTCAAAAACATGCTGAAGCATCTACTGTAATGGCTTTCAACCATAAATAAATATTTGAGCTTTTTTTTTTTTTTTTTAAAGAAAATCAAGATCCCATACTCAAAGATTTTGATTTGTTTTTTGGAGATGGGGCCCAAAGACAGGTATTTTTAAAGATCTCCAAGTAATTTCAAGTTATAATTTCTGTTAAGAACCACTGAAATATACCCCCCTCCAAAAGACAAAAAACAAGGGTACAGTCCAGGCCTTGAGGTGATCATGGTACATTAAGAGAGATGGGTGAGGAGCACCCAACATTTTCAGGAATGCCCTAAATCCTATTCAAGCGATCATGGTCATGTGCGTAGGCCAACTGCTCAACTTAGGAACTAAGAGGAAGCTTCTCAGAGTTAAAACCAAAACCTGACTTAGGAATCTGACAGAATAGGAATGAGTCAAATGAAAAAGGGAGGAGAGTTCTAGGTAGTGTGGCCCAGAATGAGATGTAAGGCAGTAGGAAGGGCATTGCAGGTGGCTGTGCCTGAGTTCCAGCCAACAGAACCTATGGGAGCCAAGCATCACTTCCCAGTCTGAACCATGAGCCCCTCGGTGGGAATCTCTGTCCCCTCCATGCAAACTCTGGTTTTCTTCTCCATCTCCTGGATGGATGAGAAGGCAGCTGAAGACTGAGAGAGGGGTTAACAGAGAGAGACAGGGAGGTAGTGGCCAAAGTAAGTACTTGGGAAGACCATTCCACAGGGCAGTTTCGTCTTTGAGAAGGTGTTTTGAAAGAAAAAGTAAGCAGTGGCAACTTTAAACAAAGCATCTTACTCTGAGATCTGTAAGAAAGGAGGGAAAAGATGTAAAGATCTCCAGCTGTGGCACTGGAACAGGACTCTCTAGAGAAGTAACTCTGGATGCCTGGGTGTCTGTGACTGTAGGTCTCCAAATCCAGTGCTAGTTTGAGTAAATGCAGAGGGAGTGCCTGACACTGAAGGGTTCGGTGAGGAGGCAGGAGCCATCTTTTGGTGACTCACCTAGTTTCCATCTGGGAATCAGCATGAGTTGATGTGGGGCCCCGTTTATCATGACAAGTTTTTCCACACCTGGTATGTGTGCATGAGGTATGTTGGGCTTCCAAGGACTTTGCAGCCACTCCCTGGGAGTGCATGATTGGTCTGCACAACTAGGATCCCACTGATTCTGCATACACACGCACTCATACACACATGTGCATACACGTGCACTCCTCTGAAGGGTCAGCCATGGAAATTGCCACAAGGACAGAGAGAAGTGTGAAGTAATTAGGAGGGGAGAAGAGGGTGTGATTGGGAAAGATGAAGGAGCCGGGATCTGGGCGATGCTGAAGCTGCCATCTGGCCATGCATGATCTCTCCTTCCTGCATTCATAACCCCCAAAAGGCGAGGGGTCTTCACAGAGGAAAGACACCCTCGCTGTAAAGGAACGTTTACTGCTCCAAATACAAGCCCAGCCTTTGCCACCAGCTTGCTCTGTGATCCTAGGCAGGTCCTTTCATGACTCTGGGCTTTCATGACTCTGCTCCCTTTTGCAAAATGAGGAAGCTGGGACTCTAATTATATCTAGGGTTCCATCCCGGTCTATAAATGCTTGTCCCAGTCTCTGCCCAATGGAGCCCACTGGCGAGCAGCCACACCAAGGTCCCCCAGGCTCCTCTCACCCATGCCTGCCCGGCAAACAGCAGCTCCCGGGTTGTCCTTCCTCTGTTGCTAATCTCATGCCTGAGCTACTGCACAGCAGCTCCATTACCAGCAACAGTGTCTGTGCTGATGAGGAAAAAAAATAAATGTAAGAACCTAGTCTGACTGCACCGATTTATAGCTCAGAGGCCCCAAGACTCTCCCTCCTTCCCTTCCCTGGGATCACCTAGCACAGTCCTTTGTTTGCCAAATGCTTCATATTCACAAGGCCCTGTCTCCCTTCTTTTTGCATTTGTGTGTTGTAGGCCCCGCTGTATCCCCTAAGGGGTTCATGGAGGATGAACAAGAGCTTTCTCATAAGCAGAAACAGGGGCTTAAGGGATGCCCCCAGGAAGACTCCCCAAAATAACTGTGGCCACTATGCCTCTAGCTCTGGTGTGGTCTAGTCCAGCTGAGGTTGAAGACATCAGCATGCAGTGGCTTTTTCATGAGTCTTGGGGCCACCAACATGACTGGTCTGTTAGTTGGGGTCACAGCTGTACCGTGAGGGGGGACACCTCCAGGAAAGGTGTGATAAGAAACACATGCACTGACATGGATGGAACTAGAGGGGATTATGCTAAGTGAAATATGTCAAAGAGAGAAGGACAATTATCATATGGTTTCACTCATATGTGGAACATAAGGAATAGAGTGGAGGACCACAGGGAAAGGAAGGGAAAATTGAATGGGAAAAAATCAGAGAGGGATACAAACCATGAGAGACTCTGGACTCTGGGAAACAAACTAAGGGTTACAAAAGGGAGGGTGGTGGGGAGATGGGGTAACGGGTGATGGGCTATTAAGGAGGGAAGGTACTGCGATGAGCACTGGGTGTTTATACACAAGTGGTTTAGGGGGCTGGAACTTTCAGCCTCACCCCCTGATATCTGGGAAAAGGAAGGAGAGGGCTGTGGATTAAGCTTTATAAAGACCCCTGAAGGTGATTTGATGAGCTCTGGGTTGGTGAATGGATCTACCTGCCAGGAGGATGGTGCATGCATGTTCTTTGGAGATAGAAGTTCCTGCACTTGGGATCCTTCTGAACTTCCTTTATGTACCTCTGTGTCCGGCTGTTCTTCTGTATCTTTTACAATATCCTTTATAATAAACTGAATTGTAAGTTAATATTTCTCTGAGTTATATGAGCTACTCTGGTCCATTGTCTGGACCTGAGGAGGGGGTCATGGGAACTACCAATTTATGGCAGTCATGAGAAGCACAGGAGGCAGCCTGGACTTAGGTTTGGTGCACAAAGTTGGGGCAGCCTTTTGGGACAGAGCCCTTCACCTGTGGAATCTGATACTCTCTCCGGAGAGGTGGTGTCAGAATTGAGTTGAATTGTAGTGCCCTCCAGACAGTGTCTGTTCAGAATTGGGGAATTAATTGCATGTGGTGTTGAGAACAACATAGCAAACAGGGGAAGCTCTTCTCTGACCTAAGCTTTCTTAAGGCATCCCTTTCTTTTCCATATAGCTTGCATTGACAAAACTATACAGCAATGACAGAGTTTCAAGGATAGAAGCCTTCATGGGGTTCCTTGTGAGCAAGGGCTCTCATCACACCTGGAAGGCCTTCCTGCTCCACTGAGAGGGCCAAGACCACCTCTCCTTCTTGGCTTTCAGATTGTACCACTCATCCCAGGAAATATCACAGTTAGGGGTGTTCCACACACAGGTGTATATTCTAGTCACACAACTTTCTCCTGCTGTCCCTCTTCACACTGGAAGCTGGTGTTGGAGGCACAGGCAGCAAGCCCAGATGGGTAGGAAAGATATCGAGAGCAAGGGGGAGGTCAGACTGTCCAAGACAGACTGGCATCAGTTAGAGGTGAGAGTGATGCAGCAGTGAGGGCTGTTGCACCACTGGCTCCCCACTCAGGGCTCAAATGGGCCAAAGGTAGTGTGAACTAGGGGGAGGGTCAAATGCAAAGCAGTACCTTTCCCTTCTGAGCTGTGAGCTGTGTCCTCCTCAGAGACTGGCCTCTTCAGCTTTAAGACTTGGCACTCAGCTGGGGCTACCGAACCACCATTTGCAATCTCAAATCAGGAGATATTGCAGGCCAGAGTGACCTGACTTCACCAGGCAATAGGATGTAGTCTGGCTATGGTCACTCAGCCAGGCTGTGTGACCTAATGTGCCATAAAGTGGGGACACCACAGTGTGAGGACTCAGGATGGTCCAAGTTTCTATGTTCCATCTTATTTATTCTCTGGCATTTGCCACCAATGGGTGTAAAATCTAATTGCCCAAGGCATGAATGTACAAGGAGACTATGGGAAGGACAGGTATAGGAATGTCAGGATGGGTCCCTTCCTCATCCTCATTGCCCAAATGCAGCTTCCTTTTAGGCCCCTGGCTCTGGAGACCCGAACTGAGATTCAGACTCTCATCATGAAACGTCTGTCTTTCCTTTCTTTTCCCTTCCCCCAACTCATCCAAATACCACATCGAACATTATCCATCATCTCGTCTTTGTGGCAGCAAGAATCAAAGAGCAGACGGGGGAAATTAATAATAATTGCGGTGTCAAGGCACAGGATGCAATCAGAATTCAACATGGAAGCAAATAAAACACAAACAAACCATATTTATTCTTCTGAGAGAGTGCTCAATTCCCTCCCCTCCCTCCTTCCCCAAGAGCAGCCAATGATAGTGCTCAGGAAAGAGACATAAACACTAATGTGGGGATTAGGAGCTGATTCTCCAGCCCAGCCTGCACCACCACTGGGAGCTGGGATTGAAATTGGAGCTGGGATCTGGGAGCCTCTGAGGAGACAACCAAAATCCAAAATCCACCAGGGCCATGTGGGAAGCAAAGGAAAAAGACATCTCCCTAATTCAGCGGTAAGCCCATGAACTCTGGAAAGATAAAATGACAAACTGAAGCATTAACCCAGGAAAAAAGCCAAGAAAAGAAGGAACTACCCCCCCTAAACTTCACCTTCAGGGGGTCTAAGAAGCAAGGTATGGGATTCACAACAAGACCTCTTTGGCCAACCCCACACCAAACTGATTATCCACATATACAACTCGTGGAAATTATCACAAAATGAGAATATGCAGCCACCTGCAAACACAAACAAACCAATAATCCGTGTTAAGGAGAGGGCAGCTTGGGCATGGATCATATAAAATGGCAGCATATTGAAAGCAAAAGTTATTATTTTTGGCTTTGGTGTGTGCTACGCGTTCATATTTATATCCTGTTACTGCCTTTCCTTCCTGGCTTTATTTTTAGTTAAGCTAGTAGTTAAACACATTTGCTTTCCATCATCTTCTCCACCCACCACCCATTGAGACATGGTTACTGACATCTGCCAGTTTCCCCAGAGGGCCCCAGATAGATGTGCAGGTCTGGAGTGGGGCTGACCTGGTTGGAAACCCACCTTTTCCTCTTACTGTCGCTGATTTTGGACAATGTACTTAAACTGTCTGTTGCTATGTTTAGCGATATCACCCACTTCCAAAACCATTGTTGAAGAATAAACGAGGAGATGTACATGAGGCATATAGGATGGTTCTCAGCACACAGTAGGTGCTCAATAGAGGTAGCTGCATGTAACACGTAAAAAGCTGGATCTCTTCGCAACCAGGTGCAATATGCTGTTTCAGAATTTCAGTGAAAACGAATACAGGAATATTTAAAGGGGAAGGCAGAGAGGGTACAATATGTATCACATAGTGACATTTCCTTAAAAATCCTCAGTATAAAATAATTGTCTCTCAGAAGTTTCACACTCAAGGCACCTACTCACTCTCAAATGTGTTCTCCACTATTAAATGCATGTCACCACCTCCTACCAAAAAAAAAAAAAAAACCATTCTGCCACTGGGAAGCAAAGGAAAGAGACATCTCTTTCGACTGCACATCCTAACCTCTGGGAAGTCATCTGTGTTTCCCACTAGGACAGCTTTTCTTGTCAGGAGCAGTGGAGCTGTAATTCTGGTCAGTAACACCCTCCTGCCACAGAGCTAATGGATGCAAAGAGCCCAGCATTATACTGTCCCATAGTAGGTATTCAGTGGATGGTAGGCATATGTAACATGCATTGAGAGTCTGGAACATTTTCTCCCATGCATGTGCTTATAAGTGTTACAACCATCCTTTCCTCCATGTTGTGATATTCTAATCTAGCCCAGGGAAGGACCTGCTTTGGGAGTATATGGGGTTTAAGATGACCTGCTCTTCGTT